>JAEAOA010000362.1:1082500-1667500 GCA_016746295.1 Potamilus streckersoni | reverse complement strand
ATATATATATATATATATATATTGATTACCCAACATCTGCATGATGAGCTTGACTTTTACTGAGGTAGAATTAGTGAAAAGACGCCGCGAATATTCTTGCCAGAACAAGGCGAGAAATTCTAAATCAAAAAGTTAAGCTTGTTGAAAATGCTCGTGTACGAGATTTACTAAGACAAGATCTTAAAGATCATTCACTATTTAAAAATACCAACAAAAAGGTTGTTGGCAAGTTGAATGATGATTATGTGGGAAAGCCACTCGGAAGAGTTTATAGGACTGCGTCATAAACTGTATCCGATCGTGGTCAGACAGCAAAGCGGTAAGAATATCAAACTGGCGAAAGCAGTTCCCTGGGTTGTTGTCACGAAGAATCTCAAATCTGATTTTTATGTGCAATGTTTGTGTGAGCGACCCCAATTTGCACCCACGGCAAAACTGATCCGGTCAAGAGCATCGCACGGGTGCGCACTGTTGCACCATATTGACGCCAAACAATTGATATTCCCCGAGGGAATATGTACTTCCGCATACACTTACCACTGGATTGTACCACTGGATTGTTACTGAAATTAAAATAAATACGCTAGCGTGTGTTAAAATATTATTGAATGGTAGTTCCATAGCTGCTGATACGAGATGTAATTCCTAATGTAAAAATGTCATCCTTGTGGCTATGCTGCTCGTTCGCAATCTGGCACCAAATGGTACCATGCTGCTCATTTGAAGAATCAATCCGGTGTGACATTGACATACAAAAAAGGGTTAATAGTACAGCACTGCTCGCCATCTTAACTCCCTCTTACAGATACTAAAGCAATTTTTTCCAAGTGAGTCTAATACAAGTGGTTGTAAAACTATGTGATGCGAAAGTGTACTGTACTTATACAGAATTGCCCCAGCAAGTTTTAACTAAATCGCGTGTGTAACTTCATTACTCAGCGCTGCTATGACTGATTAAAGCGGTGACACACACTCGCGAGATCGCTCTAGAATCCTAACACTCCGAATTCGAGGCCTAGACCTCATTAAGAATTCCTGCGCATACTGATAAGCCAATAATCGTTATGCACGGTTTAATCCTTCCGCAGTGACTTGATCTTGATATATGTTAACAGGTCCAACACAAAACAGCACCTTACTTTTTGTCAGCAACGCATCAACAGTTCTTTGTATGGGTCCATTTGCATCAAATACTTCCATTTTAATGGTGTGTGTGTGTG
Source organism: Potamilus streckersoni (assembly GCA_016746295.1). Lineage (NCBI taxonomy): Eukaryota > Metazoa > Mollusca > Bivalvia > Unionida > Unionidae > Potamilus > Potamilus streckersoni. The sequence continues at coordinate 1,666,280 of JAEAOA010000362.1, read as the reverse complement.
TGTGTGTGTGTGTGTGTGTGTGTGTGTGTATAACGATAGTTAAAACGCACTTGTACTGGAGTCTTTGTGCACGCTCATGTGGGAGAAATAAAAGATCGGCCTGATGAATTTTATTATGTTCTCACATGAAGCTATCTATAGGAACTTTTTCTTGTTGTATGTAAATAAATTTGTCTTGGAGATTGTTTGGTTGACCATGCCGGAACAGTCCAATCAGTGATTTTTTCCTTGCTTGCTAACATTTCAACATCTGCCTCACCTTTTCAATAACTTCATGGACTAACTGTGGTACCTTACAGGCATGATCCCCTTCTTATTCATGTTTGTGTTTGTTTATTATATTATTATGTGTTAATTCCACTGAATGAACTTTGTCCACCATTTAGTGTCATCTTAGTGTCATCCTTAACCTTATGCCTCCTTTGATTATAGATCTAGTCATTCTCTCGCCTAATGCAGAATAAATATAACTGAAGTCATGGATGATATCAATATAAGCACGCTGACGTGCTTGGATATCACTTGATGTTTGGAACGCGATATCATGTCGGTAACATGCAGCATCGAAGCGGTTTACAGGTGCTTCCTCAGAATGGTTGGTCGTTACAACCAAGTCGTATATCCGGCTGTATTCAAGACCCACATTAATTGCATCTCGGTCCAGATTTTAGTCACACATACTTTATACCAGGGATTTGGCTCCTTTGTATGCCAGATAGCTTTGTTAACGCAGCAGGAACATCACCGACGACAATTATTTTATAATACACGTGAACTTCTGTGCTCCACACCGAACACAAGCTCCAACGATCATGTTTCGATCATTACATGTTAGAACTCGAGTTGGCTTTATAGTACGACGTTTCGTACAGTATCGAATACACTATGAAGGCCTGGTTGAGTTATACAACAAGCGACATTCAACATGGCATCATGAAAGAAAAAATATCTTACTGTCATTGACGCTCCTGCGCAGTAAAAAAACCAGACCACCAAACCATTTTGGCAAGTTTCCAATCTCAGTTCATGCGTTAATCATCGGATACGAGAAAACCAACTTCTGTTGAATATCATCATAATATGGTTAACGTTGGATGAACTGAATGTGATTACCCAAACAGCGGACAATCAACCGTTATATGATGTACTACCCGGATTTTACGGAAGCACTTCAGTTTTCGTCAAGAATCAAACCTTCCACCTCTGATTTCTTTTCGATAATCGATAAAACTTCTACCATTGACAACTTTGTTCCGAGGGAGAATAATTGTATCGTGTACGATGATGTGATTCTTGAACACTATGATAACCCCGCAATAATATTTTCTCGAGATCGTCACAAAAACAGATGTGATATATGTAACACAAGAATCTGCAAGGGTGCCTTAATAGAGACAACTGCAACATGTTGCTGATATTTCATGGCATTGCCGAGGTGATGGTCTCGCAGGCATTCATTAAACTTGGAGTGATACCGACCATTCGTGAAATGAGTTCGAAATAAAGTTACATAAATCATCTCTCTCTCTCTCTCTCTCTCTCTCTCTCTCTCTCTCTCTCTCTCTCTCTCTCTCTCTCTCTCTCTCTCTCTCTCTCTCTCTCTCTCTCTCTCTCTCTCTCTGTGACTAGAGTTTCCAGGGGGAAATATCGTTTCCGGTCTGGACGCAGAAATTTAACATGATGAAGTCCGCCAGCGATACCGTAGCACTGAAGCTAACCGACGTCGCAAAGCCGCACGCGATCAACTGGAACTTCTTAGCGACGTCATAAATGCACGCAAACGTGTCAGAGATCTTATAGTCGCATCAATATTCACGGAAAGACTTCAGAAAGAGCTGAAATAAATATTTGCACTGCTGATCAAACCATCCAAGGTAAATGAAGCCAAGACCAGAGAAACTGGAAGAAGGAAGAGAGTTTCACTACAACAATGTTGGGAACACAACAGCCATTTGGTCCAATTAGAAATATATGAGCACAATTAGGTGGCGCTCTACAGTTTCGTATTTTGCATTGGTTAGAATTTGAAAGAAAAAGCATTTCCCTAGATTTCCTCACTGGTTATACTGGCTATTTAAAAAAGAATTTGTTTATTTTAGGTTTTGATGAAAGAGCCTTTAATTCCCTTTAGTTTGGTGTATGATTGATGGGTGTAATTTAGATTATAAAGTATACAGCTTACTACAAATGTGCACTTTTAAAAAGTGCTAGCTCCACTTGGTCATGTTCACTTCCTTTACTTCAGAGGCAAATGGCAAAAAAGGAGCCGATAACATCTTTTTACATTTTATATATTTTGTAATTATATATTTTGTAATTCATCGACTGCACTTTCTGAAGGTGCTACTGTCTAGTCTGGCAAAAATCATTTTCCCTATTTAAATAGCTGCTAAGGATAATGTACTTTCGACAAATTCAGGCTGATTTTTTTGGAGCACAAGGGAACAGTCATTTTAGCTAACAGTGTGCTAAGATCATTTACAATTTCCAAAGTACAATATCTAAAAAATTTCAGCCACATTACATTAAAGTAGCATAGAGGTATGCCAACATTCTCTACACTGTATGTTTTAAATGCAAACAACATCGCCTTACATATGTCACTCTCACAAAAGTACATAATAACTGGTGAGCACAACAAACAAATCAGTTGGAACGCTTGGAAGTGAAGGTTGAAGAGGAAACACTTTAGCGTGTTCCACAAGAGCAACCATCTGAGTGCATATCAAAGCTAACCTAGCCCGTTAAAAACGTAATCAACCAGGACGACACTTTATCTTCCTTAACGCCTTAGGGTTTTCCAAATAATAAATAAATTATATTATTTTTACCTTTAGATACGAGGGAGAATTATTTCAAAAAATATAGATTCAAATGGTCATTCCGGGAATGGACTCGACTTATTGAAACAAGAAAATTAGAATGGCACGTGGAGTGAACTTTATCAGCATGTTATAGTCGATCAAAGCCTAAGAGGAATTAATGTAAGGAATATTTTGCCAATACATTTAAAATAGATTTACAAAAGTACATATAACTAGTTTTTGGGAGACGCGTTAAAAAGGATGTGACTTCCAAAGAAGCATATCTCCAACCATTCGAGGAGGATATTCCCCAGTGATCACTTCAGCCTGCAAAAGGTCTTGATGTTTATGCAATCTAACGTAGGACAACTTAAGACTCTGTCACAACAAAATCGTTTACTGTACAGATCTAATTCGTGTCTGTGGACCCACCCCCAAAATAGACCAATGAAACATTAGTGGGATCAGTTCGGACGGGCAACAACCTAATAAAAGTAATTAAAACGAGGCTGTATCGATTTATCAACGATTACACACCAAAGACATGGACCCTGGGACACTTGTTGATGAATAGACTAACTCAAGACATCATAGATGTATAGTACGACACTGATAATGAGTTCTGACGTGATCTACATCGAAAACACTTCATGTTTTACACGAAATCTTTGTCGCGATAAATCGTATTGCTGTACATACATGTGAGAGCTTCATTTTGCTGATTACACTTTCATCAATGAAGGTAGAATTTTACATGACTGTGTATATAACAGTCACTGCGGAGAAATCACATATACTCAAGATTTCACTAGCGGTGTAGCGCGTGTATTACGAATCACGAATCATCGAATCACGACCATTTGGAGGTTTTCCTCGCGAATAGCTCAATCAAGTTTTCGATGGAAGATAAAGCAACCTGGCAACAAGTTGAAATTCTCGTGGGCGCCTATAACATGGAATCAATAATGAGATTCGAGGGTGAATTTTGATAAGTACTGGCAGAGGACTGTACAATGTATGAGCATTAGCCCACACTCAGCTCTGTCAACTCGATTAAATCTGCACAGTATCAGGCTGACATCACACGATCATCAATAATAAGAATTTTCATTTAGCCTTTAGACATTGATGAAATTCCGAGGACAACGTAATCTTACGCAGGACCTGGAGATCCAGATATCATAGTGCGCATGACATTGTCAGGATTATCTATACGATTCAGGTCAATTTAACCTGCGACACTATGCTTTTCAGTTATGAAAGCATAGCTCCCGCAAGCTACGTTGCTCACTTTCGGTTTTCACCAACAGTGAAACCTGGTGTTTTGATATCGATTACCATCAACCGTGGAACCGGATGATTTGATATCAATTACTGAAACACCTGTCCATCTTCCATGCCAAAATAGCCGGTTGACACAAATTCGTGAACCAGGACTGGCACATGTTGGACATGCTCACTTTGTGACTCCACTTTTATTACTTAGAAATTACATTCGACGGTATGTATAATGTTTGTTAATCTATGCCGAAGCTTCTCAGCCTTATGCTGATGTGAATTGGAGCAAGACTGAAGCAATATTTACTAGAGAAGTTGTTGTTGACGTCGACCCGGGAAACCTTATGACTTCCTAGATTAAACTGGAAAAATTTAAAGTTGAGATTGCGATGTGCCGTCATTAGAAATGTGACTGAAAAGAAATCAAATCTGGTTAATCAGTAACTCTGGTATGTCGACTGCATTTATCAGCAAAATTAGTGGAGACTTTATTATGAACGTAAATGAAGTTTAGCTGATTCAGAACCCAATCGATTATGATGCTGGAACGAAGCAATGTGGATATGAAGATTGTTGCGGTGCCTTCACCTCCAAGCGTAGTAACTCCATGGAGCTAAATTCAAGGAATATTAATCAAAGGATAGAACGTTAGCAAATGGTTCGCCTATTGTCCATCCTCTTGCAAATAGGTTTGATAAACCTAACCTCACATTCTGAATGTTCACAAATACTAATTATACATATTTATCTTAACTGGAATTAAAGGCTGGTCTGCCAGACTGGTCACTGTTGTTGTAGAAAATTTTACATTGGTAGTTCCAGTATCGTTAGTCCCCATAGATGAAAATGCGTTTTAAGGACTCGACTTTGCTCCGGGCCATTTAGACGCTTGTGTTTAAGATTAGAGTTATCCTGACATATACGTGATGGATTCTTACCGCGGTGACGAGGTTGCGGTATTTGCTGACGGGACGTTAAATTGTTTCATCAATGATAACAAAATCGATGGTATTTTTTTCCACTTCTTAATGCATATCTGCGTGAAAATGATGTTCAAAAGCATCGTATACCACTATAATGCACAAATACCAACTAGAAGTCAGCATGGAATCGTTGTATATAACCAGGAATGAAATCACTAAGGGATTTTTTATAACACGAAAAAGTGGAGTTTACAGAAAAATCGAACCCCAGCAACATTCCCAGTTTATTATAGTGTACCAACATTAACTCACCAAAGAAGAGAAAAACTTTGTTATTCAGCAAGAATGCACTTGTCTGTGGAACAATTTTTATGCGAAGACGAGAACGTTCATTTCAGATATTGTTCAATGGCGTCTTCAGTATGGTTTTATATACACGCAATGCAGGCCCAACGAACGCACAGTCGCCGAAATTTTAATATTCTACAGTAAGATATTTTTTTTGATTGTATGACAATTGTAACAGTAAGATATATTAATTGGTTAGAAGTGCGAGTTACAACTAAAGAATGCCAGCTTGTCCAGCAATTACACTTCGCGAACACACTATTAATAGAACAACTATGGCAGACCCTCAAACGTACCGACCTGAAAAATACATGAAGCGGAATAACAGCTGCGTGATGAAATGACCAATATAACTACTCGTGGAGCACAAACATTTGGGTACATTGGTCGTTGATGCTGCTTGTGTACTCTCCGCGACAAAAACCGTTGGCCTTCGTGTTTTGGATCATGACCACTACAAGAACCATTGGCCTTGGTGTTTTGAATCATGACCACTACAAGAACCATTGGCCTTGGTGTTTTGGATCATGACAACGACAAGAACCGTTAGCCTTGGTGTTTGGGACCTTGACCACGGTAAGAACCGTTGGCTTTGGTGTTGTCTCAGTACAATTAGTAAACTATACTCCATGGATATTGAAAATGTAACTATTAGAATGTGTGGATATGAAATAGTGCTGGTAGAAATTTAAAAAAAACACACGTTAGAACACATAGGTACAGAACCGAGGCGCTTGTGACCAAAAGCAGATATTCAATACAGACAGTGAAATTTGAGCAACATGTTCCTAGTGTGTATTGATCGATCTGGCAGAATGGTTTCCAGTGCTTTTGCCTGAATGCAATATCACTGTAGTAACTTCGTTTGTGCGTACACTAGTTAAGATTCACAACGTGTTCATGTACATTTGCGTAAATCATACAATCATGTGATGAATGTGGTAAAAGTAGTAAGGCCATATGGTATATAAGGCGTTAAATACACCATTATGTCACGGAAACACAATCATGCCAAAGAAAGTGAGGGTGTCCTGTGAACTGCTGATCACTACCATCATTCATTAACTTGCTTTGCATTTACTTTCTAAGGAAACACATTTTGTGAATCATATATTTGTCACTGATCTGTCTATTGTCATTATCATTTATTTTATTTAATTTTATGATGTCGTCATCAATTTCTTAATATTATCGGTGATTCTTTAGTAAAAAATATATTTCTTTGAAAGGACAAAAAATAATGAAAGAAGCAAAATTATTATGCATGATTGCGTATGTATGTATGTATGTATGTATGTATGTATGTATGTATGTATGTATGTATGTATGTATGTATGTATGTATGTATGTATGTATGTATGTATGTATGTATGCATGCATGCATGTATGTATGTATGATATACCCACTCATATATACTCATCAAAAATCATTTGTTTATACACTGTATATCTTTCTGCCTACCCACCTAGCTGTTTCACCTACCTTTCTATCAAGTTAATAGTTGTTTTACATTCATTTCTTCTATTTAATTTATGCATCCATGCTTACCTACCTACCTGCACGCGCGCGCACGCACGCACGCACATCTAATATGTTTATAATGAATTGTCATCAACTGAAAACATTCTTATTTTATGAAAATTCTAGTCAAAATAAATTTCCCATATTTTTTATTTCTTTGTGGTACAATGAAAGGAAACTTCTCGTCATTCAAAGGATTTGAGATAATGAACCATCGTTCTGACAACCCCAACATTTCCTGTTGGATTTATGACCTGTCAAACATCAACTTTACAGCAGCAAATATTACGGTGGGTATTAACTACGATTGTACATATCCATCAATCCAATTTAGCAGAGGGGTGGGGTAGAGTTTGATTATTTTTTTAAATTTTCTTTATTTTTGTTTTCATTATTCGTGCTAGACTGAATAAATCTTAGTCCAACAAGAGTAGACTGAAAATATCGTAATCCAAGAGCAGCAGCAGTATCTGAACTGTTATGTTACCATTACGACATTTTGTTGTTAAGGGTTTATGCTCTTAAAATGAGTATTAAAAAAGGGAAAAACAAAAATGCTTTGTAAAATTTAACAAAAAAAAATATTTCCCAAGAATACAAAGTGAAAAGGAGAATAAAGAACTTACGGGATCGCGAATAAAATCCCAAAATAATCTAAGAATTACAGACATAGGTTCCAATAATTGAAAGTCCTGAATAAAATTCAGCTATTTCTTTTAAACTGAAGTCGATGCCGTGTCTGTGGTAGCTATTAAACTGTTGACGTGCCAATAGTCTTTTGTGAACTTGCAGAATTATAATTTCAGGTTTTAATATATTATAAATTCCAGTGAATGTCTCTGTCCAAAAAATTTATCAGACCACGTTTGTATTTCCAGAGAAAATAATCACTTGAATTCAGTAATTTGAAGAAATTAAATACGTCCCATAACATAATACAATCTAAAAGTACTTGCTAGATGTTAAAGCACGAATGACCATGTCCTCACAATTACAAGATTCTATAGTTCTCAACTTGACCTCAGGTGACAATTAACATTTTCGAAAAACAACATTACTTGATGAAAAAAACCCGACTATAATTATTTTAATGTTTACAAAATCAAACCATAACCTATAAAATTCACTTAGGAAAGTCCTAAACCCTGATCCAAGTAAACATATTTACTTCTTCTATTAATAATGATCCTGATATTAAGCCCATACACATGGATAATAATTTAGCTATGTATTAGTTGTTTACAGAAAATGAAATATAAAAAAATCAATCAGGTCAAGCAGAAATGAATTCAGTTTTAGACAAACTTAAGTCTGACATACAATGGTACATTACAATAAAATGTAATGAAATAAAATCTTTAAAAGCTAACAAACAAACAATTAAATTAAATATACATAACTGTGGATGATTGGTTGTTATGGGTGTTTTAGTTGGTTGGGATGGGTTGCTCCCAATATTATAATTAAACTATTGTAGAAGTCCCACCCAGGCCCGATTTGGTAGGAAGTTTAATTAATGAAAGATAGATGTGCACCTTTGAGCCCCCAATCAGCAATGCCGACGGTTAAATGGTTAAATATGCAGAAAAAAGGTAAAATTAAATGAATAATAATTTAATAACAATTCACTAGTCAAATAATCCCAAATTTCCCAAGTGCACTCCTTCCGCTCGACCCTTTCATAGGCTATTGTATCACTTGATTAGTGTGTGAGATATTTTTACACCTGTCCTTGTATTCTACTCATCTATGTAGTCTTCTCTCCTATTCTCCCCCCACAAATTCCTTCTCCTCTTCCTCCGCGACTTCCTCCAAATTCATTCTCATCCTCTTCGACTTCTCAATACATCTTCTTATCCTCTTCGACTTCTCTATACTCCTTTTCCTCCACTTTCTCCTCCAGACTACTTTTCCTCATTCTCCACCTTCTATCCACCTTCTTTCCTCGACTAGACTTTTGTCGACTACAACTGTTCTTCTAGTCTTCTTTTCGTCTCTCCTCTCGGAGACTCGGGACTCAACCGAACCGGAATTTCTTTTCCTCATAAATTTTTTTTGTGAAAACACAAGGAAGGTATACTATTTTTTTTTTTTTGGCCTCTCATCTCACACTACACCCAGCGCATCATCAGATAACGGCTATGAACTTTTTCGGTCTCGCATTCATTTACATCGATGTGCTTATACGTTCTTGTATGGTAAAACAACGTTATAATACAGCACGGTATCAATTATTTCTTATACATCCATCAATAAATTACTTCATAGCAATACATATTTCTAATCCCATTATGCTAAAAAATATCATAATAATCAGATACATTTCTATACCTTAAAACTTATACAAAGTACGAAAATATTCAAATATCCATTTTCTGATATATTCATACATCCATAGTAACTAATGTTACATACTTCAAGCATTATCCAAACTCACAATTCAAGCACGTATACATTTGAATATAACGCATTAATAAATGTAATGGTTTTCTACGAAGTAACCTAATAGCAAATTACAAAATTAATTCTGATCACAAGCTAACAATCTACATAATTCTCAACGTAATACTTAAGTCCGTTTTTCAAATACGCATGTAAATGAAACACTACAAAGGTAATTCTACATACTAACCATACAAGTGATTAAGTTTACAGACTACAAACAAGTAATTATGATGCCGTAATATACTGCAAAATCGAGCAAATAACGTATTCACCTTTTCGAAGCTGTCTTTCCTGAAATTCTACCTCATTAAGGTTTTCCGCCAAATTACGAAAGGCTTTCTCGGAGTAACCCTATTTGCTAAGCGATCTTTTCAGGAGAAACTAACTTTTTGCTTATGAGTTTGAAGTTATAATTCGGATCTAAATTTCAATCACACCCTCCATCTTACGTCCGATTGAATGTCGCCATGACCCGATCCAATCAAACTTAGTAGACAATGTCCTTTTTGCTGTCTGACAACCTGGGGACAGATAAGAACACACCCTATTCATCCCGTGTGTTTCCTTTTGATCCTAACCTAACCTCTTAACACCAAAGTGTGAATACCCAAGCCTTTGTCAAATGACGCGAGCGGTCGCCTAAGCCAACTCCAATTTTCGGCGGGTCACGGTAACATTGCATAAGAGATTAATTCTAGCATGCGGCCATCTTTGGACCTCAAACCTATGCCGGTAATATTCAGTTGATACAAGACTTAATACCTGGGCGTAGGAAAGATGACAGTAACAATGTAAAGCAAGGAACGTACCAAGTGCTTACACTTTGCTATAGTTTAAGGGAGATAAATATGAAATGACACGTAAAAACTGGTCGAATCTATTGATTATCACGTAAACGGGGATGTACAAAATGAATATACTGATATTAAACAAAGCTGTAGAAAGAGTTTTAAATAATTGTTGAGAACACATTAAAGTATTAAAACTGGTCGCACTGATAACTGGATCATGACAAAACATTAAAGTATTAAAACGTGTCACACTGATAACTGGATAATGACAAAAGAAGGATTACAACAGGTCACAATAAACAAACTGGATAATGGAAGATCACAATGACGTTCGTTAGTTGACACCGCTCATTGGATGATCAAAAGTGTGTCTTATTATTACTATGATATAATTTAAAATAAGCTGATCTCCACGATAAAAAGTGTAACCATTTGTCATGTGCATATCACCCAGTAGTAAGAGTTTCCAAGCCGATAATTGGGACTTTAGGCCATGCATTGCGAAATACGACCGAAACACATAATGCAAAGAATAATTCTAAATCAAATTACTAAACACTTATACATTAGAATATCTCGATAATTCCTTTGTTAAATTATTATGGAAGGTCATTTTTAGGAAACTATCCAGACTAACCAGGCTATTTGGAATATACGGGCTACCCCAAAAATTAGTGAATACTGTATACTATGACGTCTGCTCCTAGAAATTGGCTAATTTAATTTCTCTGTTTAAATAATAATTTCACAATCATGATTCACATATTTAATACATAATGTCTAGTATCAAATATATATATATATATATATATATATATATATATATATATATATATATATATATATATATATATATATATATATATATATATATATATATATATATATATATATATATATATATATATATATATATATATATATATAATGCAAATTCTCTCTTCTTTTTTCACAATATAGACATACATATCTCATACAATAAGATTTTTTTCAGTGGCACACACACATATATGTATATGTGTGTTTGTGTGTGTGTGTGTGTGTGTGTGTGTGTGTGTGTGTGTGTGCAAAGAATGATTGCAACATTATCCTAAAACAATATGTAAAGTAAAGGAAAATCAGCTAAAAATGTCACACGCACATATCCATATCTAAGTTATTCAATTTAATGATAAATTATGTTCTTAGTTTTTATTGTCAAAGGAAGTATGTATAATATTTATTGTCATGCAAGAGCAGAAACATCAGTTATCCATATGACTGTCATTGGGTGATGATAACGAAAGACTGAAGACTACCCAGATTCGTTTGTTTCTGTTTTTCAGACGCTTTTCAATCTTGCTGTTCAGCCGGCGAAAAAGAATTCTACATACTTCTTTGAAATTTCAACATTACCCAAGTCAGCAGTACTATCTGAGCATAGTGAAAAATTGACAATGAATGTATTTGTTTTGAACTCTACTGCTGGTTGGTTATGCATTTGTGTGATGTAAAACATCATCATCATCATCATCATCATCATCATCATCATCATCATCATCATCATCATCATCATCATCATCATCATCATCATCATCATCATCATCATAATAATCATCACCATCATCATCATCATCATCATAATCATCACCATCATCATCATCATCATCATCATCATCATCACCATCATCATCATCATCATCATCATCATCATCATCATCATCATCACCATCACCATCATCACCTCCTTTCTTTACTTTCGATTTGTACAACAACAACAGTAACGATAACTACTACCGCTATCAAGGTTTCTTGTTTGCTGTTATTATCACTTGCAATTCTAACATAATACAAAAACAAATATTTTAGCGTTCATATTAAAGGCAACACTTAGATCTCGAGAGCTATTTGTTCGACAGAAATTAAATAAAATCTTAGCACTCAAAAGCATTAATATATTTCGTAACATATACAAAATCACACCTATATTTCTAATTGGCTCAACAGACAAAACGAGCTGGAATCTATGCCTATAATATTAAGGTCCGTTTGAAAAAAAAAGCAGCTTACCTAAAATATGACATTTGCGTGACATTTCCCATAGCAACGTCACCGTATAGTCAACTCACCAAGCTGACCAATATTGACATTTGCATGACATTTCCCGTAACAGATACCGTAAGTGTGCAGCAGATATACATTTCTATTGGCTGAAAATGATGAAACTGTTTATAAAATACAAATAAATAAATAAATTGACGGTGAGTTTTGTAGGCTGTCAAAGATGACCTAGGGTGAGCTGTGTCGATTGTGACCGGATATACAGTTCGGCATAGATCTTAATTTAGAGGTTGGTGTCTTTGAATCATCTAGACAGGAATCCACTTCACCAAATCATTATCACCAAGGTTACCAACAAATATTAATAACTAAAATGACGATGAACCAATTTTCTTGCAACAGGAACGAAACGCAACGGTGTCCAGTGTGATTTTTCAGAAGAATGCTCTCTAAGCGGCAATTATTCATCGTCGCTGCCATTTTTCCTTTGATCTTAGTGATACGAAGACTTAATATAGATATGATGCTTGTGCACACTAATGAACTCTATGGCTGATTTGGACATAGGCATGTCGAACCATAAGAGTACACGAAGACCAATACATACAAAGATACACCAGGCTATTTATAAAATTTACATCTAAGTCGAAATCAGTTTTGACGTGTTTATGAAAATAATCTTCAAATTATAAGTCAGTTTGTATATGTTTATATAGAAACAGTTTACAACAATTGTATGATTTATTATTCTAGTATCATAAAAAAAAATCACATACAATCTTTTGCTCATACCATGGAATAAACTCGGAGCAATTTACAAAATAGGGCAACATCCAAACTTTAGTGGACCCAAATCTATAAAAATTATTTTAGGAATGTAAAGTGGTGTGTGTGTGTGTGTGTGTGTATGTATGTATGTATGTATGTATGTATGTATGTATGTATGTATGTATGTATGTATGTATGTATGTATGTATGTATGTATGTATGTATGTATGTATGTATGTATGTATGTATGTATGTATGTATGTATGTATGTATGTGTGCGCGTGCGTGCGTGCGTACATATATATATATATATATATATATATATATATATATATATATATATATATATATATATATATATATATATATATATATATATATATATATATATATATATATTGAAACTATAAGTGAAGATTTGGAATAGGGATATGGGAAGATGGTGGTTACCTCATTTTATTTTGCCATGTAGTAATGAATAAGAAGAATCCAATTCACAAATTTATTCTTTCTGATTATGCCATAACACAAAGAAATCCTAATGGGCCACCTTTTCTAAAGGGCATAACGTTAGTTTTGTCAAGGTTTATAGTCAGATTCCACTTATTTTATTCATCGTGCAAATTATCCAAGCTTTTTTGTAAAGGTCAGTGTTTCTGAAAATAAAACTAAACAGTCAACACATAGTAAAAAAATAAAAGAAACCAAAAGAAAACTCGTCTAACTCAATGCTGGTATCTGCAGTCGAATGTAATGATATGTAGATCTTAAATAAATAAAGGAAATATTATCTTTGATAAAACTTCACCTTGTATGAAACCTATTTTATACTTTAAAAAAGGCCATAAATAAACCCAGACGTGATCGAAGCATATAATTTAACTGCACTCTGCATGAAACGGAAACATTATAAAATTGTGCGATTTAAATATTGCCTAAAATGCTTTGAACAAAGAATCACTTCTGTAAAACTAACAAATATCTTTCTTTTTTTTTTAAAAAAAGGTATTTAAAACATTTTACTTTGAACCAAATTTTTATTAATCAAAGTTAAACCACAAAATAGTGGAGACTGACATCGTAACATGACAATAACGTAAGTGTATTATTAATTTCATGGGTGGGTAAGTTTTAAAAATGTAGTCCTGTGGCGAAATGTTTTAATCACATGTAGATTTTTAATATGGATAATATCACGTAAGAGAAGTCTAAATATACTGAGTCCTGCAATTGATTACAGTTGACTTCCCGAAAAATGTAAAGCTAGATATTAATTGTGAACAGATGAGTAAAACGAGTATTTGTTTCTTGGGTGGGTGGGTGGGTGAGTGGGTGAGAATAAATATTTGCTGTAGATGGAGCGTTTTGAATAAGACTTCAGTTCAGTTTGGATAATTTAGAAGAAGACATTTTGATATTTTAATTTTTTCGGTGGTTGTCTTATTTATTTATTTATTTATTTATTTATTTATTTATTTATTTATTTATTTGTAAAGGAACAGACGCTTCGAATTGGACGACATATGTGAAATTTATCAATGACTCCCAAAAGAAAGAAGTTTGGGTTGAATTCACAGAACCTCCTGCCTCGTTTGGTTTTTCAGAATTTGAAGTTAAACTCTTCCCACGGGATAAGGACGGAGAACAACAAAAGGCGATTATATCTGGGGTATGTTTTCATGTTTCTCTTCCTTTCTTTTTATCTCAAATACAGATTGATATATCATTTATCAAGTTACATACGTATTTTTTCGGGTTTTATTTCGCCGTAATTTATTTCTATGTCATATTATACATATGATGTCGACATTCAGCACATAGAAATATACTCCATTAATAGCGTCAGTATGTGAATACGTGTAAAAATAAGAAGCTCGTTCGTTAGATTTGTTCAGAATATGGTTCTGTAAAAAGAGGCAACACATTCCTTTCTGACAATGTGATGAAGACTTTACCGTTCCAAGTGAGTGAAAATTTTAGTGTTTGTGCATTATGCTCTGAAGTACAAAAATAGTTATTTGTTCGATATTTGGGGAATAATTATTTCAATGAATCGAAGTCTGAAATAAAGTTATTCTCCTCCTCCTCCTCCTCCTTCTTCTTCTTCTTCTTCTTCTTCTTCTTCTTCTTCTTCTTCTTCTTCTTCTTCTTCTTCTTCTTCTTCTTCTTCTTCTTCTTCTTATTCTTCTTCTTCTTCTTCTTCTTCTTCTTCTTCTTCTTCTTCTTCTTCTTCTTCTTCTTCTTCTTAGTAGTAGTAGTAGTAGTAGTAGTAGTAGTAGTAGTAGTAGTAAAAGTAGTAGTAACGGAGTTCACTAATACATATTATCAGTTATTGAAAATGTCAGTAAAAGCATTTTATTATTATTATTATTATTATTATTATTATTATTATTATTATTATTATTATTATTATTATTATTATTATTATTATTATTATTATTATTATTGGTTGTGTTGCTGTTAGTCTGATAGTGTTAGTAGTTATAGTGGTAGAGATACTTCAACTAAAACAGACAATTTTGTATATTTATTCACATCTTTACTTCATCAAATATATTTGTCTATTTACCAGGTAAACCACACTTTCTGCGATGTGAAACCGGGGCTGTACACAATAACGGTGGGTTTACTTATAAGTGAAGCAACCTCGTCTTTTTCTGTGAAGCCATTTCCACCCCCACCAAAAAAGCCCCCAAACCAAATCAAACCAAAGCAAAAAAAAAAAACATTTTGTGTATAGACCATTTGTTTTACCATATTTGGGGAATAATTTAATTTAATATCCACAAACGAATCAAACAAGCAAACCACACACACACACACACACACACACACACATCCCTGAGGGACGTACATATTGCTTTCTGACAGGTCGTCATGGTTACGTTTCTGAGTTTAACTGTTAGTATTTCCATTCGAATCTTCGAGACTAGCACGTGTAGTTGTTGACAAAAGTGGCTCATTCAACTTTTTTTTAAAAATCAAACATGCAAATTGCAGAATGCCGCTAAATTCTTGTGAACTTTAATATAAGGCATCACAAAAATGCTAGATGTATGACAATTATTTTTATTTTAAATTATTTTTATTTTATAGTGTCTGAAGAATGTTCAGTTATAGATTTTTATTACAACACGATGTAAAACTTATTCACATTTGTATCATCTCATTATTGGTAGTATGCTGCTTGTTTTTTTTTTTTTTTTTTTTTTTTTTTTTTTTTTACACCATTACCGTATAACAGTTGCAGATAATGTACGGGATTTATCTTTAGGCATAGTAGATAGTGCATAAAAAGAAAGAACCAGTGATTTATCGGGGTTTCAATGTTCTACATGTTTTAATTAACAAAATAGAAATGCTTTTTACTACTACTGCTACTATTATTATTATTATTATTATTATTATTATTATTATTATTATTATTATTATTATTATTATTATTATTTTAACTTATCGACAGATAAAGCCTCGCGATTTCTTTGAGAATCTTGTCCTGTGCAAATGCTGTACAAATTCTATCTATCAGCAGTGTACGACTTCAGAGACAACACCATTCTATATACACAAAGGTAATGTGGTCAGCTTTTCATCAACTCAAGACTCTTAATACTAATTAAGCCATTATATCTCATACCATTGTCCTATATTAAAAGCAATAATCAACTATATTTACATTTCGAATAGGTTAAACTTGTTACATATATTATGGAGAAAGTTTTAATCTGTCTACACAGAAATATTCTTTTTAGCAACATATTTCATGACTTCTGATTTTTTTCCATTATAAGTCTTGGGTTCATCTATGACTGTCAACTCTATCGTCAGCTATTAGTATATTTTTTTTCAGTGGAGCAAATTTCAACCAGCTCCCAATTGTCCAGCACTGCAACAATGATGACAAGCACCCTGTCAAGACTGGTTTCTACTGTGTCCTCATCAGATATGTTCCAGTCATCATCTAGGAATATTCCCACCACCATCCAAAAGTCTACGACGCCCAGCATAATCACAAATTCCATATCTGTTGGTTTTCATAGAACCACGCTAACTGTAAGTTTTGATAGAACTCTGGTCTCCAATGGAACATTGTCAGAGTCAACGACTTCTTCTTCATACCATGGCATAAGTACAAAAATTAATATTTCGTCAGCAGTCCCTAGTAATCAAGGAGACATGACGTTCACCTATGTTATAATTGGTTGTGCTTCAGGGGTTATTCTGGCTGTACTCGTGGTTACGGTCCATTGCTTACGAAACGGACGGAGGCAGGGTAAGAACGTCAAAATGTCAAAATCATTTTGATAGATTTGTCTGCTCAGTCGAATACTCCGCGTCTTTTTATTTCATTGCATAGATACTAAGATCTCTGGTTATTGCTATATCATGTATAGGACACATGAAATACAGATAATGGAGGCTTCCTATGTTTCACTTATTGTTACCACAAAACGCTATCCAGTTAACTACATGTTATTTATGTACTCACCAGTTTCAGATTAATTTGAACGAAACAAAAGTGACAATCTTACACTCTGATATAACATTGTAAAAAATGAATACTGGCCACTATGGTGTTAGTAATAATAAAGTTTGTTATATTATGTGTACTCTGGTGCTGAAACCTAAATTACTGGATTAATTTAATATATATTTATTAGTATCCACTCACAAAGATATTATTAAAAAGTGTGGTCAACATCTAATTTTCAGTTAGAAAGTAAGTTGCGAAAATGAAGAGGCATGTTTGTCATTTTGTTTGATAATCCATTAAAATTAGTACCCACAATTAATTTATGCACGCGGAATAACTATAACTCTGTAGAGTATCATTGGTTGCAATTGGATGCCGTCTTCTTAAATTAAATAAAATTGATACTAATGAAAGATAAGTGTGAGAAAAACCAGCGGTGAATATATATATATATATATATATATATATATATATATATATATATATATATATATATATATATATATATATATATATATATATATATATATATATATATATATATATATATATATATATATTACAAAACATGCATTTTCAGATCTAAAGGAACCAAAGCCTGATCCATCAAAGAAAGAAAATAAAATGTATCAAGGAAATAATGTCGATGATGATTTAAATTCTATCGTAATGCTTGATGCTATTTGGACGATAAAATCAAGTAAAACTTTAAAAGGTAATTAGTTTTAGTTTCCAGCGTTTAACTACTTTCTCAGCAAACTTGATGGTGAATTATTTCAGCTTGGAATTTGAAAAAAAATACCAAAATAGACTATGTCGTACTCGTTATAGAGAGGGAAGCTAGAATAGTTGTAATATTAATAATAATAATAATAATAATAATAATAATAATAATAATAATAATAATAATAATAATAATAATAGGGAGGAGGAGGAGGAGGACGAGGAGAATGTGGAAAACTACAAGAACACCAGTCATTAAATTTGAAGCATGCCATTCTTAATCATTGTACCATACATCTGATTCCATCTCAAAAGTTTTCGAAAACATTTTAATTATTATTCTTATTTCCAGAGTACACCAATCCTCTCAGCAGAAAGAATGTCTTCTTAGTGTTCGCAGAAGATCACGATGATCACATAACGGCTGTCGACCTCTTTGCTTCTTTCCTACAATCGCACTGTTTTTGTGACGTCGTATATGCGCCTTATCATGTAGAATCACTACAGAAGGACGGATTGATCACTCGCATGAAATATTCGTTGGAAAAGGCAGATTGTATTCTCATTATAAACTCTGCAGCACTCTACAATATATACAACACAGAAAAATGTAGAAAGAAATTACGGTCCAGATCTGATTCTTTCTTTGCAAATATTTTACTGATTACCATTAAATTCGTGATGTCCAAACTCGCAGAGAATCCTACCTGCAGAATCGCAAATCTTCGATTCGAACACACTCCGAACGAATTCGTCGTGTTAAATTTATTAGAGAACTTTTTATTATTGAAGCAGTTCAAAGAATTACTCTATTATATTCATGAAATAAAAGAAATAGAAGATACAAACAACTTTGAACATCTAGAAATTGGAACTCTACTGAAAACGGACAACTGGCAATTTCTTTGCAATGCCATCCGAAATGCTTGGTCGTTTGAACAAAATAATCCAAGTTGGCTTTCCCAAAGATTTTGTACAGAGGAATGTGATTTCATAGGTCACAAAGAAGTCATATTAAAAGGGTGCAGCAACTGTTTAAGTGACACAACCCTTGATGTCAAAGATCGCCAATTTGATTTACAAACTCGTTTGACCAGAATGATAGGAACAGATCTATCTAGTCCCGAAGACTCATCTGTTAAGAATCCAAATGGGTTTTATTATAATGTTAACAAAACAGACAGCTCTCTGCTCAACACGTACATTCAGATGTATGCCCCAAGTGACATAGAAGAGGATAAGCAAAGCAAAACATTCAGTGAGCAGATGACATCCATAAATGAGCATTACAGCAGAAGGCAATGCCTATGCCACGGTAACACCATTAGGACGTCTTGGGGGAAAGAGGAAGTGAAGGAGAATAGGAAATGGACACCCATTGATAACTTCTGTGCTCTTAGAGAAGCAAACAGTCCATCACCAGATGATTTCATACCTCCAGATGATTATTTTCAAGAAGACGTGGTTAGTAACGGTCGCGAAAATCACACGGGAATTATCAGTAGCGGTTTTCAAGAGAATCTGTCCGGCTACTCTGAAATTCATGATATGAAAGATAAAGAATGGCGACAAATTGAAGATGATAATGTATCCCTTGGCGGTTATAGTGTTTAATTTTAGTCTGATTTTAATAAGACTTTACACAAGATATACATGCAATTAACTTTAAACCTCACTTCAAGTGAAAACAAATGTATGAGGTTCTTTTTTTTTATTTATAATTATGCTACATATATAAATTGAAAGGCTTTAGACGTTACGTGTAAAGGATCTGATGTTTAACAAATTAGTGTGACTACCCTAAATTAGTGTGACTACCATGAATTTGTTTGATAATGAAAGTTCATCCAATGTTTTTACTTATTCAGACTTTGCAAATTAAAAAAATAACATCAGTCAGAGCAATTATGGAAACATAGAATGTTTGATTTTCTCTAGAAATTAAAAGACCATCCAAAAATACATGGTGTTTCTTGCAGGTTTAATTGGGAACTTCAAGAGTTAATCTTGTCGAAATGGATAAGCAATTCTAGTGAGATATGAAAACAAACAGGTAAACTAAATGCCATGTACATAACAAAGATTTGCATTCATTATTATTTCCTTGCTTTATATTATGTACCAACTTATAATAATTCCCAGTATCACTAGTTGGCGGAAAATTATCCTGAAGTTGATAACGAAAACGACATAAACATTCCTAAATAACGCCACAGAACACAGGAAATGTTATTTCTTAGTGTTAACATTAAACGTTTCTAGTTACAAAGTCTTTGACATATTGTTGGATTTTTATGAGATTGGCTAGCTTTTGTCATTTCTTAAATCGGTTGCCCGCATACTTCTTTTCCTCCAGCACGGAGTACGTACTGAATTATAGTTTCCAGACTCAATACTTTTATTTCTTCAGCACTTAGGACATATTGAATTTTACTTACCAGACTGGGTACTGTTGAATTATACTTATCAGATTGAGTACGTATTGAATTATACTTATCAGATTAAGTGCATATTGAATTATACTTATCAGAATGAGTGCATATTGAATTATACTTACCAGACTGAGTACTTTTGAATTATACTTACCAGATTGAATTCGTATTGAATTATACTTATCAGATTAAGTGCATATTGAATTATACTTATCAAATTAAGTGCATATTGAATTATACTTACCAGACTGAGTACTGTTGAATTATACTTACCAGACTGAATATGTATTGAATAATACTTATCAGACCGAGTGCATATTGAATTATACGTAACAGACCGAGTACGTATTGTATTATTCATAACAGACTGAGTACGTATTGAATTATACTTACCAGACTAAGTACATATTGAATTATTCTTATCAAAACGAGTGCATATTGAATTATACTTAACAGACTGAGCACATATTGAATTATACTTACCAGACTGAATATGTATTAAATCATACCTATCAGACCGAGTGCATATTGAATTATACGTAACAGACTCAGTATGTATTGAATTATACTTCCCAGACTAAATATGTATTGAATTATACTTATCAGACTGAGTACGTATTGAATTATACTTATCAGAATGAGTGCATATTGAATTATACTTAACAGACTGAGTACGTATTCAATTATACTTAACAGACTGAGTACGTATTGAATTATACTTAACAGACTGAGTACGTATTGAATTATACTTATCAGACTGAGTACGTATTGAATATAACAAACTTAACAAACTGAGTACGAATTGAATTATACTTATCCGACTGAGTACGTATTGAATTATACTTCTCAGAATGAGTGCATATTTAATTATACTTAACAGACTGAGTATGTATTGAATTAAACTTAACAGACCGAGTACGTATTGAATTATACTTATCGGAATGAGTGCATATTTAATTATACTTAACAGAACGAGTGCATATTGAATTATACTTAACAGACTGAGTACGTATTGAATGATACTTAACAGACTAAATATTTCTTAAATCATGCTTATCAGACCGAGTGCATATTGAATTATACTTAACAGACTCAGTATATATTGAATTATACCTAAGAGACTGAATATATATTGAATTATACTGAATAGACTGAATATGTATTGAATTATATTAAACAGACTGAGTACGTATTGAATTATAATTAACAGACTGAATATTTCTTAAATCATATTTATCAGACCGAGTGCATATTGAATTATACTTAACAGACTGAGTACGTATTCAATTATACTTAACAGACTGAGTACGTATTGAATTATACTTATCAGACTGAGTACGTATTGAATTATACTTATCAGAATGAGTGCGTATTGAATTATACTTAACAGACTGAGTATGTATTGAATTATACTTATCAGACTGAGTACGTATTGAATTATACTTATCGGAATGATTGCATATTTAATTATACTTAACAGACCGAGTGCGTATTGAAATATAGTTAAAAGACTGAGTACGTATTGAATTATACTTAACAGACTGAATATTTCTTAAATCATACTTATCAGACCGAGTGCATATTGAATTATACTTAACAGACTCAGTATATATTGAATTATACTTAAGAGACTGAATATATATTGAATTATACTGAATAGACTGAATATGTTTTTAATTATATTAAACAGACTGAGTACGTATTGAATTATACTTAACAGACTTAGTTCGTATTGAATTATATTTACCAGACTGAGTTGAGTACGCATTGAATTATATTTACCAGAGTTCATATATATATATATATATATATATATATATATATATATATATATATACATACATATATATATATATACATACATATATATATACATATATATATATATATATATATACATACATATATATATATATACATACATATATATATATATACATACATATATATATATATATATATATATATATATATAGATATATAGATATATATATATATATATATATATATATATATATATATATATATATATATATATATAAAGTATTAGAGGAAACTAAACCCAGCTTTCTCGCTTAGAGAAATATGCTACTATGCAATTTATCAGCTTTATTTTTTGGAGTGATTTTCATTCAAGAAAGGTAATACCAGTAGAAGCATCTACTTTAAGCCATAATTTTTCGTACTGTTTTGCAAATATTTTCTCGACTTAATTTTTTTAATTTCTTAATGACAAATATATATATATATATATATATATATATATATATATATATATATATATATATATATATATATATATATATATATATATATATATATATTGGCTCATAATTGCCAAGATAACTAATCTCATCGTCATAATTTTGATTATATTTAGTGATCTTATCAAATTATGGGTCTTTTTGCGCATCACAGGTAGAAAGA
Source organism: Potamilus streckersoni (assembly GCA_016746295.1). Taxonomy (NCBI): domain Eukaryota; kingdom Metazoa; phylum Mollusca; class Bivalvia; order Unionida; family Unionidae; genus Potamilus; species Potamilus streckersoni. The sequence continues at coordinate 1,643,305 of JAEAOA010000362.1, read as the reverse complement.
AGTATAATGAACTACTTATCCTCTGTCATGGTAACGATTTTAACTAGTCTTTCCTTATTGTGGTAGTAAATACCGAAATATTAAAAATATTCTTGTTTAAAAAAACTACTGTATTACTCCTTGTTCTTTTTTATTCTTATTATACTTGATTCCACTAGTATGTTGATACGATTATAGTTATCGTTTATTTTTTCTCCTGTGCTATTCGTGTTAATAATCCGGATCGTATTTTCAAATGTATATTTTTAAAATCAAATTCAAGGAATATTATTTTTAAAAACAGGATTTTAATTTGTTTGTTTTCTTCTAGATGACAGTATCTGCTTATAATATCAAAGTTTTCGATTGGTTCATTAGTTGTGGTCCTCTCATATATATAAAAAAAAATAAAAAATTTCTTTATCTGGAGCATTTATCATTGTAATTGTAAAAAAAAATTCGCAGCGTTTATCACACGTGCTGCTAGTGATTTGTTTGGGGTTAAAAATTGTATCATACAAATCTATTGCAACGGCTATAATTGCTGGTTCAGTTATTATTTTACAGGATTGAATTAAATTTGATTATCGAGTGTATATATTTGAAATGCTGTCAATCCTAGAAGCGGTTGTTCAGGAGCAACAACATATACTCGAAAATACAAGTACCTGTTAACGGTATTTTCTGTTGGAGTTGTAAAATGTTGTGTTGTCGAAATATATGTTTTCTGTACTATATAATGTTACCCAGTTGATATCATCGTTTGATCCTTCCAATCGCCTGTTATAAATTCGACCAACACTAGAGTTTAATCAGCCGCGCAAATAATATTGCCAAAGAGCAACTGCAATTGGACATTTAATTTTAATCCAAAATTTGCCAACTTTTTCGTTAGTCCATTTCTGTCTATTAGAGAAAGCAAGATGAGGATACTTGTTAGGATAACACGTCGATGCGCTTACCTTAAACTCAACTCACTTATCAGTTGCCTTAAAAGTGTGGCAATATATCCAACATTACTTTTAGTTCGTTTATGCCACCACTAAACACACTGTCAACATACACTTTAGTTGTAAATTTATTAGGGTACGTTGGAACATATGATGTTGTTATTTTGTTATTTCTCATATTTATGTTACCCGACATTGGTCCACCGGATCGTTTAAAATAGTGGGTAAGTTCTTCTTTTATTGTGTCGTGTTTAACTAATAGCATCAGTTTGATTACCTGGTGGTGTTGTTGTTGATAATTCAGTTATTTTTTAGTCAATCCTTATTATCAGGTTATCTGTCATTGTGGCGCCAGCTTTATCAAGCTCGTTGTCGTTAAGAGATTTTGGTTGCTCATAACTAACCGCTTGCATATTACTCAGAATTCCAACATAATAATTCTTTTAGTGGACATGTTGATGTTACCTGTAACCACTCCGCCAGTTTTATCAAGCTTGTTATCATCCACATGCTTCAACTTTAAATAACTTACTGCTTGGGTTTGGTTTAAGTTTCTTGGACGATATGCGGTTTCCAAATTATTTTTTTCCTTACATATCCAAGCTATCGGTTAATGTTCCTCCTGTCAGTCATAGTTTTTTTTGTCAATCGTGATTATGCACAACTAACTGCTTTTGTAAGATTAACGTTTGGTAGTGGATAATCTACTTCCAAACCTAGAAGTCGTTTATTTGACGCGGATAAGTTTCATGTTATTGTGTCGCCGGGTTATTTTTACTGGTGATGACGTATCGGTTATTGTTGATCCAGTAAGTGCTGTTCTAAACTTTGTTTAATAGCTCATATTATGTAAAATATATAATATAAAATTATATAACAATGACAAAAATATTAAATTTTGAAACTGCTTGATCAATCAAGCATAAACATAATTACGAACTTCCATATTGTCATTATCTTATTGTTGGTCGTACAGGCTGGCTCTGGTAAATCAACTTTATCATTAAATCTGTTGCTCAAAGTTGCTTTTAACTACGATAGGGTGTATATTTACGCAATTAACAAACAATAGGATAAATACGAAACATTGATCGAGTACAACGATAAATTTTGTTGGTGCTTGGCACTGGCGAAGACGTATTTTTAATAAAAACAACCAGAATAATTATTTCCAGCCGATGAACTTGATTCGTCCGAGCCTTAAATAATTATATTTGATAATTTTCGATTAACAATGAGAAGATAACCAGGATTAGGTCTTTTTTTTCATTATCGCGTAACAAAAGATGTAATTCAGTCTCTCACGCAAGGGTTTTACAGAGTTGACATATTTATTAGGCGAAATATGGGATGTTTTATATTATATTCAGGGCTAGATAATGTTGATGTAAGAAATATTGCGGTGATGTAACAACATATAAATTTATTGAATTACATCATAGACCAACCAGAGACAGATACAATTTATTTTTGATTGATAAACTAGCGCGTGATCCAGAAAAGATGTTTCGTAATTGCACTGACATTTGTATAGACGAATTTTGTACAGCGTATAAAAAATAAACAATGGATTAAGATCAAAAAGGTAATTACTAAAGAAACTTTCAGCGTCTCAAGTTGCTTTTACAATAAATTATAATAAACTACAAGAAATTTTAAGCGATAAAGTTAGGCATTTATAACAGTTGCAGAAGCGCTGAAAAAAGCTAGCAAAGAGAGAGAGAGAGAGAGAGAGAGAGAGAGAGAGAGAGAGAGAGAGAGAGAGAGAGAGAGAGAGAGAGAGAGAGAGAGAGAGAAATGCAAGCAATGCTAGAATGAATGAGAGACGGGGTTATTGCTAGTGTTTTTAAAATGACAGCAAAACAATACCGAACTAGAAAAAAAGATTATACCAAACGTTGGAATTTTGAAAGACTGTATTTTTGAGTACTATAGAAAACGATATATATATGATTAACAGAGGAAACCACTGGATCTGGCGTTACTGATTTTGCCTCAAACTCAGAAATAGTTGACCGACTGCTGTTATTAATATCATCTAATGAATCCGGTAATGCAAGCCCAGAGATCGATAACGAAATCATTGATAACCTAAGATAAAGCAGATTAATAACATGAGACGAGTACAAAATTTACACAGCGATCTTATCTAATAACCTTGATATAACAAGGAAAGTGTCAGCAACATTATTAATCGATTCGTCACAAACAACGAGTGACAGAGCAAACTTTTCTGTCCACTGTAATCCGCCAATCATGCTAGATCCGAATGCACTGTATCAGATCGCATTAATTTCTGCTGCAGCATTTCATTCTATGGTAAATGCAAAAACAAACGTCAACGACGACTATACATTTACTCCTGGCGCAACGACCTTAGTTTTAATACCACTTGGTGAGTATTATGTAACTGATTTCAATTAAATGACAAAGGATCTGATAACAAAGTACACTGGAGCAGACAATTCTGAGCAGGATCAAAATAATAATAATATGATACAAGCAATGATCACATTAAAATAATTTGATAATTGATTCTTCTACTGCGAAGAGCACAGTGTTGCTTTAGGTTTAAAAAACAAACATTATTGCACTGTGACAGAACGAAGTGTATCGTAGCACAGTTTACTTGTGTTCACATAACACAAGTAAACACAATATTGATTGATTGTTATATTTCATCAGGATCTTATTCTGCCAAGGAAAACCAAGGTCAAATAATCTATAGTTTTTCACTTGATGCCCTGACTGGGTCATAAATTGGAATAAATTCTGGACAAATAATACATTATCGGATCATTTCTAAAAATAAAATAAACAGTAACAATGCAACTAACAGATCAATCAGGGAGTCAAACTAATCTTAACAATGAAATTGTCACGTATTACTTACACCTATGCGTTGCGTAGGCGAGCACAATAGCATAGTTATCGAACATAAATTTTGTAGACCTAATTTAATTACAAAGATTAGACAAAAATGTTTACCGAAGAAAAAATGTGGGTGGATATTTTGGAAATGTATTTACCAAAAATTATCGAATTTTATACCAGGAGTTAGTACAGTAACACCAATTGCAATTGATGCGGGTAAAGCCTTTACAACAGTGGTAGCTAGTTCAGCAGACACAGCGGTAGAACAAAAAATCTCAGATAAAATTAAAGGCCTGAAACCACCGGTTTCCGCATTGGAAATAAAACAAGCACTATCAGGCATTGCACCGACGAGACAAACAGAACGAGCTATGATAGCTACAATAAAACATTACTGTCGCCACGCGGTGAGGATGCAATGCGTTAACTAGTAAATAAAACAAGACGAAAATTAGATTTACCTCAGATCTGACAAACAATATTGTTTGAGGATTATAATATAAAACATGTCAGCTAAAATTACCTTGGTCTAATAGAAGCATATGATATTGATGACACAACATAATTTCAGTATGTTTAGTACTTGGATGAAAACTCAAACTAATCACATGAAGATGGTCAAAGAAATTTTAATACCAGAGACGAATACATGTTTTTATTACTTCACAAGGCTGTGTTAGAAGACCGTGGTAGAATATTTGATGATGCCGATTGTGATATTACATCTGGCACATAAATAGCACTTGTAAACAATGGCTGGAGTTTGTTAAAAGGTGCAAAAGTATCAACTAGCAAATCAAACTGTAGTAGACATTGAAAATTGACTACCAGTCGCAAGTACAATATTAAGTATTCTTTCGTTTAGCGATGATTATTCGAAATCAATCGCAACAAATATGATGTGGTTCAAGGACACTAGACTAGGAAAAGTTGTTCAAGGTGAATTTTGTACTGTTTTTGGTGTCCATGGCACAGATAACAATAACTTTATCGTATATTCTGCTAAAAATGCAGTTGCTGCTATTGGGGGTGCAGCAAGATAAACCGTTACACACATACACATCTACGTTATAACGAGGGATATGCCAAACGAAAAGCGCTTGCAGCGAAATGACAACAAATAGGAATGATGTAGCCATTAAGCACAATGTCTGGATTTTGTCACGGCTGTCATAAAGTATTTAGGCGTTATAACATACCCTAAATTTAGATCGAGCATACCAAAATAGTTGCTTTATTTGAGTTGATGGAGCTGATGTAGGAGTTTTGATTACGAAATAAGCTCCGTGGATGCCACGACTTGTTCAATCAGTAGGAAGATTAGCAGAACTTAGCATAACATTAGAGACTTTTAGAAAAAGGATATTTTCCTCTAGAATAAAATGTATCAAACGCAACTAATTACACCTGGCGTATCACAGCTATCTCGAGTGAACAATTACCAAGGTGTGTGTCCGTTGTTTTTCAGCATAAGCTGCAACTATAAAATAATGTTGTTTTTGATGACACTGATGTTAGAAGAGTTCACAAATATACAAAACTTTCACAATAGCTCAGGACTCACTGGATTGCTGTTTACGATAATAATTATTTGATTCATTCGTACTTCCTCTGAGTGATCTTTTAAAAATATAATTTTAATACATTACTCGTCTAATCAACTACATCCGATTGGGACTTCTGCTTGCGATTATTATTGTATTATGTTTATCCGACAGATGTCCAGAATTGAAAAACTTTAGAGTGAAAGCTCTGGGTGCGATATTAATTTTTAATGTTTATTTTGCAAGTTGATGGGTATCCGAGCAAGATCAATGATGACATAGCGGTTAATTTTGGGTGACACTCTAGCATAAAAACATGACCCAGACGTCAACATACTGCCTCAAATGCAAATTAAAACTCTAACAAGGATGAGAAAATAGGGGAAAAAACGAAAAAAGAAAATAGAAAAATGTTATAAAGCATTTGTGCTAATTGTGGTAAAAATAAAAGTATATTCCTGACGTCAGGGTCATCGTTAGGAAAACAAGTGATAGATAATTTTAGTTTGGTTGAATCTGTCAAAATGTAAAACCTTTTAAGAAACAAAATAAAATAAAATGCAATTGTGATTATGATAGAGATCTTTTTATCAAACTAGATAAAATTGTCATGTGCTGTCAATCGTGCAATCGCCGTGAAGTAATTGGCAGCGGAATTCACATCCACAAATTTATTGGAAAATTACTGAAATTAAAAAGGGGTTGACATTGTTACTAAACAAACAGTTGGATGAAAATGATAATCCATTACAAGGGCAAGAGCCTTATAATCAAAGTTGATGCATTAGCAATGCATCATGATATTTGTTATCCTAACGTGGAACGTTCCGATGGTAAGCAAGAGAAATTTGGCTGTGACATTATTATTATTATTATTATTATTATTATTATTATTATTATTATTATTATTATTATTATTATTATTATTATTATTATTATTATTAATGCCATTTTAAGAGAACAGATTTCGTCGTTCTCAACAGAAATGTTAATGTTAGAGCAGAATGTAAATAAAAACGAAATTCTTTACTGGTTTGAGAGACTCTTTAAAACAATAAACATATTTTTAAGGTCTCGGAAGTAGTTTTATTATTTGTTTATTGCTGTCATTTTCAGCACGGAGCATATTGCACATAAATCATGTACGGACAAAAATAAAATTTTGCCAGTATTTTTTATTCTAGGTATTTTTAATCGCTTAATTCCATTTAGAAATAAAACTATTAAATACGTGGTTAACCTGATTAATTATCTCGAGTTTCGTACAGCTATCAACTATTTAAACCACTCTTTAATCATCTTAATTTTCAGACAGCTATTGACCCTTGCAATTCAACAAATTGATCTTTAGAGTTTTTTTGCCCATGATATATCTTTGATAAGTCTTTTTGTCACAGGTTTAAGAAGATTATTAAGATTTGGGACTAATATGCATTGGAGGATATGTATCACATGTAATACACAAAAATAGGTACGAATGATTTTTTTCAGTCAACTTCTTTCAAATTGGTATCTCCTCCTCTGATGATGATACGATGACATATTACAGTGATGTGTGTTCTACGTAAATTTAGAAATTGTTCTTTGAATATCAAAAAGATTTTTCAAATCTTGTTGCTGCAGAATGCATTGCACTCTTCTGTAGACAAGCATTAGTGAATATATGAAAATAAACCATTACTGGTTATAATAAATGTCTTCGTTTGCTATTGAAGCCTTCCAAGATGGAACGTTGCCTCTAACATGTTTGTAAATAATAACATATTTATTTTTGAAGACGAAATAAAAAAGTAAGTGTTCTCAATGATGATAATAATATCTAATATTATAAATAGTGTCTGGAAATCTTAAAATTTAGACTATGACATTCGTTTAAATTCTCGTATTAAGCTTAGAAAGAACACATTACTCGTTAAATATATTAATGATAATAATAATATTTTTAATGCAGTAATTTGTCTTTATATTTGTATTTAAGGCATGCTATCTTTTAAAATATTTTTATTTTATATTTATATTTTAATTTACATGTATGAACATTGCAGATCTTATCTTATCTTTTATTAAGCTAACCAAGTCGTATTCCGAGGTTTCAGACATTTTAAATCTCGCACATGCTGTTTTAAGCTCTGAGATGCGGATTAGACTTTGTAACTTAAGTCGTGTCGTTCAATCCATATATGCACTTTAAAATAATTATTTTTTACATTTACCTGGTTTCGAGATTGTACTTTACCTCAAACAATCATATTTCGATTTTTTTTACGAAATACTTTTCCCAAAGATAAGTTGGTCTCTAATCTAAATTCCAAAATTATACAATTTTTCAATCGCAACATTTCTTTTCTTGTAGTTTATGGTACTCCAATTTAAGGATTTATTACATTTTTATGGTTAGATATAACAGTGAACTAATTATTTGGATCAAATGTCACGTATTAAAGTGCTAGTAAGACATCATGATGTCATTGTTACTTTTGGTGAATTCAGGCTAAATCCGCAGGAGTGTCCCAGTCACTCAATATATTCCCTATTAAAATCTAATTCTGTTAATTGACTGTGTGACTCCGGGTGCATTATTTGTGATTGGAGACTAGTAAATTATACAATGGAATAAACGAGTAGGGACTGTTTCGTCGTCAGCAGATGTCGTTTATTGTTGCTATGGTGGCAAATATGGTGTATAGTTACAGGCAAAATGTGCCTTAAAATGATGATTTGAATGGTCTGAGGTGGCTTAGTAAATATAGTTCCATGTATTTAATGAGTTCTATCGTTTCACTGTGTTTAATACTGGCGGTACTTTATGGAAAGATAGATAAAGAGGAGAAATCAAGGAGTTGTGCAGTTGACAATCAATCGGGAAGTTGCGAGATCTGGGGTAATGTATTAATTCGAGTAAACTTAGCAGAGTAGCTGAAGTCTTGGCTCATATTCATGCCAAAATGCCAAAGTTTTCGAAGATGATATGAGTGAACCAAAATCCAGACCTAGAAAGTCTTCGTCAAACCAAAGTCCACCACCAGTTACCTCTAAAAGCAACTACCACAGTCGACAGACGGAAACGCGCTCCTCTAGAAAATTTAGAACTATGGCCTACACGTATAAGGTAAAGTTGAAAATTTCAGGTCCCACGTATCTCTGGAGAAAGAGGAGTTCATCGCCGATATGTGGACTCCTTTGTTAACTAAACTGAAACGACAATGTGAAGCCAAAGAAGACGATTTCGAGACTTTCCATTATCACTACAGTTTGAAGTCGCCTGTTTGGATCGAGTTTAGCAGCCCTGCAGAATTGACACCTTCCATACTCATCGACAAGATTAAACACATTCATCAATCCAACGACAAGTTTCACATCAACGATGGAAAAGCGACAATCTACATGACCCACGTTTCTCTTCCCAAAGCTACCGGAAAACGTAAAATGGTGTGTGTGTGTGTGTGTGTGTGTGTGTGTGTGTGATTTAGATTTTAAACGAAGCTTGAACAATTTTTAGTCATATAGTGACATTTTTGTGGTGTTTTCCACATGGATATCATGATGCAAATATGTATCATGATGTCCCACCATGTCACATTATTCCGAGACCAGACAAATCAGTCCTAACACTAACCTCTTAAATATAATCGCCTAGCGATGCAGCTGTTAGTGTCATTTTATAACTCCTTGATATGACTCGGACGGGGATCGAAACCCCGAAATCCAGTATCTGAGGCGGAGGCACTAACACTAGGCCAAAGGTGTTATTGGTTAACGACCTTCGTAAGCACCAAAGAGGGTATCGTTGTAATTAACAACCCTTAATAGCAAATATATTTAGCCTGTGTCATCGTGGTGGGACGAACGTATGCTGAAAAGAACGATACGCTAAAATGAAAAAAAAAAACTGGCGAACTATTCGAAAATCGAACCGAGCTAAACAAAAAATAGAAGCAGAACCCCTGTGGCTATCTAAAGATACACCCCGTGGCATTCCTGAAATGCAAAATTTGCAAGAAGTTTTGTCTCCACGCTACACCTTTAAAGTATACCCTCAAAAAGTGAGCGGCAGAATTTTCAAAGACGGAACATACATTCACGTCTCTCATCATGATGAACATTTCGATGCAATCATTAGTATAACCGGATTCCTAGGATATAGTTATCATTGTGAGAATGTGGGTTTGGGTATAACAATAGAGAGCAACACAAGCATTGTGGATCGAAATGTGAGGAATGTTTGGTCTGTAAACCCTGTGTTGACATAGGACAGGAACGAATGCATTGCCCTGCTTGCCAACGCACTTTTGTCAGCCCAACCTGTTACCAACAACATCTCAAGACGCAAGATTCACAGCAGAAAAGTGCTTGATATCTGCTAAGATTCTGTCCTACTCGTGGGCAATGATTACGTACCAACAGTGCAAAGGCGCATACATGTTCAGGAAAGAAACGATATCACATTTGTCGCTTAAACGTGGACTTAAAACAAGATTGCTACATTCAGAAATATCCAACGCCAACAGGATGAATAAGAAAATTACCAGAAGTAGAAAGGCAATTTCATCTTTTTTGATTTTGAACGCAAGCAAGAGACCGGTATTCACACTCCTGATTTATGCGTGTCACATCGAGAGTGCGAAAAGTGCATCCATGAACCGGTCTTGTGTCAATGCACTCACTGCGGCAAGATTCCTGGAAGACTTGAAAAAATCTTTTGAGGACCGAACACATTGGTCGATTTATACCAATGGATCTTAGACCCCAGCGACTATACATGGAACCAAGAGGACATCTAACATTATAAATGATGACTCACATTTTCTCGGAATACGATAGGTAATATCTTCATAAATATAAAGCACCGAACATCTAAAAGGTCACTTTGAACTGAGCCAAAATCATTTCCATGCAAGTGGAGCAAATTCAGTTTAAAGATTCTATGAGTTACTTGGCCATGATTTTGAACCGAATGCCTAAAACGTTTGGAATGAAGAAATAGCATGCGGCTATTTCAGCAGTTTTTCAATACTGAAGGCAATCAACACGTCGTTTTACCCCATTTTTATGATGCTTACTACTACGACCCGGCAACATGCGCACCGAACAACAAAAATCTTTCTATGCTTTGTACCACACTCACTCCTCGGATCCCTTCGACTTTCAGGAAAAAATGTTAAAGTATTGTCGCTCCGAAGTGGACATTTTACTACGTAGTTGTGGAAAAGTTCGAGAATTGTTCATGAAGCACGGAAGGATCGTTCCTTTGAAACAAACCTGCACCATTCCAAGGCGAGTTCCTTAGTCTACCGACAATAGATTGATGCCAGAGAAGACCCTGGCTATCATCAGTGTATGTTCCATCTTTGGAATTGTACTAATTGCATATCTTTTATATGTGCCTATCGCTAACTATTGGAATACTCTTCAATATTTAGTAGAACTAAGGAAATACTGTGGTAGAAAATTAGGTTAACTCCTAAGATTTGTCACTTACCTAATCGGTTTGGATTTAGTATTGCTATTGACACTGATAGAGAAAGTCAATTCAAACGTATTAGCCAATACGTGACAAGAACTCATATTTATATACAATTTGCGTGTATAAAGATTGGTAATTATTATCTTGCTACACTGTGTTTCTTATAATCATCTCAACACTACCAAGTCATCCCAGGACATTATTCTTTGCTAAGACAAATAATAGTTCTTACAGGAAGTCTCAAAGTCTTACGTAACCCTAAAAATTCCTCGTCTGCAGCGAAGTGCATTTCAGAGCATTTGACATGTTCAGTAAAAACGATTGTTGGTCTTATGTTTAAAGAGTTGTCGGGTAATATGTCAAATGACCCGTTTGGGGAATATCATTGGAAGACGGTGATTAGACTTACCAATGCACAATTCTACCAGTGTATGTTCCATCTTTGGAATTGTACTAATTGCAAGTCTTTTATATGTGCCTTTCGCTAACTATTGGAATACTCTTCAATATTTAGTAAAATTAAGGAATTACTGTGGCAGAAAATTAGGCTAACTCCTAATCTTTATCACATACCTAATCGGTTTGGATTTGGTAATGTTACGGATACGGATAGAGAAAGTCAATTCAAACGTATTAGCCAATAAGTGACAAGAACCCATATTTATATACAATTTGCGTGTATAAAGATTGATAATTATCATTTTGCTACACTGTGTTTCTTATAATCATCTCAACACTACCAAATCTTCCCAGGACATAAATCTTTGTTAAGACAAATAATTGGTCTTATAGGAAGACTCAAAGTATTACATAACCCTTAAATTCCACGTCTGCAGCGAAGTGCATTTCAGAGCATTTCAAATGCTTTTCAATAAAAACGAACGGTAGTCTTATGATTAAAGAGTTGTCGGGTTATCAACTAACTCGATTGGGAAATATCAATGGAAGACGGTGATTAGACTTGTCAATGAGATTTGAAGAGTGAGGTTGCACTGCACTGCTATAATTCTACCAGGGTATGTTCCATTTTTAGTATTGTACTTATTGCAAGTCTTTTATATGTGCCCTTCGCTAACTATTGGAATACTCTTCAATTTTTAGTAGAGTTAAGGAACTACTGTGGCAGAAAATTAGGCTAACTCCTAAGATTTGTCACATACCTAATCGGTTTTCGATTTGGTAATGCTACAGACACTGATAGAGGAGGTCGATTCAAGCGTATTAGATAATACGTGACTAGAATTCTAGGATTAATATACTGTTTGCGTGTGTAAAGATTGGTAATTATCATGACGCTCCACTGTCCTTCTTATATTCATCTTATTTCCACCAATTCTAAGCTTTGTCACATACATAATCGGTTTGGATTTGGTAATGCTACGGACACTGACAGAGAAAGTCAATTCAAATGTATTAGCCAATACGTGACAAAAACATGCTTTTCAATAACGAACGGTAGTCTTATGATTAAAGAGTTGTCGGGTAATATATCAACTGACTCGACAACTCTTTAATCATAAGACTAACGTTCGTTTTTAATTGAAAAGCATTTGAAACCCATATTTATATACAATTTCCGTGTATAAAGATTGGTAATTATCATCTTTCTGCACTGTATTTCTTATAATCATCTCATCACTACCAAGTCTTCCCAGGACATAAATATTTGTTAAGACAAATAATGGTTCTTAATGATATTCCCACCCAGTCACAATGTCCTCGCGCCAGGCAGACCAGTCCTAACACTGGCCTCTTAAAGCAGAATACGTAACTGTTATTACCATTTTTAAAAGTCTTTGATATGACTCGACTTGGGTTCGAACCCTCGACTCACTCATCCGAGGCGGACGCTCTAACCACTAGGCCACCGGAGCGTTGGATAAAATAAAAAAGTAAGTATATTAAAACTTTTGAGGTCATTTTTCTAAGTACTAACGCAGAATTAGAACGTACTGACCAATATCGCACGTTTCTGTGATCTATTCCTTGCAATCGTTTTTGTGCTGAATGTGCAGAAAACTAAGAAATTGTAAATGTTTCAAAAACAAGTCTAAAGTTAAGGCCATCCATTTTACATTGTACATTACCAAATCAAATTCTAGATTGTTGTAAAATTAAAAAGCTGGACTACAAGTAAGCATCTACTGAATCGAATACAGTCTGCGGATTTTGAAGTCTACAAAATAATACATTTATCTCTACTAAATCAACATATTGCAAATACTTTGTAAATGTTAACTGGGTTACTTTGATAGGGTCTTTGTCCTTTTCAAGATGGTTTGTGATCGTAACTTTGTTATATAACGGTAATGGCCTTCACAAAGCACTCAATTTTGATAACTCTTAATAGCCTTAATATCAACCTGAAGATAAAGTTGGGATGTAATACAATTTTACAGTATGTCTGTAAACACACCCATTTCAAGTCAAACAAACTGCGCTATCTGTTAGAGGCCCCAGTGAGTATTGTTTGAACTTTGAATTTTGAGATTTCTATTCAATCTCAACAAGCTGTGATGACCTCCAAATATGTTAGAATCTGAGGTTAATACTTTTTAAAGGTGTCAGAACATGAATAAAGTACGTTGATACTAAATCAATATTTGTTGAAAAGAATGGTGATGTGACAACTAACGTGTTATGTCTATAAAAACATACTGACGAGAACAAACGAAACTTTTAAGGTTCTCGACCATTTAGCACGCTGTTTAATTTTATTTAAATATTACACTAGTGAGATAAAGAGCAGACGACAAATTTAATGTGATGGAGGTGGTGGTGTTTAAAACAATAAAACTCTCCTCCCTTATATTCGGCGTCGTTAACTAGGGAATGATCTCCCGCGATGTAATTAGCCTAGTATGGACAGATAGATGGAACGTTACAGACAGCTGAGCAAAGTATTGAAAGAAATAAAAACAACGAGCTCCCTTTCAATGAATTAAAATACAATATTTTAATCAAATAATATATAATCAAAGAAGCCATCAATTCACACTCAACCGATTTACTAAATTACGTATATTCAATTAAAGCTTATAAAAAATTCACTTTCTATTCGACTGATGGAACGTGACAGAATTTAATTACAGTGTACAACTTTCATCATGTATTCGAGTGTCGACTTTGAGTTCAATCCTAATGCATTGACAGCAGTATCTGACACTTATATTCGCACGACTTGTTTCCACGTCTAACCACGTACTTAGTCCTCTTCCGACCCTCACTGTTCTGACATCCCGTAGATGTAGATGTCCCCTTTAATTCGATTTATTCATATATCCTAAGAAATATGACATATTCGTATACTAGAGTGAATTAATGAAATCCCTGCGCAAATCTACATATCGAATATTTAAATATATGCGATCCCTTAATTCTCTCAATAAATTGATAATTGAAAAATCAAATAATTAACTGGTAGAACTAATATATCACTAGAGTCATACGAAATGAATACAGGAATACATGTGTGAATCATAATATATCATATCTGCATATAATCAAACAAATGAAATAGCATATTAAAAAAAATTTAAACTAAAAATGTGCACCTTTCTGCCGTTTTTCTTTCCAAACAAACAGTCCTAGCTTTTAGTCTTTCTCCTTTCTAAGACAATTATCTGGCCTTCCTTTGTAATTTCACGAAGATACTACTTCATTAACTAGTGTCTACAGAGTAGAATAAATCTTCTTTCAAGAAAAATCTGACTAAAGGATTTTTCAAGAGATAGTTTCCTAAATTGTTTCTCAAAGTGTACGCCCTTAAGTTTCCCCAGCCAATCAGAAATAACTGTTCCTAAAATCTTCCCTCCCAATTGAGTGTCTGTCGTCGGTTGCACTGGCCTAAAACATGACACAATCAGCTTCCTTTGAAACATCGATTATTTGATGTGTGCCCCTTTTGAACTGCTACGGGACAGAATATAATTGCGAGTACCCCATGTGCCATAAGAAATGACCAGGTCAGATTCTACTGAAGCTAAACGTAGTTCCTTTTATATTTAGAGATGAAATAAAAAAAAACAACATTGAACTATCTCCAGGCCTTTCTGCTTTCGATTATGTTAGCTTGAAAGCACAAGTTATTTAGCCTTAGGTTTCAACAAGTTTCAAAATTCGACACATCACACCAAATATATAACATTATTTCCAATCGATAAGTGATAAACGGTCGGATCGATACTTTGGAAAACGATAGAAGGAATAAACAATCTGTCGACAATTATATGCGTAACAATCTCGACTGACTGCAGCATTTAAAGACCGAAATCCTTATTTAATTGAACATTTTATTCCGGAGTTTTAAAATATACAGGATTTAAATTCCACAAAATTCAATGACTTGAGAAACAAAATAATCGACAAAGTTCTTTAAGGATTGCAGATGAAAAATAATTTAACTGGAAAAAAAATGGAAAAAAACCCAAATGACTTATCTAAAACAAGAGAAGATAATTGAAAACTACTAATGTTTGATCTTTTGCTGAAATGAGTGATAAGATAAAATGACGCAAAATATTGTGTTATCTGAATTTTGCAACAAAATTACATGCTGAGATGAAATATAGAAAACATGGCTGAGACATTTGACTTTTGATATGAAACATTAGGAAAATAAAGATTGCTAACAACCTTCTTGATTACTTCGCTCTGTACGTTTCTACTTTTTCTGCAGGTGATGAAAAACTTCATAAACCATGATAAAGTAAACTTAATTATTTTTCCAAATTTTTTGTGACAAAGTGAAACACTAGTACATATCTGTCGTACTTGTTATTAATATTACAGCCCATGGTGTTTGCAAGTTTATTTTAAATAAAAGCTCCACCTACTATAAATACCGACTCGCAGTAAACACAATGCTCCCAACGAACAGGAAACATAGCACAAAAATTCAATACTTCAGTCGAACACAGCACTGTATAACATGCACGCTGACCAACATTAAACCAATTCAAATATAAAATAATTTACATGAGCTATTAGCTATACTGACTGTGCGGAATGAGTTCTTTGCTAGATATGTAGGTAAAGGAAGATGCTAATAAAGTTGTTGTCAACAATTTAGAAAGCATACTAGTGAAGCACGTAACCAAATCCTGTGAAATTAATTGAATATCTTTATGACATTCAATGATTTCTGGTTACAGATTTAGGTCAGGAAAATAAGATTCAAGAAAAAAAATATGAATGACAAACATATGTACATTACGATCAGAGGCACATAAAGTGCAAAGTACAATTCACAATGCACAAAAATCGGTTTAGAATATCGTTGCATTTTCAGACTGTAACAGAGCTTTGTCTAATGTAGCCTTAACGACATTCCTCTAGGTCAAAGACACTCACAAAAGCCTCCGAAGGTGGTAATCTAAACCAGGGCCTGAAAAGCATTTGCCTCCAGTACTACAAAATTATTTCCGATATTAGTAAGTGAACAAAGTGTAAAGAAATGGCATCACTTTCTTTTGAGACTTCATTGCGAGAAAGAAAATCATGTATATACATGACAAAACAGCCTTAACGAACCACAAAATTGATTTTACCAGTTACGTTAAGTGGTAATTTGATATTGACACCTAACAGTGGAAAATGTGATCCAAAATTATTTTACTTTAATTATATTTTTTAAGTTAGTAAAGTAAAGAATCCAAATGCAGATTAAAAGTAATGCCATGGTCACAAATTTATTCAGAAGTTTACAGATGTCACAAATAAATTTAATTGGTGAGCAACAAATCATTCAGAACTCATTTTTTTCTCTGAGTTAATTGACCTACTGACAAAATTCTTGTGATTATATAAGAATTCCTTTTACATTAAGAATTTTAAATGCTGTTTGATCACACATTTTTATAAGAAAAATTCTCTTCTCTTCGTCTTAATGGTTTCGAGTTTTGACTGAAACTCACAGAACTTTCTAAATGGGCTCATTGTAATACTACTGTTCAATCCGCTTTAAAAAGCACAGGCATTTTATTTGGTCATTGGGGTATGCAAAATATGTTATTTGGGGATGCAAAATTTGTTATTCTTCTGATAGTTTCCAGTGTTATAAACTTATTTTCATTAAAGAGACTGTACAATCTTTCTATATCAACACGAATTCATAAAGAATCAGTATTAGTGATTAACAGTCTCGTTTATCTGGTTCATGCATTAACGATTATGATAAAACTAACGATGTAAAATTCGTCTCGTCTATTTTCTCGTTTCTTTTTTCCTCTAAATAACGAAATACTAGTTCGAAATAGCGAAATACTGTTTTGAACTAACGAAACTCTGTTCGAAAAAAAAGCCAAAATACTATTTCGAATTAACGAAATGAACTGCTCTTTCACAATAATAAAATAGTGTTTCGAAATAACGAAATAATATTTCGTTTAATCGAGATATATTTCGTTATAACGAAATAAAAAAAGGATTTGATTCCTTGTCATGTAAGGGGGTCAGTACAAAGTGAGTGAATACCCTAGTTTTAAAATCATACTTGACAAAATATGGGGTCGTCTACATAAGAGGTCACACAAATTTTGCCATTTTGTTCCCACACCCCAATCTCATGTCACACTTCGTCACAAAAACCCAGACCCCCTCTATGTGACGTCAGCAATCTCTTACCCTGCCCCTTTTTCCCACAATATTTGTATTACTGAAATATAAATCAGTTAACTATACAGAGAAAACAACAATCTTTAATGTTGTTGTTGCTGTTGTTCTGGGGCTTAACGCCATTTTTCAGCACACGATAGGCTATACATGGCGGCCAGTATTAATGGTGGAGGAAGAAACCGGGAAATCCACGGAAAGAACCACCGACCCACGAGAAGCTACTGGCAAGCTTTCTCACATATCCACATTCGCCGAATCTTAGACTCTTAACTCACGCAGACAGAGGTGAGATGACAGTGATCCGTAAAGGAGAGCGCTTTAGACCACTCGGGGCCCCTAATCTTTAATGTAAAATAGTGTTTAATTAATCATGCTTACTTGTCTAGTTTTTATACAATTACTTTTAAAAAATGTAATTTTAAGCAAGAAACAAAATTAAATGTAAATTAAACGCATCAATACTTCAGTTCTTAGTAACATTATAGATTTAACAAATCCACAAACTTTCTAAGGTTTAAAATCTGAAGTATTTGCAAATGAATTACTTCTCTTCATAGTTATCATTATCCCAAGACAAAGTGACATGCTCCTCCACTGAACGAAACGTATTTGTTTCGAGATTAACATGGTGTATTAGAAGGGATATTTCCTCCAAAATAAATCTCCTCATCGTCATTCCAAACGACACTTTCTCCATCCATTTTCTAGTATGACAATCATTTCGTGTCGCCTTTTAACAGCGAAACCCATCGGTCTGATGCGCTTCGATGGAACTGCTAGTTGTTTGTGAAGGACTGAGTGACCGATCAGTATGACCAGAGATCTGAAGTACATGGGGCATATCTTGCAAATTCTCTCATTCAGTACAAGCTAGAGTGAAAGGGAAATAAGATCGTAGGGAATTGTCAGAAATGTGTTTTCTGACCGAGGTAGAATTTTTTCCGGTTGGAGAATTTGAGTTGCAAATAAGGATGGAAATATGTGCAAGGCTCCATCTGTTGCTCGTTCTGGAACTTTGGGCCCTTCACATGTTTAAACAAGGGGTAAAGGGGGATAAGAAATCACGATAAGGATGGGCTTCGTGCCTTCGAACAGTAGATGTTCTCGTCACACCTGACAATTTGAAGCAAGTATTGTCTTGAGCGGACATGAGTGTCACACCAGTTTTGATCTCTACACAATATATCCTGTTCCATGAGCTTTGGATTTAATGGATCCATATACTCAGCAATGGATGGGCCATTGTCTACAGTCAACTGTGACCATATTTAGGTCAACGTTGTTCGGTCAAATTCGAAGTTTTTCTTCTCTAGCTCAAAGGCAATTAACTTACGTTCGTCTAAATGGCTGCTATAGTTGTCATGAGGTAATATTAATCCGCTCAGTTTCCTACTCAGCGGCGCCATCTTTCTCTACACTCTTTCAAAAGCACTTCGCCCCGGAACATTGGTTGCAACGAAGACAGAGTCAAGTCAAGATCATGTTTCAAGAAATGGTGGATGGCAACGGTAATGACTTTTTGATACCGTGAGTTTTAGTCGGTCCCACCATCAACAGTAAACACGAGAATTGGTTTGACCGATTTATCTATGCCAGACTTAGTTATGATATAGAATTATGTCAGACACAGCAACTTTTCAGAATTAAATCCATGGCTGAGTGTTGTTGATGCGGAGTGTTTTCCAGATCGGATGCCTATAAACGTTGGGCCAGTAAAGCCAACAGCGTCTGTTTCCAAAACCGTTGCGATGGATCTCAATGCTGGCATACACCGAGGGTATAAGCTTGTGTCGGGCAGCAACTATCGAGTCATGGTCAGGAAGGCTTACTTTTCACTCAACGTGCTTTAGCAATAGACTCTGCTTTTTGGCAGGGACCAGACCAATTGGGACGCGACATTCATCGTCCTGGCTGATAAAACAAACCTCATCCGGTCCAAGCGTGGAAGACAGTTCTTCCAAATGTCTTATTATAGCTGTGCAAAAATGACCATCGATATGTTTAGTGTGATAATCACTCTGCTCTTTATTGGGACGGGAGTTACATGACGCTTACCTTCTGACGACGAACTACGCTTGTAGAAGGCAATGTTTCGGAAGTAATGATATTCAACGCGTCGGTCAATTGCTCATTGGACTCGAAATTATCATGAGTAGAAACTTTTGAAACCGATGGTGCTTGTTTTATCCAAAAGTTATGTGATATTTTTTCGTAATGGAGATCGCCTTAAGCTTTTGCAGGATATCGTTAACTTTTTCAGTCAAATCTGCGTCATTCTTGGTACTATTCATTCCACTTTATAATTGTAACAGAATTTGCATTCTACTCACAGAATAGAAAATACAATACAAGTCCAGTATTTGTTATAAGAAATTGGGTTTATTGTACACGGGGTTGGTAAATATAAATAAATACATTTCTCCTGCTTTCGTACACTCTACAAATGCAATATAAATACGTTTACTACAACTATAATTAACAATGCCGTCATCAATGCCTTATTGTTCTGCATGTATACATTGATTAAGTTTACAGAATATTCAATATGAAAGACTTACTACCCTATATATTTATTAATTATCAATCTAGAGAGATAGTGGACGCTTAAGCCTAATCACAAAACAATATGTGTAGAACAATAGTAGAGAACAGACAGACAGACAAGCGTATGGACAAAATGATAGGCTTTGAAAATAATACGCAGGTTGAAAACCTATTAAATGTACTATAATACATCAACAAACATTTCAGAGAACATTTCAGAGAAATATACAGAGTACATATTAACAAAACTGTTACATTACAATTATTATAAGTCTATTTGCCTTGTCATATTGGACAAAGGTCAAATCTCATTTTCCTTGAAACAAAGCAATCATCAGGCACTTTTCTTACTGTAAACCCACGAACACTTCCCTTCAGAAGCTCCAATGCAATGACCACCACTAATATGTTGTTTATGTTATGTTGTTAATACAGACAAGTAGAAAACTGACCAATCAGAAAGTTGTAGCTTCATTGCTCAGAGTGAACAAATCTTGAAAAAGTAGTCCTGGTTCAAGGTTGCCTAATTAGCTAAATATGTGTAAAATGAGAATAACAATAATTGCAACTGATGACTTTATTCCCCTCATCAATGAACACTAATTGCATAAAATAATAAACTACCCACGTCTGCATAATAAAAATATGATCATATACATTTATATGATCCTGCTACTTATGCATTAGTTCATCTTTATTGTATGAATGCACATAAGCGTTAAATAATGAATGACATAATGTATTTTTATCTATTGATATGGGCTGCCGAAAAGTTATGAAAATTAAAACTAATATAATACTGGACACCTTAATTTGCATGGTTTCAATATAGAAACTGTCACGAGTGTCGCAAGATTGCTCAGTCCTCAAAGTTCTTCTATCCGCTCATCCTGTCTTTTTAGACTGCTTTTTTAGAAGAAAAAATGTCATTCAAGCTTCAGAGACTCTTTGTACTAGTAGGACCGTTTATAATCTAGAATTTACGTGGTGTCAACAAAAGGGTTGCAACAAAAAGAAAGAAAAAAAGCTAACATTTGATATATTTTTCCTTTTAAAGTGCGGCGTCACACTGCGACACATGGCCCAACCTTGGCGGTACTCAACACATTTATTTTTTCACATAAAATATTAAAAGATTGAACATTCACTGAGGACCGAATACCGTCTTTCAACTTGCTAAATTCGCGTGTCTTTCATGTCGTCAGCGTGTTAGGATGGTGATATCCTGTTAGCCTATCTTTGTACACCAACATACCGCACAACGAAGGGTTACAGGCATGTAGCGAAGCATGGGAAACAAGAACTGTAAACAATCCACCCACACACTTCTTAGTCCAACTCCTGGAGCTTGTCCTAAAACTCAACAACTTTGAATTTAATGAAGAAAACTACCTACAAATCAATGAAACTGCAATGGGTACTAAAATGGCCCCTTCGTATGCTAACATTTTCATGGGAAAACTTGAGGGTCAGCTCTTAGCATCGGTGGAGCGTACACCATACCAGTGGGTACGCTTTATCGATGATATAGAAATGAAGTGGCAGTATGGAAGAGAAAGTCTGGATGACTTCATATCAAAGGCAAACAACTTCCATCCTTCAATACAATTTATGGCAGAAATTTCCAACTCAAACCATGTTTTCCTGGACACAACAACCAGACTGGTGGAAAACAAATTACACACAGACATCTACTCGAAACCAACCGACAAACACCAGTATCTCCTCCCAACCAGCTGTCATCCAAAACACTGCATTAAGAACATTTCATATAGCCAGGCACTGAGGATACGCAGAATTTGCTCCGACGATGAAAGATTCCTAGAAAGGTCTAAAGAGCTGGCTAAACATTTAATTTACCGAGGCTACGACAAAAACCTGATTGCGGAGGCAATCCAAAGGGCCAAACAAACAAACCGTGATGACCTACTCAGATATGGACAGAAAGAAAAGGTTGATAGGATACCATTTATTCTGACCTATCACCCAGACAATCCCAAAGTAGGTAAAATCATCGCAAACCACTGGTCAACCGTGCAATCGTCAGACATACTAAACCTAATACTTCCGAACAAACCTGTAGTAGCTTACCGGAGACCAAAAAACCTAAAGGACATCCTAGTCAGGGCAAAGCTAACGCCAATCGCTAGTCAAAACCAACCTAGTCAATCTGGACCCTGTGGCGATAAAAGATGCAAAACCTATCAACATAATGATCGAGACCAAGACATTCACTAGCACAGTGACTAAAGAAAAACTAAACATACATGGTCCAAACAAAACGTGCAAAACAGAGAATGTGATTTATCTCATCACATGTAAGATCTGTGGCCTTCAGTACGTCGGAGAAACTGAAAAGCTACACAAAAGGATAAACCTTCATAGATCTGATTGGATGACAAAAAAGCTGTACAGAAGCCCGGTCGCAGAACACTTCTCCTCCCCTGGCCACACTTTCAGTGATATAATACTTATCGCTATTGCTAACAACCACAGCTGGAGTTCCGAAACCAGGAAGGAAAAGGAATCATACTGGATACGCCGCCTTAGAATATTGAAACCAAGCGGTCTAAACCAAGAAGACTAGAAAATGAAAACTATGCACTAGTAAAATTTAACATTTTCTAAATCTTCTTATTATCCTTCAATTTGTACTATAAGAATAACCGGTATAGAATCAAATATCCGGGATATAATCTGCGTTACATATGTACAAAAATTAAAAATAGATGTCGCTTTGGCTTGTAGACTTTTAGGGAATTATACAACATTTTCAGTTTCCGCATCTAGTCTATACAAGCTGGTTGCATTTATAGTTTTAGCACATGTGAAGACAGCCATGTAGAGGTTTACAAACACAACGTTTTTGTGTTTATTTGTTTATCGTATATATGTTTTGTATTTGTCTTTGAAAAAGACTCATTAAGAGTCGAAAGCGCTTAGGCTAGTTAGTTACTAGTTTCGTACTGTTCGTCGTCAGTTTATAGCATCTATTTTAATTAATCCCTGACACACGTGATCCCTTGGTGGATCCAGTACGCTTGAAAGGGTTGTTATTCGCCATATGATTTGTATTTTGTATTCTTTATATATATATATATATATATATATATATATATATATATATATATATATATATATATATATATATATATATATATAAAGAATACAAAAACTGTGTGTTTGTAAACCTCTACATTTCTATCTTCACATGTGCTATTGTGTTTATTTGTTTGTCGTAACTATGTTTTGTATTTGCCTTTGAAAAAGACTCATTAAGAGTTGAAAGCGCTTAGGCTAGTTAGTTACTAGTTTCGTACTGTTCGTCGTCAGTTTATTGCATCTATATATATATATATATATATATATATATATATATATATATATATATATATATATATATATATATATATATATATATATATATGTGTGTGTGTGTGTGTGTGTGTGTTCTTTTATGTTTACAATGTTTTACTCTATATCAGTATTTTAATTTAGATGTATGGACTATGCAGTCTGAAATAAAGAATTCTTATCTTATCTTATCTTCACCCCCTCCATCCCCTCGTCAAAAAAAGGACTTCTTGTCACGCAAGAGGCTCAGTACAAAAGTGGTAAATACCCTTTTATTAAAAGCAACAAAATATTCGGATGCAAACCAGTCTATCGACTTTTCATTTGAATATCCTCCTTTATTATCGTTGCAATTTTTGTCGAACCGGTTTTCGGTTTCGCCATAGTAATAATTGAAAGTGGAGTCAATGATAGCCGTTTTGAGGTTAATATTTCTAAGATGGAAGGTTTGATTCCAGTTATAAATAAACTCCAAGATGTTTTCAACACTGTAGGTTCAGAATGCATACAGTTACCGCAGATTGTCGTGATTGGAAGTCAGGTAAAATGACAAGGGGTATCTGTGGTTTTATTTCGTCCCTGGCCCAGGTCTTCTTGAATTTCGGTCGTGAAATAACATTTCCATATTTGTGTTCTCTCTAATTTTGGTAGTTATTTTTAAGCTATTTACATACTCGTTGATGCGTTTATGCTGAGATATTCAAGTACACTGTACTAGAATTTTGATTCAAACTGTACAGTTTCGTGTGACATTGAAGTGTCCGCACACCCCTTCGAAATCACAGACAATCGGTTCTGTCAGTATAAAGAGGAAAACTCATGCAAACATTTTCATTTATTCCAATTTCACACATGGTAACTATCTCATGTGGTTAGAAAAAGACCTGCATGGTAATTGTCTTATACTAGCTTAATTCTACTATTTAAGACATCGACCCTGATCTTTGTTTTAGGGGTCGATGTTTTACTGCCTAATTAACGACGCTGTGGAGCGTGTTTTGATGTCGAATAACATCAAAATGAGAAGTCCAATTTTCAGGAATATCTTGCACACTTGGCAGCCCATACTGATACTTTTCTACAGATTAAAGTCATGGCATTTTGTTAGTGTTGGACCTTGACCCTGATATTTATGCTTTGGGCATCAGTGTCTTACTGCCCAAATAATGGTTCTGTGTAGCATCTTCTGATGTTGAGTAACATTGGAATGATAAGTCAAATTTTAGGAACGTTTCACAAACTTGGCAGCCCATATCTGTGCTTTTCTACAGATAAAGTTATAGTGCTTTAGTCAGACTTTACTTACTCTGATCACAGGAGTCTGCAGTTTTATCAATAAAGCACGACAAAATTTCTGACTACATGAAATCACCTTAATGGTATTATACAATAATAAAGGAATGCAAATCAACCACAACCCTCCGCTTGATTCAAATTTTCTCGAGCATCTTTTATCCCTTCAGAATCATACAAAGACTGAAAAACTACACATATCCATTAAAAAAAACAGTAAAGTACCTTCTCATCACTGTCAGACGACCATTGCATGAATCCAATCCAGCAAATTAACCTTTATTTTCACCATTATGATCACAAACCCTGGGAACCATTTGAGGAAGTAGCTGAATAAAGGTAAAAGGATGATAAGAATCTTGAACAAAACAAAGCTATCTCAACACTTTCTTCATTATTAATATATTTTTATTCATTTTGTTAAAGAAGTGTACTTTAGCTGAACCCAGTTTTGGCATTCCCAGTTTCCAACCAAATGAAATGTAGGCCAATGAAACTTGAAACGGGTCCATTATATTGTGAGAATTTGAATTATTAGGAAAAAGACATCAGAGTAAGTAAAGTATGAGTAAAACATGACTTTAATTTGTAGGAAAGAGTCATTATTGACTGCCAAGTATGTGAGATATTTCTGAAAATTTGATTTCATTATTATATTAGTGGACATCAAAACATGCTACACAGTGTCATTATATAGGCTGTAAGACAGGGATGTCCAAAACACTAATAAAATCCTACCCACTTATGTCAACATCACTCATGTTGACAAGCTGCCTACCTCACAAAAAATCAAAGTCATGCTTATGTTGACATTGAGATAAAAAAAATAAATGTACATGTCAACAGAATCCCTTGGTCCCAGCTTGAACAAATCCTTTGTTTTCTTATTATTTATGTCAACAAGCTGCCAGTTCTGACCCATACTTTGTTTAACAATTAGTTGATCTTGCTGTAAGGCTTTACTTTACCCAGCTAATCATTTATGTCAACCAGCAGCAATTTATGAGTAAAGCTTTGTTCAACAATAAGCTAATTTTGCTGCCAGGATTTAATATACCTGTGTAATCATTTATGTTGACCAGCAGCCATTTATGACCCAAACTTTGTTCAACAGAAAGCTGATCTTGCTGCCAGGCTTTAATTTACCCATGTAAACATTTATGTCCTCAAGATTTTTGTGCAATCAAATTCATTGGAATATCAGAAGAAGTTCATGATCATTTGGAAGAGTTGCAGCATCTTCTCCAGAGAGAACAACTATCAAGGCTCAAACAGAAGAAGCTTGCATGCAGTTCAGAAATGCATCCACTCTTGTTATCTCCCTTGCCCCCTTGTTGTGCTAACAACATATAATTTAAATTTAAATTAAATTAAAATTTATTGTAATTTTATGCATTGATTATGCTATAGATAAGCTCAATTAAAGTTCATTGTATTTGTCATTAAAATCTTTTACTGCTACATGTACAGTGTATTTGTATTTAGAGAGAATTCATAACTTGTTATCTCCGGAATGTATTTTAACTGTATACCACATGAGCTGACATTGTTGCAATATTGCATTGTAAGGATCATTTTATTTTAATACTTCAGTAGCATGTGTTAATGTATACAATTGTACACCTTCAATAATAATATCAGCCACATATTGCTTGCTCGCTTTTATGTAATTTTCACGATGAATTCTGTAACTAAATACATTTACTGTTTAAATCAACTTGTTGACAGGTTTTCATTTCCCTGTGAATAGTCCCATCCCCTTGGGAGCCCAAATAAGAGAGGAATAGCCTGACCCAAAACCTAAGCCAATTCAAGTACATGTACATGTACTTGAAGCATGTTAATAACTATGTGTTAATGCCAACATTGAATACATGTTATATAATATTTTTCATATCAGGATGTGACCTATGCAATATTTTATTGTGGATTTTATTACACAAAGGTAACCAAATGTAATTTGTACTCAAAATTTCCATTGTTTTTTTTTGTTCTCAACAGTGTAATTGCTACTCACCAACCACAGGTTACCTTACTGATGAATTTAACTTGTATTTTTTTTTCTTCTGCCCCCCCCCCATTTTATTTCAGCATCTGCCTATATCAACAATATTTCCTTGGGCCCAAGGATGTCAACATAAACGGGTAGGACTGTAAAAGGGTCAAGGCTTTATATTGAAGGATTAAGTTTTAGTCAAACTTTACTTACACTGTCATATTTCTTAGAAATTCAAATTTTCACACAAGTAGGGCATAACATACTTTTGATCCGGAAATCAGATTCCACCGGATAGTATTAACTTCCGATTAATCGGAGTCAGACAAGGCAGGAACGACTGATTCAGATAATAAAAATCATAAAATTGAATTTATATAGGGCATTTCACGGTTGCAACAGAGTTACGGATCGTAGCGCTTAAAATGACCTACCTTAGTTCCAATGTGCATGCCCACAAAAAATTTCCTATTCTGGATTGTTCAGAATCTTAGCTGTACTACAGATCATTATGGTTAAACCAATGAATAAATGATATCTAACATATTTTGCATTTTGCTATAGTCCTGCCATATCCTTCCCCTTGTGACGTCGGTGTGAAACATGTAACACGGTTCAAAAAGTTAATTTAAAAAACCTTTTAATTAGGCATTTCCAATTAATCTAATCATATCCGGAATAAAAAAAAATCATGCCGAATATCTGGAATCGGAAATCGGTAGAAAATGCCCTACACACAAGCAAATTGAAGTGTTTTCAAGTTCTGTTGACCTACATTCAGTTTGCTGGAATGCAATGGAAGCCAGGAATATCAAAATTATTAAAAGGATAAGTATCTTGAATGAAACAAAACTAAACACTTTCTTTAGCATGAATACATTTGTATTTGTTTCATTAAAGAAACATACTTTTGAAGTTAATCTGATTTTGGCATTCTCAGCTTCCATCCAATTCCAGCCTATGAATCTTTAAAACATGTTCATTCAGCACTTATTTCTCCCAACATTATTTTCTTTCATTTTAATCAAAGGAAATTTCTCTATCCTGTCCAACTGCCTTTGTCATTTCTCTTCTCTGTCTTTTACCTCATCAGTATCACACAGAAGTCACAGCTTTGATATCATTCATGTCTCAGGCAAAGTAGTTGATGTATATTTTTTAAACAAACTCTTTGCAAAGACAGATGACTCATGACCATTTTGGTTACTCAAATGATAATTGTATGTAATAATCATCTAAATAATATATATCATATATATTAATTGCTGATGATTGGTTTTAGAACTTCTTTTGCTGAGATCTAGTGCAGTTTAATTTTATGACTGAAACAAAACTCCTTGGACATTATTAAATCAAAGACAAATTTACAACTCACTTAGACAGAGAGAGAAGAAAGACAAAAAAAAGAGACTGTAATAAAAACAAAGATGTCAATAAAAATAGTTTATCTTTCATTTGATCTATATTAAGCAACATAACGGTCATGATGATCTGCTGCCATGCAGTCAAGTTCCTCTCTGGAGCCACAAGTGGCCGAGTGGTCTAAAGTGCTGTCCGTTACAGATCACTGCCGTCTCACCTCTGGGGGTTTGAGTCTATGATTCTGCTAATGTGAATATGTGAGAAAGCTTGCCAGTTGGTCATTGTTTTTTTTTTCCGGTGATTTCCCAGTTTCTTCCTCCACCATTTATACTGGCTGCCATGTATAGCCTATCATGTGCTGAAAAATGGCGTTAAGCCCCACAACAACAACAATCTCTGCTGATAAATTATATAGGGTCTTAATAGTTGCCTATTTAAATGTCTGTGTGCTCACTAATTTGGGGCTGTTAACCTGTCATTGTTTGAAAAGGTGTCTGTGTGCTGTCTGAACCTTTTATGTAGTATATTTTCACTACAGCTTAAAAAAGGCAAAAGGAATCCTATCAAAATATGCTGTATCATATAGACCTGACAGTTGAAACTTGCAACCATGCAGCTGATTGCTGCATCAGGGGCTTAGTCCCTCTGGTGAAAAGAATAACTCCTCTGTTATGAAAACCCTATATAAATCACTGTCACATGGGAAATCAGTGTGCAGGGTTTGGTTAATTTCCACCCAGTAATTTATGGTTAGACAGGTACACACAGATGGCCAAAAGGACATACCAGTGTACTGACAGTGATATACCCCTTGGTACAACATGTGAATAATGAAAAGCAAGTCAGGATTTGTGACAAAGACACTGTTATCTCTTTATGGCTGCCTATAGGCCATAGGGTCTGATTCCAAAAAAAATCTGATGTTCTTAATTAGCACAACATTCAGATTCTGTGATGCCAAATTAGTTTTGGACTTTTAAAAATTTCAACAGCTGGGTCTTTTGTATGCAGTTTTTTAGTTCATGAAATTCTGTTTAATTTTTCTGTTCCTATTAAGGGGCTATAAGTCATATGGTGTACAAGCTATCAAGCAAGATTGATTCAGGTGATTTCAGTTTGATTAGGGAAGCCACATAGTTGAGTGTTACAGGGTACAAGAGTTGCAAACAATGACATCTAACACAAAGTATATTACCAACCAATTAACCAATTTTTTAATGTTCACCCAAGCTAGGGCCCAAGGTGACTGCCCTTTACACAGAAAAAAGTGGTATTTTTTTTTTTTTTTTTTTTTGCCAGGGCAGTAGTTTATCAAAACTACAGAATGGAGACAAAGTCAGGGTTCAATACAGTAAAAATTCTTGCTTTTACAGTTATGACAAATACAGATCCCAAGTCCTATGATTCAGACTCTATTAATATTAGATGTGCGAACTATGTAGAATTTGTTTCTAACATTACTATATCTGACCGCTTAAAATCCTTTAACTACCATATAAATCCATGTCTTAACAGTTATCAATATTTATACAATAAATTGGAGAGAAATATAAAGCATTAATATGATGGCAACATTGAGACTTTAGAAGACAAGGAGATTAAAACACCTGTTGGTGCCTACTGATCATTTTGACCAAAAGACTAATTGCAGGTTCTTCCATTCTTTGATAGGCATTTATCAGCAGTCTGAATCCATCATATTAGAAATCCTAATGTGATGTTTGGAACACTTGAATGTTATAGTATACTGTATTTAGATGCATAGTGCCAAACTTTTAAAATTTAATTCATGTCAGAGCTTTTTTTTTATAAAAAAAAAAAACGTTTTAAGCATCATGTATGCATATACCTTCATTTTCAAGTGATTATTGTATCTATAATTCCAATGACAACTTTATATATTTTTTGAGTGCCAATCACATGGCAATAGAAGATAACAATTCTCTTAAGACATGGTTGACAGGAGTTAGTAGAGGCAGCTGGTTTTGATGAAGAAAACAAAATGTCAAAGAGACCAAGATTTGTGGAATGAATCAAGGAAAATGACCTTCCCATGGACTGAAAAATAAGTAAACAATGAAATATTATTAGCTTTATGAACATGGTGTCATGCAATTGTAACTAAAGATACACTTAATTTGCAAAGCTTAACATAATTTCATCAAGACATTTTAAATTAAGAAACTAATGTGATTGATGAGGGAAATGGAGAAAGGTCCAGAACTTAAGGCTTTATATCCAAAGCCTTATGTGGAAAAATTTGTAAAAGTTTGTTAAGGAAAAATGTGAATGTATTATGGTGTGTTGCGTAAATGATAAAAAGTGAATGGAATATAGTAATTTTTCTTCTTCCAGTGTCTTGGAAAATTTATTGATATGAATCATCACAATCACATTTATCAACTGCATTTTCCATTATTATGTGAATACTGTTTAATAGTGATTGAGCATTAGATATCTGATAACATATTTTGATGTTGTTTTATATTTAGCTGTATTGTGAAACAACTCTTTGATAACCAAATGAAATAATAGGTTGAGAAATATTCTTTAATATTTTCAGAGTTCAGGCAAGAGTTCTGTACTGGAAAGCTTGGTTGGACGAGATTTTTTGCCTCGTGGAACAGGCATTGTGACAAGACGGCCATTGATACTTCAGTTAATTTATGTCAGCAAAGATGACATTGAGTACAGAATGCAAGATGGAGGAGGTATGCCGAAATTGTCATCTCATTTGGCTGTAAGGCCTGGTGAGCACCCATTGTGCACCCATCATCAACTGATTTGTTTTTACTTTTTGTCTGTACCACTTGACCAGCTTAACCAAACTCTTTGAATGAAGGTTTTAAAGGTGTCAGTAACTTTTGGTATGTGTGCACATCAAGAGGTTTTGTGTGGCATGTGAAGGGCAGACAAAAATCTTGATTTTTACAGTGCTACTATCTTACTGGTAGCAAGGACTTGTTCTTTTTTCATTAATCCAGAGAAAGAGGCACGCTATGAAAAATAGATTGCTTACCTCTGGTTCATACAAATCACGTTTTCATACCATAAAATATACCCCAGATTACTGAAATAGAAAAGACCCTAATTGATTTCTTTACCAAAAAAAATTCTTTATAGAATATGACAGAATTTGACAGAAGGCAAACCAAGTTTTGAAGGTTTAATGATTTCTTCACATCCACCCTCAAGAGATTTTGACCAAATTTGACAGAAAATGCTTCAGAATTGAAGATAATTATAAGTTTTACCATTTTTTGTGGCAATTTGAGTTACCAATTATCGAGGATTTAATTGTTGCCCAGAACAGATTTCAAGATCCAATGAAAAATTTACCACTTGTAATAAAGAACACACACACACACACACCTTTTTACTTTTCATTTCTACGGATCAACAAAGTTACTTGATAAATTAATGTCTTTCTCCAATGTGGTAAAACAAATATTCGCTTTTTCACACATTTCTGAACCTTTAAAAAAATGAATTGCAAAGTAATTTTCATTGGTTTAGTGCACACAGACTCACATGCATGCACACTTAGTATAAAGTAGATGCAGTTTCCACTCATAGCCTTAATCAGTAATTAGTTATGGCTAGAGAGAAACAAGAAAAAGCATATGGTATTCAAACATTTTTATTACAGTGAAACCTGTCTTGAGAGACTGCCCGTTCTGCCAATCAAAAGTGATCTCTCAAGATAGGTGATCTTTCATAACAGGTGTGTGAAAATGGACTGGTTTCCAGGGTCAGTAGTTAGCACTGAAGAAAAAAATACCCATACTCACTGTACATGTATCTTATCCTTTATTCATAAATCTTGTTAAATATCTTGTGCATTTCTCTCAAAATGACTTTATATAATAAAGCTATACAGTGTACATCTATCAAGCAATGTGAATCAAATTTATATTTTAACATAACCTGAATATGTACATGTAATAGCAGATGTATATGATTTGTTGAACAAAGGTAACACTATTTATCCTAACCATAAGGTAACTTCGCATGACCATAAATTTTAAGAGTTGTTTCACATGCAACAAAAACTGCTGTTAGCTGTGATCTTATATATCCTATTCTATGCGCTTAATCATTTTTCTTGAAGAAATCAATTATACTTCTTTGTTCACATTTTTGACTCAGCTGAATGGTCCGAACATGTATCTCCATTTCTGAGCAAAGATGCAAAAGTTTGGGATTGCAATGTTGTAAAGCATATTCTTTAATCTCCTTTAAATGTTCTGTGACTGTAGAATGTGAAATAACCAGAGGCAGAATTTCACCAATAGATGACTCATTGTTACTATCACTATCAGCAGTGGGAGGAATACTCAATTTACCTCTCTGAAGAATATTCTTCTCCCAGTCTGGCCCTGAGAAATCATTAGCAGTTTTTAAACAGTGGTCCATATCTGCATATTCTTTCAATGTCATGCCATTGAGAAGAAGTTCCACTGATGGATGCATGTCTTGTTCACAATCTTTGCTCTCTGGCTTTATGGCTTCGATACTGACAGAAAAGCCACACTTAGCAAAACACCTTTCTATGGTGTATGTGGACATAGCACCTCACACTGACTTAATCCATGAAATGCCATCCAGAACAGTGATAGTCTTAGCTATTTCAGTTGCTGTAGAGCAATCATCCATTTTGGAAAGAATGTGTCGTAGCAATTTCTTCTGATAATTAATTTTTACAGTCTGAATTATCCCTGCATCACAGGGTTGTAGTTTAGATGTTGTATTTGGGGGTAGAAAAACCAGTTTTACATTGCTAAACTGAACATCTGGGTGTGCACTGCAGTTGTCTATGATAATTAAAATGTTCCGATTTTTCCTTTTCATTGTATTGTTGACAGTTTCAAGCAAGTTACAAAAGATGTCTGATGTCATCTAAGCCTTTCTGTTGGATTCGTAGACAACACCCAAAAATGTTAAATTAAATGACCTAAAACATCTTGGGTTGTGTGATTTGCCTATAACTAAGGGGTCCAGTTTTTCTCCAGTTACACTACATGCTACCAATAGTGTCAACCTGTCCTTTGCTTTTTTTCCTCCTTTGTGAACATTATCTTTCTGCACTAGTGACCTGTCAGGTAGTCCTCTGTAAAAGACTCATGTTTCAACAGCATTACAAATATCACACAGGTAATACCCTTCAGTGATGGCGTGATGGCTGGTAGTCTTTTTTCCAGTCATCAACTGTAAATTCACAACAGTTGATTCCCCATTGAGCACACTTGCTTTGATATTGTATCTATTTTTCAAGCTCTCCAGCCATCCGTTTGATGCAGTAAAGTCATCATAATTCAGTTCTGCTGTGACAATAATTGCTTTTTCCTGAATCAGCTTTCCACTTACTGGTATGGTTTTACTCCTTACAACACAAATCCACTCCCATACTCACTCCTTTAGATCTCCATACAATGTCCATCATGCTGTGGCATATTTCATTTGCTTGTGCACTTTATGCCATTCGTTTCTAATGGACTCCTTGTCTTTGGTAACATTCTTAATTTGCAACATTTAAGCTGTCTGCTATTTTGTGAGCTGTCTCCCCTTTTTCACTTCTTTCAATTACATTAAATCTTTCTTCTAGTGTTAGAACTTTTATTTTTTCATTGGAGGTTCTGCCATTGTTAATAGTGTTGATGCAATAATGACTAGATGTTTTTCGATTTTGATCAGGAGTTGGGGAAATGTGGAATAAATATATACATTTTTTACCAATGACTAAAACCCTGCTAAATAATTAACTCATCAAGAAACAATACATTTTTTTGAGACAGAGTTTCGTTCACCAGCGTTAGAGCTGGATAAACAAAGGTTGAGACCATCTGCACCCAGGTAAACAAATGGTGGCTTATTGAAACACTGTAACCAAAGATATAATAATAAAAAATAAATCAAATCAAAACGATTCTCACTTACTAGTGTTAAAGACAAAGACCTCATTCACCCGCAGGCATTACAGATTAACTGGAAGGACAAGCAATGTACTCAACTCTACACTGAAGCCCTTTCAAAAGATTTATGACTGGGATATTATGACTACTGGCATTGTATGGGTTTTCACAAAGATACAGAAAAAATACAAACCTAAATTGTCCAATATTACTCCCTTTGATAGAAAATGGTTAATGGCAATTCACATGACTTTAGTACTACAATGGAGGTTAGTGACATGTACTTTTTAGTCTGGTTTACTTCAACTTACAAATGACACCACATGCCAGACTTGTAAATTTCACACAACTGGTAGCTAGCCATTTTTTTAAAAATCCTGTATTTGAACAATCTTCACTATTTATGTGGTTGTTGATACAAAGGGTTAAATGATGGTTAGTGGTGTTTATCTTGCTTTATGGTCGTTTAGTATTATTTAACTCATTAACCCCTAGCACTGCGTTTATGGGGCAGGAGGTGGTAGCCTACTTTTGAGCACTGTAGCGTTAAGGCTGTGTGCAACATAATCAAGTGGGTGGTATTATAGAAAGGTATACAGATGTAGCTTTACGATGATACCAAATAATATGGATGTTCTAGTTGCACTACAAAATACAGAGGTAAAAACGTCACTTTTTGGACCCAAGTGTTTTCCAGCCGAAATTCTCTTTGAGTTCGTGATCGGGTTTTGTGTCCAGATTTTAGACTTTTTGGCTTCTGATCGAAGACAGACCAGTCTGAATTGCACACAGACATGTGAACCTTTGCAAAAATTAAGATAAGATGGGCATTTAGAATGTAGAGTGGTCTCGACACAAAAATGATGGGTATGTTTAGCAAAAAAAAAAGTCCAGATTTTACCCTTCTGCTCAGGCAAAAGAGCCAATTAAAATCAACGTTTCTAACACAAATAGGCATCAAGTAAGCCGGAAATGTCTTCTAATTCAATGTATTATAATGTATTTAAAAATATCTCCCAAAATCAATTCCCTACTCGCATTTCAGGCAAAAACAACAAAAACCTCCAGGGGTTAATGGGTTAATGTACCTTTGTTTGCATACTTCATGTATCCCCAGGTCTCATGTATTTACAAAGGATTAAGTCAAGGTCAATGTTATTGATCTCTTTTTTTTTGTGATTCGGTCGTTCATAGCATTGTCAAAATGCATATTTTGCCAAGAAATCGCGGTCTGTTTGCATTCAGCATTTGGTTGCTCATAACAGCATTTATATAATAAAATCGATCCATGCATTACGATTGTGGTCATTTCTGACAGTTGGTTCGCTCATAGCAGAAATCGTTTATGACAGGTTCTATTGTATTGAAACTGGTCTGAGATTCATCTGCAATGGTATGTCCAGCATGAAATGCAATACTTTTACAACTTTACTCTCTAATTCTTATTTTCTATTGAAAAGGGAATAGAATCTTTAATAGGGTTCAATATTTTAGTATGTTGACTTCTGTCTATTTGGCAAATATGCTGCAAAAGTTTCCTTTCCTTTAAAGTAGAAAAGAACTTAAAATTTGATAGAAAAACTGATATGATCAGAGTACCTTTGTTCCAATAACATCTGTAAGTAACAAAAAGAATTTTCAGAATGCAGCCCAGGTTTGTGCCATGTTTGAAGAATGAACATATATATTTGGTTGCAGTTTCTCTGTTTAATATTAAGGATGATTTATACAAAAAGTGTTTTTGTAGCAGCATATACTACAAAAAAGCAACTTTTCTATAAACAAGAACAGAATTATAAACTAAGTTTTGTTTACACTGTACACAATCCCATATGATATTATTTCAGATCTACTTTAAAATGATGTCTGAAAAAATGTATTAGAACAAAAATTATATGAGCAATAGAATAAGATGTTAGTAACTGGAAAGCTTGTTTGCTAAAATTTTTCCCTAAATTTTAATTTTATAGTAAAATTTCCCAATTTGTGAAAAGGGTGGGGGCAAGAATTCTGTTGCTGGAATCCTCACTGCAAATTGGTGTTGCTGCCATTACAAAACAACCAATTAGTGATGCTATATTTAATTTATCCTTTTTGTTATATACTCCTGGTTTCCTTTATGAATTTTCAGATCTAATAAAAGCAGAGGAATGGGGCAAGTTTCTTCACACAAAGAACAAGATCTACACAGATTTTGATGAGATCAGGCAAGAAATAGAAAATGAGACAGACAGAATGTCTGGAACAAACAAGGTAATTAAAGACTTATTTCCATATATGAGTTTTTATTGTGTCACTCATAATAAAATACCTTATCCAGTAAGACTTCTTGAAAATGGTCAAGAGATCCTTGTGCTTTAAATCCTAAATGGCATTGAAAATCATTATACATTTAAAACTGGATTTTGTATTTCTACTCCGTTAACTTATCTATTATAGTTGACTGCAGTGGCTGTAGTGTACATTTTGTTCATATTGTGTTGATATCATAAATTAACATTAATCATCTGTAAGAGTTACAAGGTTCATATTTGGGGAGAAGTGGTTCAGTTAAGGCGAAATGCTCGTTTAACATAGATGTGCAAAGAATGAAAAACTGACTTTGCCTTTTTTTAAGGTAAAAGTTTTCATCCAACCATTCTGGGCTTTGTTTTGTGTCATTTAATGCGGTTAGATTCAGATTACAATATTCTGTTAAAAACCATTTCAGCATTGTATTTCATGAACACATCTCCCAGTCACATTAACAGTAGGAAATATGCACAACTGCCTGTCAAAACCAACAGTTTTAAAATCACCATTGTTTGTCTTGCCCATCTATGTATCATAAAGGCATCAATTATCAGCTTTTTTAATAAAAAAAAAACTCTTGCCTGTTACCTACCCTGATCACCACATGTGACTACAGTGATTTGCTTAGTTTTAACTTTCCACTGACTGTAATCAGACCCATGTCCCATGCCTCTTGAAATCATAGGAGTATTGTGAGGGTTTTCAGTCATTGATATTGTAGCAAGTGTAAATATATTTACTACATGTAGCAATCATTATTTTGTATAATTTCTTAATAATTATGTGATTTTTTTTAACAGTTTTGGACTTTGAATTCTGTTTCTGTTTCTGTACACCAACATGGTTGACTTAGTGCCCATTGTTGGTTGTTCTTCACACACTTTATTTTCTGGATTAAGTATTATTTTCTGGATTAAGTAACAAGTATTGATATTTGCATATGGAAACTCTTTTTGGTTGTCATTTTCCAAATATTTGGTCATTCTTGTCTTTTCAAAAAGTGATAGTTGATGAAATGCATTTATTGCAAACAATTTTAAGTAAAAGAGAACACATGTCTAGCTTGTAAGAGTGTTTCCCAGATTTAACATACAATGTTTGTGTTTTGTGGTCAGAAGGAATCTGGTCCACATGACTAACAAAATGTCTTGCAAGAAATGCTAGAACAGAATAATGGAATGTGACAAGCATAATCCGTTTCCTTAAGTATTATTGCTTATAAGTCGATGGCGGGGTATGTCAAAAATCTCCCCCCTCCTTCAATCAAAGGTGATGCAAACTGTGCCAATATCAACCATTACATTTGGTCGTCTTGACTTGATAAATGGTTGTGGAGTTGTCAACCTAGCATTGATGGAGGTGACATAAGCATGAGATGACAACGTGGTTGCTGGGTTAATTTGTACTCCATCATTACTTTTGGTTTTTCAGTAATGGCTTGAAGTTAAAGGGCATACTGCACCTTTATTATGCAGGCCAATGAACATGAGCATATGGGGTATATTTCAGACTTTGACAAACCATTCATCCATCCTCCTAGGCCATACACTGCCATTCTGGCTGCCAAAAGTCCAGCTGACTAGCCAGTTCAGCTGTCCAGCCATCAATACAGGTTTACGACTGATCATATATTAGACAATATTTTGACAAGCCATGTCACATGCAGACTGACTGCACCATGGTCTGTGGAATTAAGGAGGCCTGTTAGAAGCTTTGTCAATATTGACATGTACCACCCAGGCATTTATAGAGCTGACTAGCTCTAACTATGACTATGACTATGTTGTCTGTAGAGCCAGTAGCAAATTTGACTCTACTTAACTGACCAGTGTGTTTTCTGGCAGTACATACTGGCAAGATAAACCATTGTACTTTTCTTGCCACCAGTGCAACTGCCAAGTCAATTCTTTATGGCATACTTATTGAGAGGTGCCAGGCTTCAGACAGGACAATGGCATTGCATTGTTCCTACTCCAGAATTGTTCTGTTGTGATTTAGATGCAGTGCCTCAGGAGAATAGATTTTACAATGAGTGCTAGGATAACCTCTGGATATAGGATACTTTGACTCCACAGTGGAGCCGATGGAATTCAGCTTTATGGCATCCATTGAGGAAATCTGTAGAATCTTGCTGTTAGTTGCATCTCAACTCTGTAAGGTGAGGGTCTCAGTAGAGAGATAACAACTATCTGACTGCATGACAGAATATATACTGAACTGGGCAGCTCCAAGGCTTTCTTGTCAAAAAGTCAACTATCAGCATCATTTTCATCAACTGGTATCATTTACACTGTTTTTTTTTTTTTTAGCACTGAGCATCAATCTTTGGTTAAGAAGATTGCAACGATTAATATGACCAACCTGCTTCTTCATAAGATGGGCGTTAATGTTTTACATGCCACCACCAGCTTGGTGTGAGCCACCACCAGCTTGGTGTGAAACATAGTTGTTAACATGTTTATAACAGACCTGTCATCTGGCAGTCTGGTGGCTACCAGGTGTGGTAGTTCACAGCTAGGATTGTCAAGGTTATCAAAAGGGTTGCATCATGGATATCACCCTGATGGCTTCAGCAAATCTGGACCAAGTAATGGAATGAATCATCTACTCTGAAGCCTCGTCATTCCTTGGCTGAACCTCTTCACCTTGCCTTGATGCCTGTATCAATCTCATCTGCATTGGAGAGATGATTAACCACAAAAAGATGAGATCAGTCTGCACAAAGGCAACAGGTTCAACCTCAAACTTCAGGTGGCAATTTAATGAAGTGGATAGGAAACAAGGTTTCTCTATTCCCAAACTTCCTAACAACTATCATTGACTTACTGTGCTCATCACCTGCAGACATCTGCTGCATTTTACCATGGTGCATGGATCAATCATTTTATTTTTTAAATCAAATGTGTGATCTAGGTTATTTCAGAGGGGCTTTGGAATTTTCATTTATCCACCCCACCACTCAAACCATCTCTGGTTCATATCAGATGGTTCCATGGTCCTAATGACAAAGCTACTGAGTGGGCAGTCCATAAGTGGTGATATAAATATTCCTTGATCATTAAGTCCAGAGAAGCGGTGATGAAAGACCTGGCCCTTGTTCTTAATCATATCTTGAATTGGACAGAAAAGCTCTGTGGGTGAAAAAATGCCTTTTTATCACTGAATCCAGGGAAAGATAATGAATCGAGTCTTTGCTTAATCACTCAAGTGGTTAATAATTTGGCATACTCTCAGATCTCAAATGATCAGATATGCCACATGATATCATTTCATTAAATCAGAGTTATTAATGAAAGAATGGAATGGAGTGGAATGTTTTGATCCAAGATGTAATAAAAACTGTTGGCTGGCATGCACAGTTAACCATTTCAGCAGTCCTGACCTTAACCAGACCCATTGAAGTCAGCACAACATTAACACAGGTATAGATTGGTGTTTTCACTGGATTCACCCCAAATGTTTACTCAGTAAGAAAAAGTATTTTGCTTTCTTCTTTTATCTGGGCATGGTGATTTGTAAATGTTCTTACTTCAGTAGTTATTTGCATGAGAGAGAAACATTTATATATACATAGGTCTCAAGGGATATTAGTTGAATTTAACTAATTGATGTTCCCTCTTTAAATAAGGCATTTTTCTTCATTTTTGAAAAAACCTATTTTCAAGGATGCTGTCTTTTATAAAAACAAAGCCAATCAACTTTTTGCAGAATGAAACTTAGAAAAATGTCACCATTTCATGAAATTCAGTATGTGTTTTGAAATTAACAAGTTTAATAAAACAGTTGTTAAAATAACACTTTTAAACATTTAAAAGTTTGACTTCTCTGCTATCATTTCTCCTTTTTTTTCCCCACCATTTTTGCCTTATTTTTGGCAGGGAGAGAAGTCAGTTTGTCCAAACCTCTGAGTCCAGCATAGCATCTACCCTTAGTTGTACATTAAGGATGCTAAAAGTTGTATGCATGTACAAAGGTAGCAAATAGTAGACAGTATCTAATTTAATTAAA
This sequence comes from Potamilus streckersoni, assembly GCA_016746295.1. Classification (NCBI taxonomy): domain Eukaryota; kingdom Metazoa; phylum Mollusca; class Bivalvia; order Unionida; family Unionidae; genus Potamilus; species Potamilus streckersoni. The sequence goes on along the minus strand of JAEAOA010000362.1, from coordinate 1,603,118 downwards.
CAGTACAAAATTTGATGAATAAGTGATTGATATAAATGGAAAAGTGAAAATTTTGCCTATCAAAAATATTCAATACATTTTCATTGTTAGGAATAAATAGATTTGGTTTTTCATATTTGTCAATGTTTCTTTGCAGGGTATATGTGCAGAGCCAATAAACTTGAAGATTTATTCTCCCAATGTTGTAAATCTTACATTGGTGGATCTTCCTGGGATAACAAAGGTACCGGTTGGAGATCAGCCTGCTGATATTGAGATGCAGATCCGTGACCTTTGCTCCCAGTACATTGGTAACCCCAATAGTATCATCCTAGCTGTCACTTCAGCAAATACAGACATTGCCACATCTGAGTCACTGAAATTGGCTAAAGAAGTGGACCCTGATGGTAAAGGCTAACTGCATTACATTTGTGATCTGCTCATTCTAGTCACATTAATCTAAATTCATTTTCAGTATTTTTAAGAATCACTATTATTGGGAATTTTTGTTAAATGTTTTTAAAAAATTATTTGTGTATGAAATGGAATTGATCTCACAATTATTATGCCAATCATTAGTGTCACTCTTGTAATGTTGAATAAGTATTTCATCTAATGTTCTGTAAGCACAAGTTTATTTCACTACTCCTGAATTGCTTGGACGATTGTCATGCAACATATATTCATCCCAGGATCTAGTTGGTTCTTAATGAAAATGGTGCCCATTGAACATCAAATATAGCCACCACAAGTCTTTCATAAGGACTGAAACTTTGGCTGAAAAAGAATTTGCAGGGATCTAAGATAAGGTGTCTAGTTGCTCTTAAATTACAATGGTGCTGATCCAACATCCAATCTTACAGCCATTTTGAAAATTTTGTTATCTTTACTTCTCTACTTTCTCCATTTATGATGCATGTCTTGTTGGTTCAGAATGAAAATGCTGCCACCTGGCCATCCAGTATGGCCACCAACATTGGCTAGCTTGTAAATATTGTTTTTTGCTACTCCATCTGAATGATTGGTGATATCAGCATGAGGTTTTAATAGCAGCAATCCATTAACTGCTTCAGCTGCATTTTCCTTTCAAGCTAATTATTCCATCCTTGAGTTAGTATTGAAGTGCCAAAGTTGAAAAGAACATGATCCCAGTCTGACTGGTTAGTCACAGTCAGCAAATGGAATATCATTCTCTTTTGTTACTTGGATGATGTGTTACACATTTGGTATATCATTAATCACAATTTGCTATGATCATCACTGTGGCCGTCTTAAAAGTTATAAAGTTTTCTCTCTAGACTTTGATGGTCATATTTCATACTTTCACTAAAAGACTTAATAATATCAAGTTGGTCCTAAATGAAAATTATATTGACCACCCATTAACATAGCCCCCACATTGCAGTCATCTTGAAAATCGTGTTGTTGTTACTTTTCCTGAATGGATGGTCTTGTTGACATAGGGTTTTCATGAAAAGACTTCTTACAATAGGGTCCCCGAGTGGTCCAAAGTGTTCTCCATTACGGATCACTGCCATCTCACCTCTGTCTACGTGGGTTTGAGTCTAAGATTTGGCGAATGTGGATATGTGAGAAAGCTTGCCAGTAGTTTCTTGTGAGTTGGTGGTTCTTTCCGTGGATTTCCCGGTTTCTTCCTCCACCATTAATACTGGCTGCCATGTATAGCCTATCATGTGTGGGAAAATGTCATTAAGCCCCACAACAATAACAACTTCTTACAATATCAGCATGGTCCTAAATGAAATTAATGCCTCTCAAGCAAACAGTGCAACCATCTTTATTGTTATGGTCTGATGAACTCCAAGAAAGAAAATGGCTCCATAAAAGCCGCTTGTCATAGATTCATTCTATTTTGTTACTACATATGTAGCTAATCACCTAAATTGAAAATAAATGGCACAAATAATCCTAAACTGGCTTTATCGGTGTGATTGACACTAGTTATTTGACTGAAAAAATGTTAGAGGAGAGGGAATTTGTTCTACTTAAAAATATGTTTCACCTGATTGTTGTTTTGGGATGAACCATGACTAGGAGTGGATAATACAATAGTTATCATTTGTGGACTTTACAATTATCAAAAGTTACAGTAGGTATGTAGACTAGTTAAAATGTCCTGCATAAATAATTATTATAATTATAATTTATCAATTTCATTTGTGTTTATACTCTTGTACTAACTACTAATCCACATGGATTTAGCAGATTTGTGACAAAAAAATTTAAGTTTAAAAAATAAGTGTACATTTTTCATACAGTTTTTGATATAGTTTAGGATCAGATTACGCTCTTTTGCCACTTGTATTAGTAATAATTATGCTTAAGCCTCTCTTGGCATATGTGATTACTACAACACAGCAGTTCAGGTTAACATTTAACACAATTTCCCTTTAATTGGGTACATGGGTAAATGATAATTATGATTGATGGATACCCGGTAGAAATTTCCTGAAATTTTTACATCACTATTGGTTACTGTTTGTATTACTTTTATTTTAATTGTCTAGAATGAGAACATATTTGTTGAAGATATGTAGTAATTATGTGAATATTGTAAGAAATTTTATTGCCAAAGTTTTGATTCCGTATATACACGATCATGTACCAAACAAACAGAGAATGCAACATGCTATCAAGTGCTTCATTAGTTTTGAGTTAAATTATGCATACTTTGCATTTAATAAACATACAAGTCTATTAGTATTCTCTTGCTAATAATTGACTTTTTTCCTGTATTGTAAGGCAGGAGAACATTGGCAGTAATAACCAAGCTGGATTTGATGGATGCTGGGACAGATGCTATGGAGGTACTGTGTGGGCGCATTATCCCTGTCAAACTGGGCATAATTGGTGTTGTCAACAGAAGTCAGGCAGACATCAATAAGAGGAAAGTAAGTTGTATTTTAGATATGGCCATTTGGTCAACAGAGTAAGGCAAACAGGTTGTGTAACTATAGTGTTGCATTTGTCTACAAACATAACACATTAATGATTATCATTGTGTATAATGACATATTGATTTTATCATGAGTACTTGTATATAATGGAGGGGGTTCAAAGTCAGTCAGAAAATTTGCAGGAGGGTTCTAGTTAGTTTTTCCTATATCCCCTGAAAGACTCTATTATAACTGGAATCAATCATTATGAAGCCGAGACAGTTCATTCTGTGATGTGCTTGCTCCAGACAAGGGGGTCAGGGTCAAAATCATAGAAAATTTGCATTTAGCTTTGGGTAAAGTTTTTTTATTTGCTTATATTTCCTAAAGCCCCTAGATGGATTTTATTCATACTTGAGATGAATTATCATGATGCTAAGATGCTGTAAAATACTAGCTCATCCATTGGCATTAGATTCAAGGTTGCACATATAGTCAAAGTACCAACACTTAAGCTATTCAAAAAATATCTATACAACTTGCTACACTTATTGGACTAGTGATATGTTGTATGCTGCTGACAGTCCTTCACTTTCAGTAAATTTTTTTCACATTTTTTTTTCTGTTAAACCATCTATCCAGTATCCATACTTTTATTTGCAAAGTATAACTGTTAAAGGTAACTTGGCAGCTAGTAATCAGTATATTTTGATGTTGACTTTGATTATATATGGAACTAATGGATTTTGTTTTACCACAGGATATGCAAGATGCTTTAAAAGATGAGGCATCTTTCTTGCAGAAGAAATATCCCAGTATAGGAAATAGAAATGGTACAGCATACCTTGCAAGGACATTGAATAGGGTAAGATATAACTTTTAAATGAGAAACATATTACTTGTACATTATATCCACACTGATATGTCCCAGTGTCAATAAAAAAGTCAGCTCTTTTTTGATCAACTGCTCAGGTGGTCTAGTGGCTAGAGCGTCCGCCTTGGATGCGGGAGGTTGTGGTTTTGATCCCCAGTCAAGTTATACCAAAGACTTAACAAAAATGGTACTAACAGCTGCCATGTTTGATGCCCAGCATTAAGAAGCTAGTGTTAGGACTAGTTGGCCTTGTGTCAGGATAATGGGACTGGTTGGGACATCATGCTAAATGTCTAAAGTATGATGCCCCAGTGCTAGACATCATTATGAACTGCCACACTGCAGACATCTTAGTGATATGACAGAAAAATTGTTCAAGCTACGTTAAAAATCATAATCACACACACTCATAATCACACTTATTTTTACAAATACTGAATTTATTTTCCTTTTTCTTTTTAAAAAAAAAAGAAAGACATGAAAATAAATTCAGTATTTGTAATGGGTTTCATTTCTTGTTAAATGATTGTTAGAAAATTCTTCACATAGATTAAAATTTTTATCGAAGTCTGCTTGCCCAGTTCAAGCTGAATGGAAAGTTAGGTTTGCCCATGAGAAAATGAGCTTGCTCCAAGCACAATATCTCAACATAAGTATAAACAAAATAGATAATAAAATATGGGACATTTTGAGGAAATTTTGTTATATTTATTTTATCTTTTGTTTTCTCCAAAAATATGTGTTAAAAATACATGGAGAACGGGTTAGAATGCAGATATAGATAAAAGAACAAAAGCATATACATGTATGTATGTGTGTGTGTGTGTGTGTGTATATATATATATATATATATATATATATATATATATATATATATATATATATATATATATACAGAGAGAGAGAGAGAGAGAATGTTTAATAAAAAAATGACTTAATCTGAAAAATTCATGAACCATTACCATTATCCTAGCCATATATTATCATTAATCATTAATCCACAATGATAGAAACTTTCTAGTACATTATTTCTGGTTACCTACTGGTTAGAGCATCTGCCTTGGATACAGGAGGTTGTGGGTTCAAAATCTGGCAGAGACTTACCAAATACTTATAAAAATGGTATTAGCAACTACCTTGGTTGTCATTCAGCATTAAGAGGTTAGTGTTAGGACTGGTTGGCATGGTGTCAGGATAATTTGATTGGGTGGGACACAATGCTTCATGTCTGCAGCATGATGCCACAGAGCTAAACGTCACTATAGACTGCCACACTGCAGATATCATAGTGATATGACTGAAATTTTTTTAAAGCTATGTTACAAATCATAATCACACACACACTTATACATTTAGTAGCATACTGGTTAATTTTCTTCACAACAGGTTCATTTTAGTGATAAACTTCTTCGAATTTCCTTTCTTTACATAAAAATAGCAAACTCATCTCATGAACTACTCGACAATAATGAAAGCTAGACTATACTGATTCATTTATACTCACAACTAAAGGATTTGTGAACAGTTATTTTATATATTTATGGAACAATTATCATCTAGTCAAATTGAAATTGGTAACAAGCATCAAAATATTTTGTGCCAACTGAGAACACTAGTTTTTATCCATTTGATTTTTTCAGGTAGTAAGCCTGTATTGGTCTTCTATAATTATGTTGTAAACAAGAGATCATAAAATCGGCCACATATATTAAATAAATATTTGTCAAATCAATCCTTTAGAGTTGACAAGCTCACAAACTGCCCAAACCTATCCATAGAGGAATAATTTTTGTGGTCCCTTTAGTGTCTTGCATAGATATATTTCATTTTATTACACATATTAAAGTTCATTTTTATTTCAGTTGTTAATGTATCACATTCGTGACTGTTTACCAGAACTGAAGACCAGAGTTAATGTTTTAATAGCTCAGTTCTCATCACTTCTGAATTCTTTTGGGGAACCTGTTGATGACAAGGTAGGATTTACTGTCATGTTTTTGTCAACAAGTTTTATTTAGTGTCATGTTTTTGTTAGAAAAGGTCATATAGTATTACCATTGTCTCTCCTATCTGCCCAACACAGCTTAAGTTATGCATTTAGGTACATGACAAGTGCCAGTCATTACTGTAAGTTACTGTGATATGAATTTCATGTTTGTTCTACATCACAGACTTGAACTAATCTTTATGGGTGGCATGCACTTAGAGGAAGAATAGTGTTGACTTTAGGGTCAGGAGGTCACAATCAAGGTCACTGAGACACAATCACAAAAAAAAACAAAAATGCTTTCTTGTACATTATCATGAGTTCTAGTCCATGTACCATGACCCAAGTTTGTGGAGGCCTTGCACTTAAGTATGGAATATGGCTGATGATTTATGTGTCAAAGGGTCAGAGTTCACAATCATTATGGTGCAAAGAAAAATTGTTTTTGTAGAATAACTTGCCCACTAGAGGAAGTTTCTTGACCAAACTGTGTGTAGCTTGCTTTTAGGGACATAAAGCAACCTTTAGAATCATGGTAAGAAAATAATTATTTCTCCACATAAGTTTTAGCTCAAAACTGCATATCTAATTCAAAGGTCCATGTCAAAATGGCTTACTGATCATAAATCTCCCTGTTGAGCAATACCTGAGTAAATTCCATTTAAAGGACTATTAAATATAAGGCAGACAAATGCATGGTACTTTCACTTAGGACATAAATTCAGAGTTAAGTAGATACTGCCCTTTAAGAATGCTATCAACAGGAAACCTTAGGCAGCATAATGTCAGTCACCTTTTCTGAATATCAAAATGAACAAATTAGTGGAATGTCTTCCTGTTGGTTGTTGGATTTTTCCTGGGTCCTTCCACCACCATAATATGTAACCTATCATGTGCTGAAAAATGGCATATTAGCCAGGTCCCTAGCTCAGGGTTCAAATACTGGCAAGAGAAATGTCAAGAATGTCAAGAAATAGGTAGATGTGCCGGTTTTGGTACTGTTGTTTGAAACTTTTATGGCTTCATAGCATTGGTGCAGTTGAGATATTGTGCTCTGCAGAACAATGAGTAAAGTGTGTTTGTGTGTGTGTTTGTGTGTGTGTGTGAAAGTATATTTGCACATTTGTGTCTGTGTAGGGAGTGAAAGGTAAATAGAAGAAATGCTAATTGCAAAAAAGCAAATGGTAGTGGCAAAAAAATTTCCACATGTCTCAAGGGGAGACAAACCTTACATACCAAAAGGTATTTATATGCATCAAAAAGACAATAGATGAATGGTAAAGCTGTTGCAAAAACTCCCCAAAAAGGTGTACGTCACAAAGATAAAACTAATAAAGATTAATAATCATTAAAATGCATGGTCAGAATCTTTCTGTATAAATTAATCTTAAAAAATGTCCAAGACCTTCTCAAGTGGAACATCATCACAGATACATCCTCAGCACATAGATTTCCTCCATTTGTCACCTCTAATGACATGTAGTACATGATATCAGACCAAGTTTATTTTCTCGTTCAATCTTTTTCAGAGTCAACTTCTGCTTCAGATTATTACAAGATTTGCTTCAGCCTACTGCAACACAATAGAGGGAACAGCCAAAAATATAGAAACCACAGAACTGTATGTCTTTTTAATGATTATCCACATAGTCATCTCTGGTCTTTAATATTCTAATAGTGATAATTCTTCAAACACATTACTTGAACCTATTCCAGCCCTTCCAAATTAGATTTTAACTATAAAGTTGTCTGCCCACATAGTTGGGAGTCAGACAAAAGTTGTTTACCCATATAGGGGTAGACTCTACATTATGTTTATAGTCCAGTTACTGCTTCAGCTTGTACATGAAAGCATAATACACCCACTGAACCTTCCTGCACATATATCCTACTGGCAGAAAATGCATTCCACTTTAATTAAAATCAGATCTCCTCAGTCCTACATATAGATAGATACACACCAATAAAAGTTCATGTTTGCGTTCTTTGAAATTTCCAGTCCACTTATTTTTAGTATCCTAATTTATGTTAAGGAGAGTTATCATTGATAATAATATGTTCTAAATTACCTGTATCACTATCAGAAATTTGAAAGTTGTGATTTGATATGTGATCAGAACATAACCTCTTATTGGTGTTAATCAGATTTCGACATTGGACTGTAGAGATCTGAATTTAATCAAATTGGCATTCACCTCCAGTAGAAACTGAAATATGGACCAGTTTGTCACTAAGCCCTCTATCCAAGAGAAAATCATTCTTGTCTGACTGCCAGCTATTTGGGCAGACCACTGTTAGCTCTTTTATAGGTAGAATTTAACTTAGGATAGTTAGGTTTGTGATGTAATGGATATACAAAATCCTTAGGTAATATGGTCAGGTAAATTTGTTAAAGAATTTTATATTCTTCCAAAACACTGTTTCTGCATGTAAGAATAGCAGTCTTTTTTGTCTCAGAATGTATCTTTTCAGCTAGAGATTTGTATAGTATTTTGAATTATGTATGAATATTTATCTCTCTTTCCAACCAAAGATGAGCAAAGTCTAACTTTTGTAATCAGGTAATCGCCCATATCTGTATTGAATTGTCCTTCTTTCACTTTGCTTTTTATGCAGGAGTATTTATACCACTAAAGCTTCTGCATCAGTAGTATTTTATGCCCATGCCATACCTATGGAGGGAGTATGTAGTATTTTATGCCCATGCCATACCTATGGAGGGAGTATGTAGTATTAACCATGTTCATCCTTCCCATCATGTCCTGTCCCACGAGTATTGTTGCCATACGCCATACAGTAACATGTAGAGGCATCACATTTAGAGAGTTATGGCCCATTTTTAGCTGGGAACATTGGCCTTCAGTTGCTTCAAATTGGTTTAGCATCTGTTCCATATGGACTTATTGCAGTTAGTGTTCAGTAATATCATACATTGATGATATCCTAGTGTGGCATCTGTGTTTCTGCTTTCCTTTTGGATCAAGTTCATTAAATGAGAGTGATCAGAGCAGGTTTGGGCTTGAAATAGAAAAAAAAATTATAACGCAGTGGTCCCCCTCATACACGGCCACCCCTTTTGCAATGGGAAAATGGCCATAGAATACAGGTGGCCTTTTCAGAGGGGACTATATTTGTAAGAAGTATGTGCGTGTGTGTGTGTGTAAGAAAAACCATTCATAATCAACCTTGATATCCTGATATGTCTAAAATACTTCCTGACATAAGTTATAATAGATATCAGCAGAGATAATTTGATTACTTACATTTTTTTGTATTAATTAAATATTTGTTCTGGACACATATTAGAGCAAATGTGACCACTTAATAAGGGGTAAATTTGACATTTTTGGCTTCAAATGCTGGCTGCATGCCACATCAGAGGTGTTGCTGTCCACAGGGGGTACTTTAGTACACAAACTTGTCATTGCCAATAAATATGGCCTTGTAGAAAAGTGGCTGGGGGGAACATATAAGAGGGGGACTACAGTTATCTGAAAGTAGCACAGAGATGGCAAAGCTATTCAGTGCATACATTACTTCACCACCCTTACAGTCATTACATGTTTCAACTGTGCATTTATATCATGAAATCAGTTTGATCAATAAACGTCTTTGAGGGGAAAAAAAAGGAACTAACTTACAGCAATTATTCAGAAATATAGCGACATTTTCAGGGGACCATTCTAGTGGCCTAAGTGGTCAGAGCTTCTACCTCAGATGTAGGTTGCAGGTTCGAACTCCCGGGTAAATCATACCAAAGTCTTATAAAAATGATAACTCAGAACATAACCAAAAATTTTAAAAAATCTAATGAAAGTGACAGAATTGTAGGGAGGGGAATTTCCCTTTATAAAGCAGAGACCTTGAAAATATTCACACCTGTTTCCATTGTTTAAGCAATCTTTGTATGCTTGTTACATAAAATATTGGAAAAAATTATTAATTTTATTAGCAGTATACAGGATATGTTCACCGAGTCAAACTTTGTTTCCAATTGGAAAAACAAATTAAAATTTTCACTAGATTTTAGCTACTCAGGCCTTACACTGAGTCATGGTGTAGCCCCTTGTCAGTCATAAAGTATCTGATGGCATCTTGTGACAGTTACTTTAAATAAATGCCCAGACCAGATTTAACAAACTGGCATAGTGCATTATTTCATAAGTCTTCTAACAAACTGGCTAACACACTTTGACAGTATTTGATAAAAAGTTTCATAGTTGGAATGCCTTTCAGATTCATACAAAAGATACTTTTCTGTTATCATACATCACATTTATTACTAAAAGCAGAAAATCATTTGTAAAAACAAATGCAGCACTGAGTTTGACTAACTTTGACACCGAGCATTGGCATAGATATTTTAAGTACTGGACTGTTAATGTGCTATCAAGTTTGCAAGAAGATAAAAAAACTCTAGGAAAACTTTGAAACATTTGCTTTAATAATATGGAATCAACAGCACTAGAGAAATTTCAACAGACTGCTTCCTGCAGACCTGGATTTTTTTGCCAACCACTCACATCAGGCTGTTAGGCATATGTCAGTCGAGTGAGTGTTCCCTTGTTTTTTTTTTTCAATGATCATGTGATATTTTTTCAAGTGAGAATTATGTAGATAGTAATATAAGTTTTTGGCATTTATTAACATCAAATCAGCACCAGAATTTACCAAAGAACATGGAACTTTTTTCTAACATTCCAGATTCCTCTTTGAAGGGAAAAGTTATCCAGAACCGTCAAGTTTTACTTTAATTATTAATGTTTTGTATTGAAAGAGAGGTTTGAGTGGGATGGCATGAAATCAAGGAAAGGTGAAGTGAAGTTCACGTTTTTGGGGCATGTTGAGGCAAAATTACAGAGTGTCGGGTGACTTTGTAGTGTTGATCCCAATTTATTTTAATGTTAGTAACAATTCCAGTTTAATTTGTTTTCCAGTGTTTGGTTACAAAATTTCTAAATATATACATGGTTTACTTTTACCTGAAATGATTATGTTTAATTGAAAAGATTATGAATTCAACCTCTACCCCTGTCTACTTGTTAGACTTAATGAACAGCTAAAAGCTGTTATAATGTGCTTGTGGTACCTCACTCAGCTTGGATTGTTTCATTTGCTGTACATCCTTTACCTCTTAATATTAGAGGATTTAGTTTGTAAGACAAGCTGAATATGTTGGTTTTGGATTGTTGTGATATTGTTTCCTACTGTTGCATAGACATACATGACATAAAACAATAATGGAACTGGTCATTTGGCTGATATTTACTTTGAATGCTTTTGTAGGTACTACAATGAATTAGAAACTGTTTCTTTAAAATAAAATATTAATAATTGAAATATCTATTAGCAATCATATTATTTATAAGTAAATTCTACAGTTTAAAGAAAGTTTTATCAGCATTATCAGTAAATCAACCTGATGTATACTGTGGTATGTAATATTCTGTTTTGTAATGTGTAATGTTGTATAATGTGATGTGTAAGTTGTGTTTGTATTGTGTAATGTTTTGTAATGTGAAGTGTAATATAATATGTGATATGTAATGTTGTGTTTTTGTGTGTAGTGTTGTGTAATGTAAATGTGTAATGTTACATTTTGTAATGTGTATTGTGTAATATATGTATAATGATGTAATGTGATGTGTAATGTTATGTTTGTTGTGTGTAGTGTTGTGTAATATAATGTGTAATGTTGTGTTTGTAATGTGTAGTGTTGTGTAATGTGATGTGTAATGTTTTGAGGTATGATGCAATGTAATGTGTGATGTAACAAATTCCTATCAATGTTTACTTTTTCCTAGTGATACCATATTTGATATGAAAAACATGGATTCATACTTTAAAAAAAGAGTTAACAGAAAAATCAGAGAGATTTGGAAATATTATTTAATTGAAATGGATAGTTCCTGTGTCAATGACAGACATATATGTGTTCATTTCAATACTTACTAATTAGTCTAAACTTTACCTAGGCTATTTGCATATTTAAACCTTGCAGCCTTAATGTGTTTCAGTTCTTAATTTAGATGGATATTTTTGACACATTTATACAGATGTGGAGGTGCAAGAATCTGCTACATTTTCCATGAGACATTTGGCAGAACCCTGGAGTCAGTAGACCCATTAGTTGGCCTCTCTACAATGGACGTCCTTACAGCTATAAGGAATGCTACAGTAAGTTAGTATTATTCACAGATCTCTGATTGCCTTCACACCTTTTCCAACACTCTTTCAAGAGATATAGTTCAATACAGTATGCGATTTCTTATAGAATAGTTTACAGTTCTGATCTACCTCTTTTATAATAAAAATATGTACAGTCAGCCTGGTCTTAAAGACCACCCGCAAGGCATCTGTCTTCAACAGTGAATTAGAAATAAACCTTCAATACACAACCATCTGTATTAGGAGGGCACTTTTCTCTCATTCACATGTTGTTGTATTTATCAGGTTTTACTGTGTTTCTGAACATATTCTTAAAGAGTGAATAATCATCGCTTTTGTATAAAAAATTATAGAGATCCATCTGTTTCTCCAATATTTCAACACATTTTAATACCAATAATGACTAGCTAATTTTTCTTTCATGCCAATCAATATTGTGCATGGAGAAATGAATAGACTTATTAAAGAAACATGGAGACTTGAATAGACTGATAAAGAAAAATTATTGGATTCATAAGTTAGATACTTTGTATCCTAAAGGTCGCAAAACCAATGCACTCTATAACATTTTATAAATTATAATTAAAAAATTATTTGATAAATTGTCTATCCTTTATAACAATATAATTATATGTATGACTGTTTGTCTCTCTTTTATTATTTTACTTAACATATTTATACATTTTTGAAAGATAAAGTGCCAAATGGTGGTTTAACTAAAGCCTTTTTATAACATCTAGTTGTTTGTAAATGAACTGGTACAGATCTGACATCCAATATGGCCATCACAGCAGCCATCATGAAAATCTTGTTATCATTTCTCCTGAAAGGAAAGTCTTATCAACATGGGATTTTCACCAGTAGACTTGTTACAATTGTCTAGTTGAACTTAAATGAACATGGTGCCAACTGGACGTCCATAATGGCTATTTTTAAAACATTTTATCACTACTGCACCTACATGGAATTTTCACTAAAATACTTATTACAAACCTAGTTGTTACTCAATGAAAGTTGTACCAATTTGATATCTAGTATGGCTGCCAAAGTGGTCATCTTTAAATTATTATTGCTGAATCTAAATGGAAAGTCATATCAACATGAGATTTTCACCAGAAGACTTATTATGATTTCTAGAAATAGGTACTGCCTGAAGGAAAGTGGATTCATTCCCTCGCATCTGCTGTGTTGTTCTTGTTACCCCTGGTCCCTGTCTGGTTTCATTGTCTTTGTAACTCATGAGAGGCAATAGTTATTGTTATTCATTGGTTCAGTTGATCACCATGTCTTATTGGTGCAACGTTTATATACACCTTAGCCACTGGTGAAGCTAGTTCACCACTTTTTGTGTCATGTGACATTAACTTCTGCCTAGTTTAGCTGAAAATAACAAACACTTTTGGGATATCCAAAATAAAATAAGACTTGAATTCTCTTTCCATCCTTTGCTCCTGCAGATAAAATGATACATGGGTGGATTATTCTTGCAGTTTTAGCCAGCCCAGTGGACATAGGTTCTCCCACAAGAGCCGGAAATAATTTGTATGAATGCCAATTTGTCGGTATCAGGAGCACGCTTGCTACAAGACTTAACATCAGTCAATGACAAGTTTCTATGTCAAGAGACAATCTCTTCACCATAACCTCTCAGAAATGAAAGCCATTCTCAATGTCTCCATTTGTTGGGTATAATTTTTGTTCAGACCTACAGTCCTGACACAGTTCAGTAGTTTTCACATACCTTCTCAGACGATGAGGGATGAAATTACTAGACTTTTGTGTCTTGGTATGTGTTTTCCTTCAGTAATTGCCACTGTTCTATCTGTGTCAAGAGAAACTTCTCCTTTAGGCCTGGCTGTATGAAAAGGATTTTGAAACTTCATTTGTGTAAAGGATAGCAACAGTTAGAAGGTCTTCCTCCTAGACGATATTGGAAGAAAGATGGATTGTTTTTAATAACTGGTGTAACATCAATACATTACACCACTTTCTCCCTCCATTCCTCAGGTGCCAACTTGTTTTTCTTTCTCTTTGAAGACAACAAGTTAGCCCCCATTACCATAAAGGGATATTGATCCATGATCTCGGACTCATTCCAGCATCATTGGACAAAAACAGGACTTTTTCAGTTTGCTCTACCATTTTGATCTATCAAGACCATCTTCATTAATGTGGCTTAACTCATCCAAGTTCCAGCCCCTGTCATCCACAGTCATCAGTAAGCTGTCATATAAGACTTGCTTTATAATAGTGCATGCAGACAGTGCACTATTCTCACTCCCCATGCATCCAAACTACATGCAGTTACACCCTGACAGATCAGTTGTCCTAATGAGGCAACCTAATTTCATTGTAAAAAATTTTTTCCATCACTAAAAAGTCAACAAATAACTATTTGCCACTCTCCTTGACATAATACTTGTACTAGCTGCTTGATTAAGGGAGTTATAAAAGAATTAGTATACAATGACCTCTCTGGAAGAGGTACGCATAGTGAAAATCTCTGCTCACAAAATATGTGCCCTTTCCATGAGCTTGGCATTCAAAGTGTTTCATCTCCATTCAAGACATAGTGGAGTCACTTGGATGACATACTAAGAATACAGAGCCTAGTCAAACGCATCAAAATTTTATCCTCATAAAACTTTTGAGTACATTTTGTGAGTGAACAGCTTAAATTATGTCTCCATTAATATTTTAGGATCATATAATGTTAGCTCAAGTACTGACACATTCATTTGCGCAGAAATTTCACAAAAAAAGAAACAATGACTCTGCATAAATCTGGTTTGATATGGCACAGAAGCACAGTTGGGTTATTTAATGCTGAGGCATAAGTTGGAAGCTTAGGAACAAGCTTCTGAATTGTATATGCATGGTCATTTTTAGGTTGTATATCTGTCTTGATCTGTAATCATAGAAACAAGATTTCACTGACATTCTCTAAGTCCTTGAAAATGTACTTTTATGAAATCATGTAATCACTTGATTAATTTTTGGATTTTAGGGACCTAGGCCAGCTCTGTTTGTACCAGAAATATCATTTGAGTTGCTGGTTAAAAGACAGATTCGTCGTCTAGAAGAACCAGGTTTACGATGTGTGGAATTGGTTCATGAGGAAATGCAAAGAATAATACAGCATTGTGGGACACAGGTATATATGTAGTTATACTCACTGGTATTCATAAAAAATTTTTGTCCAGATAAAAATTGTATGAGATTAAAATAAATTATATTTTAAAAATCTATTTGCATATGATCATGTTAATGTAAGTTGGATTAGAGGTAATCAATTTATAGTTGTTTTTATTGTCTCACCAGTGAATGGCAAGACATTGTGTGTGTGTGTGTGTATATATATATATATATATATATATATATATATATATATATATATATATATATATATATATATATAATAGCACAGTCATGTAACAAATGATATATATATATGATAATAATTGGTATATACAATGTTCTAAATCCATCAGTTACTGGGCTAAACAAATGAACAAATTTTTGGGGGGATTTTTTTAAAACAAATATTGATAGTTACAAAAAAAACACTTTAGACCAGTGGGAAAATGCTAGATTTGGCAGTCAAAAATAGGGATTTTAACACTAGGGAAAAAAAGTTACCTATTGAATCATGTTCTCCGAACAAAAAGATTAAAATATTACTCTTCCCATTTTTATATCATTTGAAGGGAAGAAGCTCGTGTCCATTACATCCCATTCCTCCCAGTAGATATTTCTCATCAACCATTTGTTTACCAGTTAGAAACTTTGCTGTGGTGCAGTAAACATTATTCCACATTGTCTCTCAGTACGTCCCAAGTTATTGAAAGTTATTTTGCATTTTAAACTGCCATTGGTAGCATTCGTAAGTATAAACTTTTTTCCTGCAAAAAGGAAACTTTCACAGCACAGTAAACGTGTTCCAGTCACGTTGGAAAATAAAATGATCCATCAGATTCAATTGCTTTTAATTAAGCTTGTTACTACTGATTTCCTTTGAAGAAAGGTTCTTTGTTTTCATTAAAGACTAGTTAGCTTTCTTGATGAAGGACAGCTTTGGAGAACTGTTTCTTATTGTGGTGGCAACATCAGATAGTTGTATTGTATGATTGAGACTGATTTTTTTTCCATTTGCTTTGTACATTTTCATAACAATCACTAACCGCTTCAGTGGCCTAGTGGTTAGAGTGTTTGCCTTGGATGTGGGAGGTTGTGGGTTTGATCCCCAGTTGAGTCATACTTACAAAAATGTTACTAATAGCTGCCTTTCTTGGCACTCAGCATTAAAAGGTTAGTGTTAGGACTGGTCGGCCTGGTGTCAGGATAATGTGACTGGGTGGGACATTATGCTACATGTCTGTGGTATGATGCTCCAGTGCTAGACATCATTATAAACTGCCACACTGCAGAAATCATAGCGATATTACTGAAATTTTTTTTAAAGTTACGTTAAAAATCCAAAATCCAAATCTATCCATAACAATTGGTGCTTCAAAGGCAATGTTTTCTTTGAAATTTCACAAACTATATTTATATGGTTACAGTTTTGAAAAGGAAATTGGTCATTGTTTGGTCAGTTGTAGTTACTGTTACTCCCTGCCTGTTGAACAAGTAAACATTTTGGTTTGAGGTAGGGTGGGATGGTATTTTTTTTTACAGTTGTGGTAGCATAGTGATGCTGCCTTCCATGCATACATCAAAAATTTAAAAAAGGGTCAACAGAAGGTGTTTTTGTCTGATGAAAGGGATTGTTACAGAAAATTTGATGTTACCACCACAATAAGAAACAGTTCTCCAAATCTGTTCTGAAAGAAAAATACTCTTTTCATGAACAAGAAAAGTAGATATAAAATTTCAGAGCCATGCCACAGTCTTCGTGTATTATTGAAATGCAATCTCTTCCACAAAACGATAATAAACCTTTTACATTCTTTTTGGTACTTTTAAGAAAGAATTTTTTTCTTGTATGAGAAAAATACACATATATGAAATTTCAGGAGCTACACCATAACTTATATCCGAATTCACGTTAAATCAGAGCGTGCTATAGCAGGGTCACACTGTAGTAGTGAGAGATGATACCAACATTTGTGAACCTAGTGGTTGTGGTGATAGCCACCATATTTTTTTAATATCATTAGCGGACTATTAACAATTTCAGCAGTGTCATTGATGATTAAATATAAAATGTGATTAAGAAATTTCACATAGTACTGGTATACTAAGGTATTTCAGATGTTTAGGGTATCTAAAATATTCAAATATCTTTAAATTCTCATGATTTCATTTATTTTTTTTTTTTGTAGCAAGAGATGCTAAGGTTTCCCAAGCTTCATGACAAGATTTTAGACGTAGTAACACATTTGTTGAGAAGTCGACTTCCTCCAACCAATACTATGGTAAGTGAATGAGGAAGTAAATAGGAATGGGAAAAATGCAAGGCCAGTTTGTCTTTTCATATTCCAATTAGTGGTTGTAATTTTCTGTTTAAAATGACTAAAATAGTTGTTCACCTTTCCGGCACTCATGCAAAATAGGAGTCAATGAACATAGACTGTGATATAAGCTCAAGTTACCAAGGGACTTAGGAAAATCAGAGAATGGGGATGGAGATTGACAGAGAAGAAGGGGGTGGGGGTGGACAGATTACATCATTGAATACTCATTTCATAATCATGCTGATAAGTAGCTTATTTATTTTTCTTTATAAACTACCTTTATTTGCAAGATAAAGAATCTTGAAAAGATCATTAAAAACAGTATTCTTAGCAATTTCAGATTCTAAGTATGTGTACTGCTGTTGTGTATTACATCACTGCTTTCTATGTTAAATTGGATACATTCTAGTGTTTATTGTTCATCTAGAACTAAAGAAGATTTTTGTTTTTAATGGAGCACGTTAATTTTCAGAAACAATGTTTAAATTGGTATGGGTTGACTTCTCATCATCTAGTTTAAGTTGCACTTTGGAAAAATAAAAAAATAAAAATAAACAAACTTAACTATATACATACATACATACATGCATACATACATACATACATACATACATACATACATACATACATACATACATACATACATACATACATACATACATACATACATACATACATACATACATACATAAAATAAAATAAAGCATACAATAAAGACAAAATGAGTGTAAAATAGTTATATTATGGAGTAAAATATGTGACAAATAAATTGACAACTTACATTTTGTAACTTAATTTTTCTATCACTGTCTTGTTAGATCTATACAAATTCATAATGCTTGTCCTTTGAAATCCATTTATATGATAAATCCATTAATTCTGTTAAATGTCACATTCTGGTATAAAATGATCCAATTCACAGTTTGCAATAATATATTAATTCTATACATGATGTAAATAAGCAGTGAATGTAACGTACATACTTTTGAGATCCACTGTATTCTGTAAATGCCATTGTCAGAAATGTCATCAGATGAAAATCCCAGTAATTCATCTGGGTTGAACTAGGAGAGCTTATGTATAGACTGACTTTGTACTCTGTAAGTGACAATTAAGTGTATATTTTGCAATATCTCTTAAAAGATATTCAGTAACTGAGCATGTGTTAGTTGTGTGGCATGTGTGCATTCAAATAAACTCTGTTTAAATATAGGACTGCTTGGCACTGAGCAAGTATCAGATGTGTGGTTCAATCAGAGGGTTTTAAACTGGAAAACAAAGCAGGTGCTGTCATCACAAACTTAGGGATTAAGTTCAGACATGCACAGATATTTGTAGGACTCGAATTTTCACTGAATAAGAATCAAATTCTTGGCACATACAAAGGATTCTCAACTGGAAAAATAAACTGACTGCTGCCTTTACAACTTAATTGCTTTGCACTGGAAGATATCTGGAATTTGATCTGGCATATGAAAAAAGAAAATATAAAAATCCGTACTTTTTTTGCATGAAACATGGTGTTAATACACAAAATATAATACAAATATAGCTTGTTCAAACTTACATGAAAATGGAGGCAATTAAAGTGATAAATCAAGTCTCTTTTGTTATCTATTGTTACAATGCAGCAAACAATTACCCAAGTTGTAGGGGGCCCCGAGTGGCCAAGTGGTCTAAAGCGCTGTCCGTTACGGATCACTGCCATCTCACCTCTGTGTGTGTTCGAGTCTAGGATTCGGCTAATGTAGATATGTGAGAAAGCTTGCCAGTAACTTCTCATGGGTGGGTGGTTCTTTCCGGTGATTTCCCGGTTTCTTCCTCCACCATTAATACTGGCCGCCATGAATAGCCTATCGTGTGCTGAAAAATGGCGTTAAGCCCAACAACAAACAAACAAACAAACCCAAGTTGTAAATCAAAACACAGCCAGCACTTGAGTTCTCACAAAAGTACTCAATGGTATTGATGTGATGGTTGGCTGACTCATTTTCATGTTTTAATTGAAGAGAACATATCTCAATTATACTGATTTCATTTAAACAAATATGTTTTGACTATATATAAAATTAGTGAATATTTCTTACCATATTGCCATCAGTTGGCATTTTCCAACATTTTTCATTGATTTTTAAATTGTTTTGCAATATAGTATTATTTACAGTGTAATGAGCAATTATTTTTAGGGAAAATTGTAAGAAAATTGTTATTTCCTAAATAAAACTTGTTGATTCTGAATCTCAAGGTACTAACTGCGATATTTTCTGATACAGTGAGCATTATATCAAGGTTTCATTTAATTGCATGTTATCTGGACACAAGGTGCTGAGAGAGAGGTGTATTTAGGTTCATTTTTCATATACCTATTCTTTTATTTCTGTTTGTGGAAGATTTGTATGGTGGCATGTTGGATCTTTCATTTGTTGATTAACTTAAGCTTGTTATAGTTATTCCTAAACTATTGATAGGATTGTCAGGACTTGGTCATAAATGAAAATTGGTGAAAGTTTAGCTGCAGCATGGCCAGTATGGAGTTTATTATGAAACTCTTGTTATCTCCTTGTATTGTGCAACACACTACACAACACTTATTGGCCACTTAATGAAACTTGAACTTAATCACAGGAAACTCCTAAAGTTCTCAGTTAAGGCTGAACTCTTGTGAAATGTTATGTTATTGAACTTTTTGAAACATAGTCATTCATAGCTGAAGGTTTAAAAGACTTCAAAATGTGTTTGTATGCATTTTTTTGTGCTTGCTTAGTTGAGAATATATTCAGAAGCAAGTATCATTAGAAAGAATAGTATGGGCAAGAACTACCCAGTGATTAATTTTCATAAAATATTAGTGGAATGATATGTTTTAAAAATTAGTCAAATTTGCATATGTTTAAGATCCTTGAACAGAAAGCCTGCCAATTTATGGCAGGTTGTAAATTACTCAAGATTTCCAAAGGTATTGTATTCTTTTTATTGGCTTTATCATTTTCTTTAGCAGAACTGTTAGTGTAATTATTAAAATTGCATAAAAATATTCAGTTTTCATTTTTTTAAGAGAGATTGAAAACACAAAATGTTGTTCTACTTCTTCCATAGTCTGTTGATACACCTGGCAGAAAGTGATAATATCATAAGAGTTGCTTATTAAGTTTTGTATTTTACAAAAGTTAACTGACAAAATTATCTTTTGCAGGTTGAAAATTTAGTACACATAGAATTAGCCTATATTAACACTAAGCACCCAGATTTCTATGAAGCCCAACTTGTACACAAGGCTCTTACTGAGAACACTGAATCAGCACGCATTGCACAGAAAGATCTAGTCAGTAAACAAATGGATGAAAAAGATATGAGGGTAAGTAGTTATTTCTTTCACTCACTGTAATGCTGAAATTTTGAAACTGACACAGAATTTAGCAGTGCAAAATGTCTTTAATATTGAACATAGTTGGTCTACACTAAACATTGTACTAAAATTGTAAAACTGAAAAGGATTTCATAAGAGGCAAAAAGAAATGAATATAAATCAAAACAAAAATTAAATTTTAACAACTTAAAATTTAAATATATAAACAATAATTTGATTTTGAAAATTTTAAAAAGAAATGAAAACTTAAAAGCTCAAAAAAAATATTTGATAAGACATTGATAGCATAGATGTTCATTGTAAGGCTTTTATTTTGAACTCCATACATTCATGCTTTTTGAAAAATCATATTAAAGTTCATTTGAATCACCTTGACAAGATACAGATCACAAAATCAAAGGTTGATATTATATTCATATTACTGTCAACATTGCTAGTTTATTTTTTTTATTTTGTTTTTTTGTTAAATAAGCAAATTTACTTGTTAATAAGATCAATCTGCATAATTAGATCTACTGTTCGTAGGGTAGAAGTGCCTATTGAAGGCTTTTTGTACATTGTCAGTCCATTCATCGGCATAGGTTTGTTATTGCTACTTCTCTAAACCAATTTTGCTATCACTTCTTTTGAAAGGAGAGTAATATTGACATCAGGCTTTCACCAGAAAACTTTTTATGATGTTTAATTGGTGCTAAGTGAAAATGGTGCTGCTCAGAGATCCAATGGAGCTGTTAAATAACCATTTTTAAAATCTTGTCATTGTTACTCCATGTGAATGGATGGTCACATAAACATTGGGTTTTCAATGAAAGGCTTATTTTGATGTATGTTTGGTCATTAATGATGATTCCATGTTTGATGAAAATTTTGCTATGGCAACTTCTTCTGAATGGAAAGATACATCAGCATTAGGTTGTCACTGGATCGCTTCTTATATCAGTTTGACCCCAAATGAAAGTGGTGCTAATCTTAACTCCAATATGACTGCTCTGGTGGCATAGTGATTGGAGTGTCCGCCTCAGATGCGGAAGGTCATGGATTATACCAAAGACTTACAAAAATGTACCAACAAAAATGTACCAACATCTGCCTTGCTTGGCACTCAGCATTAAGAGTTTAGTGTTAGGACTAGTTGGCTTGATGTCAGGATAATGTGACTAGGTGGGACATCATGCTACATGTCTGCAACATGATGCCCCAGTGCTGGACATCACTATAAACTGCCACACTGCAGACATGGTAGTGATATGACTGAAATGATTGTTAAAGCTATGTTAAAAATCCAAATCACACACATAACTCAAGTATGGTCAGCTCAGTGGCCATCTTAAAAATAGTTTTTTTTACTACTCCTTTTAGGTGAATGGTCATATTGACATAGGATTTTCACCAAAAGACTGCTTTTACATCTAGTTGGTCCTAACTGAAAATTTGGTTGATCTGACATCCAGTATAACCAACATGGCTGCAGTCTTAAGAATCTTATCACTACTCCTATTAAACAGAAAGTCATATTGATGTGGGGTTTTTACAACAAGACGTATTATGATGTTTTCTTGGTCTTAAATGAAATTGGTGCCTATATGACTTCTAGTATTTGTTTCTATAAAAGTTACCTTTGTTGCTCAACTTTTGACTTTATGTTTGTATTTGCAAGTTGTCAAAAGACTTGCATTAAGTTTAAGAAGGAAGAGGGAAGATGTAATGGAAATAAAGGAATATATGAAAATTTAAGTCCAAAGGATCTTGAGGGGCCCCGAGTGGCCGAGTGGTCTAAAGCGCTGTCCGTTACGGATCACTGCCATCTCACCTCTGTTTGCATGTGTTCGAGTCTAGGATTCGGCTAATGTAGATATGTGAGAAAGCTTGCCAGTAGCTTCTCGTGGGTCGGTGGTTCTTTCCGGTGATTTCCCGGTTTCTTCCTCCACCATTAATACTGGCCGCCATGAATAGCCTATCGTGTGCTGAAAAATGGCGTTAAGCCCAACAACAAACCAAAGGATCTTGACAAACCTTGTGTTCATTTATTTTTGTGGGTGTCAGTTTTCATGTTTTTTGTGAATTCATGGTTTGTGTAAGGCGTCCTATTATTCCAACAGAAGGATCATTAATTGTTCATTGGTTTGCAGCAACCATAAAATACAGGAAAATGTTAACAGTGTACTCCATGAATAACCAGAGGTGTCTTGTATTCTTTTAAAAAAGAATCAGGAATGCTTACATTGCATGAATTATTTCTATTTAAGTATTCTGTATGTACCAGACTGCTCCAATGACCTAATAGTTAGAGTGTCGGAATGCTTACATTGCATGAATTATTTCTATTTAAGTATTCTGTATGTACCAGACTGCTCCAATGACCTAATAGTTAGAGTGTCTGCCTTGGATGCAGGAGATCATGAGTTTGATCCCTGGCTGAGTCATACCAAATGGTACTAACAA
Source organism: Potamilus streckersoni (assembly GCA_016746295.1). Lineage (NCBI taxonomy): Eukaryota > Metazoa > Mollusca > Bivalvia > Unionida > Unionidae > Potamilus > Potamilus streckersoni. Next base: position 1,579,948 of record JAEAOA010000362.1, on the reverse strand, counting down.
CTGCCTCGCTTGGTGCTCAGCATTAAGAGGTCAGTCACAGTGTTAGGACTGTTCGGCCTGGTGTCAAGGATAATGTGACTGGGCATGACATGACGCTACATATCTGAGGCATGATGCCCCAGTGCTAGACATCTCTATAATCTGCCACACTGCAGACATGTTAGCAATTGGCTGAACAATTTTTAAAGCGGTGTTAAAAATCATAATCACACACTGTATGTACCAGTTTATATAGTTATCTAACTTAATATGATTACACAGGTTTCAGATGCAAAAAAAGTAATTAGAGTGAAATACCCAATTTTATTAAGCAAAAAATGTGTATAAGATTTTGGAGATTGGGTTTAACCAGTAAATTTTATTTCCAAATTTCATTAAGTGTTGGAAATTTCAAAAGAAACATCAGAAATATTCTTGATTTGACTATCTTTGAAGCAATTTTGCTGATTCATAAGTTGTATTTAAATGGGAGCAGATTAATTCTAATTCAGAATATGATAAAGCAGCAAGCTGCACAGTTAGACACTTATTTAGCAGGTTTATTTTGCAAAGATTGAACCTCAAGCAGACAGCATATATGATATTTTGTGAACAGTGTAGAGTTTTACATAGATTCAAGTATGTAGGGTTCTTCAAGTTGTCCAGTTCCATTGCATCATAACCTTTATCATGTTTAAATATGAGGCATCATGGGCATATTGCATAGATTGTACATATATCTGTTGTCTAAGTGGAAACTTAGATTAAGTGAAAATTTCTTACTGGATGCAGATTCCAAACCAAGAACTAAATGGCAGCAGCAGCTGGAAAATTTCTAGCCTGTTGCGGAACAGTAGAATGGAGTATCTGAATCCAGCTGAGAAGGGGGCAGGGGAAGGACCATCCCTCCAGTCTAGTAGTGCTCCAGGTAGTGCATCTCAGTCACCTAAAAGTAGTAGAAAAACACAGGGCATCAACCTTCTGCCAGAGGTGGTAAGTATATGCAGTGAATTTTTCTTCTATTATCTTTTAGTGTCGTTAAATTTAGCTAATTTAGTTATTTCAGCATTGGTTCACAAATTTTTGTGGGGTACCAATTTCTGTAGATTTAATTGTTGCTTCGAACCATGAATTAAAAGATCCAGCACAAAATTAGCTACATGTGAAGAAACCCTGAGCAGCCAACAATGCTGTTTGACAAATCAACTTTATTTACTGTAAACTATTAGTAAAATATTAAATAATTGTTGTAATATGTTTTTGCTTTTATCTGTTTCATGTGTTTTAGCCCTTAGGTAAAAATTATAAAGTATTTTGATATAGTTCATTGTGCATGTACGTATATGGTAGCCAGAAGCTGTAAGATTTATTTGTTGCCTTAAACTGATATAGTGTAAGATCAGAGACAGAGAAATGAGAAAAAGCATAAAGTATTCAAACACTAGAATCATTGAAAATGAGCAAGTAATAAATGATACTATATATAATAAATATACATGAAACCGAGATTTAATACTTATTCGGATTGATCCTTCAGGTTAAAGTTGTTGAAATTTAATAGTCTCATGAAAACATATCACATTTTATCCTTTCAAGTTGGATCCAAATAAGCAAAAGGACTTTAAAAATCGAAACACAGATACTAATGAGATAATACACTAATTACAGGAGAGTACTGAAGCTCACACTTCAGTGATTTTCAGACAAAACCACTGCATAAGCATCGTGTCAAATCAAGTCTTTGGTACTCACAAATGTATGTTGGGTAAATAAATTTGAAATTGTTGAATTCAACAAGTCCAGCGTACTCAGAGTTGCAAATAATTAGGTCTGAACTTTAACACAGTTTCACATGAGCCACAATTATCAAATCAGCATGAATTGACTTGATGGATGAAGTTTTAAGATCCACTAATACAGTATACGGATCCTCACCTGTGATGTCTATTTTTTCCCTGATGGTTTCCATGACTTGTTTAGTTTACCATTTGTGGAAGTGTCAGTTTCATTCTTGATCGTTTTCTTTATATGTTGGTCTAGTGGTTGATATTATTCCATACATGAGGCAGCAAAAGGGAGCGATACTATTGTCTTTTATTTAGTTTGCTTCTTCACATTTTGAGGACTCTGAATAATGCTAATTGCTTTGAGCGGGGGGGGTCACATGTTTGCTTACATGTGGAATGATGACATTTTCCAGTCAGAGTGAGGGTCTAATTTGAATTTGATGACTCTTAAGCCACTTACTCTTGCCTTGGTCGTTAGAAAGTACTGAGGGTACATCATTTTGTACAGTGTTTTATGCAAAAAATTCATATGCATGGGCTTTAATTATTGATTGGACTAGTATTTTTGGAGGCATTGGCTCCCTTTTTGATGTCGATCACTCAGACAAAAATGCAGTGCAAGTGATTGTCCAGATAACAGATGTTTGATTTGTTCTTGTATAGGTGATTTTATTATTTTAACTGGCAAAGTGACTTATGTTTGTGATCCGCATAGTTTTCTTAAACTATTCTTAAATTTTTGTGTTTGTTGAGGTTAATGCATAAAAAATTAGTTACCTACAAAATGCAGACTTGGACATATATTATATTTAATTGTTGCAATTTACCTATAGGCTACATACCCTACAATATGTACTTTTGCCAGTAAAAAAAAATTGAATGCAGAATGAGAGCAAGCCAAATGATAAATGAACTTTGAAGAAAACTTAGAGTTGATGCAAAATGCAAAACAATGAACAGTAAACAAAAACAGAATGAAATCATCAATGCATTTCATGAATGGATTTGACTGTTTTCAAACTTCTGCCTAATTTCACCTTTCACAAGATAACTCAAGTTCATGTCATCTGCCTCTAGTACTTTTACATGATAATCCAAGTTCACATTCCTGTCAATAGCCCAGTTGCTTGATAATCCAAATTTAGAATCTTTTGTTAATAGCCCTTTCACACATAATTCTTGTTCACAATCATGTTAAAAACCCTATCACATGGTAATCCAAATTCACATTCCTGGCAAAAGCCCTATCACATGGTAATCTAAATTCACATTCCTGGCAAAAGCCCTATCACATGGTAATCCAAATTCACATTCCTGGCAAAAGCCCTATCACATGGTAATCTAAATTCATATTCCTGGCAAAAGCCCTATCTCATAGTAATCTAAATTCACATCCCTGGTGGCAAAAGCCCTATCACATGGTAATCCAAATTTACATTCCTGGCAAAAGCCCTATCACATGGTAATCTTAATTCACATTCCTGGCAAAAGCCCTATCACATGGTAATCCAAATTCACATTCCTGGCAAAAGCCCTATCACATGGTAATCCAAATTCATATTCATGGCAAAAGCCCTATCTCATAGTAATCTAAATTCACATCCCTGGTGGCAAAAGCCCTATCACATGGTAATCCAAATTTACATTCCTGGCAAAAGCCCTATCACATGGTAATCTTAATTCACATTCCTGGCAAAAGCCCTATCACATAGTAATCCAAATTCACATTCCTGGCAAAAGCCCTCTCACATGGTAATCCAAATTCACATTCCTGGCAAAATCCCTATCACATTGTAATCTAAATTCACATTCCTGGCAAAAGCCCTATCACAGGGTAATCTAAATTCACATTCCTGGCAAAAAGCCCTATCACATGGTAATCCAAATTCACATTCCTGGCAAAAGCCCTATCACATGGTAATCCAAATTCATATTCATGGCAAAAGCCCTATCTCATAGTAATCTAAATTCACATCCCTGGTGGCAAAAGCCCTATCACATGGTAATCCAAATTTACATTCCTGGCAAAAGCCCTATCACATGGTAATCTTAATTCACATTCCTGGCAAAAAGCCCTATCACATGGTAATCCAAATTCACATTCCTGGCAAAAGCCCTCTCACATGGTAATCCAAATTCACATTCCTGGCAAAATCCCTATCACATTGTAATCTAAATTCACATTCCTGGCAAAAGCCCTATCACAGGGTAATCTAAATTCACATTCCTGGCAAAAAGCCCTCTCACATGGTAATCCAAATTCACATTCCTGGCAAAAGCCCATTCACTTTATAATCCAAGTTCAGATTCCTTTGTCATTATCACTGTTAAATGATTAATCAAGTCAACATTCTTTACACTGATAGACAGTTTTGCTCCCAAAACAAGCCATGATATTCTGGTTGATGAGGCAGATGTTAAAATACAACTACTATTGAAGTGATGACATCGTAACTGTGGTTGAATCTGTACATTATTTATTTGAATGATATGAAATACAATTTGCTGATAAATACCTTACAACTATATTTCACACCTATTGCAGTTGTAATTATATTTTCATTTATCATATATTCATTGCTGTCTTTTGCTATTTATGCTCTGCTTTTTTATTAAAACTGTAATTCTTTGCCTTTAAAAAAAATTTAAATTAATAACCCCACTTCTGTACATGTTACAACATTTACCATTGTATATTTAGTCATTGAATTAGCTCCCTTGTTAAGCTTTGTGGCATATTTTGCCATAGATTTTTTAAGAGTACCCTTTTATACCGTTCTTCTCCACTAGTGAATGGGTAAGTCATAACAGTTCTGATTTTAAACATTAATTCAATTATTGTTGGATGTTTCTGTACTTCTACGGTAGGTATTTTTCCCCGTTCATATGAAGAATTTCTTTGAGACCTCCATTTGTTATGTACTTATTTTGAAATAAACCTGGTTTGATTGTACATTAACTAAAGATACATTATTGTAGGGGGTCTCACATCATCATTTTCATCAAACTGTTTAAGAGGTCTTTCACCAACCAATATTGTTAGTATGAGTTTTCATTGGTTGCACTCCACTCATTATTGTCCATTATCATAAATAGTGTGTTTCGGTGGTCTCACACTAATCATTATCATCCATTCTATATGGGTATTCACACACCACCTTCCTGTCTTGTATTAGTTGCAAATATAGGGGCATTTGTCCATTTTATTATTTGTTTCCAGATAAGGTATAGGACTTTGTTCAAGTAGCTACATATAAGGGAAGGAAGAAATGACCATCTTCAACCACTTCCCAGTAGCATATGGGATCCTTCTCTGATGTCTTCATGAGTCAGAAGAAGATAACTCCTTAATCCAAGGAATATTGGAATCTTTTTCTGGCCCCAAAGGGGGCAAGAAGAAAATCAGCAGTGCATTGGAGTAGAGCACTCCCGATCCCAGTAGGATGTGGGATCCTTCTATGGGCCCTGAGGGGCTCATATGAAGAATAGCTCTTTGGTGAAAAGGATAACTCCTGCTGAGAAATATAATGCCCTTGGGGCTCTGATGGTCATTCTGACCCAGTCACTGCTATTTAGGGTTGAGTCCAGGGTCCCTCCCAAGGGAATAAATGAGTACAACACACACACACACATGTGCAAAGATCAACATCCTTGCCAAACCTGTTGTCCAGTGATAGCAACCAGTTGATTGAGCCACCATGAAAGGAAGAACACCAGTCTCACTATATAAGTTTGGATTAAGCCTCCTTCTGTTGCAAGTCACCTGACTGAATAATGATCAGTCACTGTGCTTCATTTATTGGTCAGTAGTAATTTGAGAACTCTATTGCTATAAGGACATGGACTGGGTTGAAAAACATACACATACACACCTATTTGCCATGCTACTGACAAACCATGTACAGAGGAAATAATAGATATAAGGGGGATGGGGATGCCAATCTGATCCCATTCTGGAGTCTGTAGACTCATCCTTTTATATCTGTTATTTCCTCTGTGATGTACAGGTACCCATTTCAAGGAAGTGAAATGGCCATCCCATTTAAGGTGCCATGGACACAGGCTTTGTCATCTTGCTAGTCTTTAGATAGATATGGTCTTCGGAATGACCCAGGGAGGAAGTTTGAGTCCTGGATTTTCTGATATCCAAAAGGTAGAAAGTTTCAACTATTATCAATCTGTATGCCTTAAATAATTTACTTTAGGAGGAACTATTCAAGATGGAGACTACAGATTTAGCATGTATTTTGAAAACTGGTTGATCAAATGGTCTCTCCTAGTCCCTGAGACAAGGTATATCCTGCTGCTGGTCAATAGAGACCTGTGCTGGGACTAATTCCAAATCTTGAAAAACCATAGCTAATTTCATCTCAGATTTTGTACACATAAGGATAAATTACATTACTAACAGGGGATTAGAAAGAATCCCTAGATTTCATTGTACACTTGCTGATAACTTTCTTTCTTGGGACCTTAAAGTCCATGGTAGATCCGTTTCCCATAGGAAGACTGCACTTATGATCCCACCAGTTTCTCCTTATGGTGAATTGGAAACTGCATAAAGATTCTAGACAACTCAAATTTCTCTAGGATCAGAACTTCTCCACTACTTTAGTTGAAGGACCGATCAGGACCATTTTTTTCTTCTGGAGACCCTGTGCACACCCCTGCACCTGATTCCTATATATTCATGGATGCTCCAGATTCTGGGTGAGGCACTCTTTTGAAGTTTGAAGTGTTAGTTGTTTAGTGTTCATAATTTCTAGAAGAAACTCCTATGCATTTACAATTTGCAAATGAGGGCCATATTTTCAGCCCAACAGGGATGTTTCAACCAAGTAAAGAGTCGTTGATTGATGGAAGCAATGCAACAGGGACAGGAAGAAATTAGCCATATTCCTTAAAAGAACTGCACTTTTCTCACCAGCCAATAAAACAGAATTATTTTTATTGCATGAAATATCAACATTTTATATCATGGTCTAAATTTAATCATTAGAAAGGTGATGGTTGTGCTGTTATTTCTTTGTTATGGTATTCTGAAAACAATGAAGCATGATCCAAACTTAAGTTATTTCATTAAATGGACTTCTTTTACTGGTCACACACTAGATAAGGTAGACTGAAGAAAGCTTTTTTTTCATACCTGCAAAGAAATTGTATTGGTCATATATGGAAAGTCATAACAAATCATGTATTACTTACTGGAAGGACCCATGTTTTCTTATCTTCTCCTGCTCATATGTTTTTTTCCCATCCTACAGTAGCTTCAAGTAGCTTTATCTCTTTCAGCCAACACAAGCTCCACAAAGGAAACTATCCCCAAGGGAACAAAGAGACTGTGAAGTTATTGGTATGTTTTCTTTCTTTTATATTTATAGAGACATAACTTTTTATTGCAAAATCAAATGGTTTGCATATCATTACATGTATTTCTGAAAAGACTATGAAAAATATAGAATTGTTATTCAAGTTGTAAAATTGATATTTGATACAAAACTATTTGAAATGGTAATGCTAACATGACATTAACATTATATAGGCAATTTCAGCATGGCATTAATAATTTAGCAAAGTCAACATGACAATATCATAATGGCAATGTTAATATGACATTAATATCACAATGACAAAGTCAATATTACATTATTTGTTATAAATGTAATATTAACATGACATTAACATTATATTGGCAATGTCAGCATGGCATTAATAATGTAGCAAAGTCAACATGACATTAACATTATATTGGCAATGTCAGCATGGCATTAATAATGTAGCAAAGTCAACATGACATTAACATTATATTGGCAATGTCAGCATGGCATTAATAATGTAGCAAAGTCAACATGACATTAACATTATATTGGCAATGTCAGCATGGCATTAATAATGTAGCAAAGTCAACATGATATTAATATTTTAATAGCAATGTCAGCATGGCATTAATAATGTAGCAAAGTCAACATGACATTAACATTATATTGGCAATGTCAGCATGGCATTAATAATGTAGCAAAGTCAACATGATATTAATATTATAATAGCAATGTCAGCATCACATTATTATCATAATAATAATGTCAGCATTACATTAGTATCATAATGGTAAATTCAACATGACATTAATTACATAAAGGTAATCTTAACATCACATTAATATCATAATTACAAAATCAGCAAGACATTAAATGTTAAGGTAATATTAACATTAATATTTATCATGACAATGGCAGCATGACATCAGTTTCATAATGACAATGGCAGCATGGCATTAATATAACAGCAGTATCAACATAACATTAATAACATTTGTCAGCATGACAATATAATGGTAGTGTCAGCATGGCAATAATATAATACCAGTGTCAACATGACATTAATAACATTTGTCAGCATGACATTAATATCATAATGTTAGTGTCAGCATGGCAATAATATAACAGCAGTGTCAACATGACATTAATAGCATTTGCCATCATGACATTAATATCAAAATGGCAATGTCAGCATGACATTAATATCATATTGGCTTGTAAGCATCACATTACTATTGAAATAGCAATGTCAACATGACATTAATATAATAGCAATGTCAAAATGACATTTTTATCATAATAGTAATATTGACATAAATGTAATGGCTATGTGAGCATGCCATACTGGTAATGTCATTTTGATATTAAAATCAGAATAACAATGTCAGCATGGCATTAATATCATAATGACAATACCAGCATGACAGTAGTATCATAAAGGTAATATTAACATGGTATTAATATCATAATGGCAGTCAGCATAACATTAATATCATAATGGCAATGCCAGCACAACATTAGTATCATAAAGGTAATATTAATATGGCTTTAATATCTTAATGGTAAAGTCAACATAATATAGTAGCAAAGTCAGCATAATATTGGTATGATAATGACAAAGTCAGCAGGGTATTAATATCAAGTGAGTGTCAAAATGACATGAATATCATGATAGCAATGTCAGTAGGACATATCATGATGGCAATCTGTACATGGTATTAATATAATGATGGCAGTCTTAACATGGCATTAACATCATGATGGCAGTCTTAACATGGCATTAACATCATGTTGGCAGTCTTAACATGGCATTAACATCATGATGGCAGTCTTAACATGGCATTAACATCATGATGGCAGTCTTAACATGGCATTAACATCATGATGGCAGTTATGGTATTAATACAATGATGGCAATCTTAACATGGCATTATTATCATGATGGCAGTCTTGTCATGACATTAATATCATGATGGTAATCCAACATGACATATCATAATTGCAATCTTAACATGGCATTAATATCATGATGACAATCTTGTCATGACATTAACATCATTATCATGATGCCTATTTTAGCAAAACATCACTGTAATGATGGCAATTTTAACATGGTATTAATACTATGGTGGCAATCTTGACATTAATATAATGATGGTGATCTTAATATGGCATTAATATCATGATACCAATCTTATAACAACATCAATGTAAAGATGGTAATTTTAACATGTTATTAATACCATGATGGCAATCTTGACATGGCATTAATATAATAATGACAATTTAACATGGCATTAATATCATGATGACAGTTTAACATGGCATTAATATCATGATGACAGTTTAACATGACATTAATATCATGATGGCAATCTTGTCATGACATTAACATCACTATCATGATGCCTATTTTAGCAAAACATCACTGTAATGATGGCAATTTTAACATGGTATTAATACTATGGTGGCAATCTTGACATTAATATAATGATGGTGATCTTAATATGGCATTAATATCATGATACCAATCTTATAACAACATCAATGTAAAGATGGTAATTTTAACATGTTATTAATACCATGATGGCAATCTTAGTAGTATTAGAAAACCAGGTTTTCAACTCACTTTGTTTTTTTACCCTCCAAACAAGTATAAATTATAGTCCTAAATTATCCCCCACCCCACCCCCTTTTTTTCCAAAATAAAACAGGGTTTTGACTCACCCTCCCCCACCTCTTTTTTTACCCCCTACTACTACCTGTAAACAGGTATTTTGTAACCAAACAAAACAACAGGTGTTGGAATGTGATAAGCTCTGATACAGAGGTGACTAATTTGTTAGAACAGCGCATGTGTGGAATACAATTATTCTAAAGACGGCAAACGGGTTTTACCACAAGATAACAGGATGAAAATTAAACTGTGCATTAGAACGTTTCAGTTAACAAGGTGGAAATTAAACTAGCATTAGAATGAAAATGATATTATTTTAGTTATATTATATCTTAAGTTTAGATAAAATTTTATGTTACTCATATTTTTTATGATATTTTTTTTCATACTTGCTAACCCTCATTGGTAGAATGTCTGTTAACATATTGTCAGTAATACGAAATTCACGTAATAAATCATCCATATTATATTTAACTCCTCGTAGGTAAGACCGGATGTGATCAAGTAGTTTCTTGTAAGTTTTAATTGATGTTAAACAACCGTGCTTCTTTATCAAAAGTCTTGGTTCTACTTTTTTACACGCCGCTGTAAGTGAAACACCAATACCAGATATAATTAACAAAAAGGGATTTAATGATACCCCACTTGAAATTATACCAGAACTAGTCATTAACAAGGGTAGATAAGATATTACTCGAAGGATCTTGTTGTAGTATTTGTAACATTTTTTCACACACCAAAGTTTTCTATGATAATATTTATAATATTGTATTAATGCGTCTACATCTTGTTTTGGAATATCTTTTGAAATATGATTGAAATCAACTATACTTCTTTTCATTATAATATTAGTTCACATAGTCCTATGTTTGGTTAATCCATAATAAGAGCTGGTTATTCAGCTATAAATTCCAAACACCAGAGAAAAATTGCTAATTGTAAAGTTTTATCAACTGGTTCAAGTACAAATTCTTCTTCAGAATTTTTGTTTATTATTACAGATAATACTCCAGATGAGTCATCATTTGGATGACGAAATGGATATTTGGTAGATATTCTAAACTTTGCACTGCTAAACACTGACAATCTATACATACCAGTAACTTCTGCAGTGTATTTGATAGAATTATTTTGCCTCGTCCATGTACTAGACCCAGATGCAACAGTATACACAATATTTTTAATCTGTTTGTGAGGAATTTTAACCATACTCGTTTTCTCAACAATATTCGGAATTCCACTAATAATATCATTGAGTTCTGTGTTAATATCATTAAATTTTGTTTTGATATTAGCGAGTGTAATGCCAACATTTGATGGATTTCCAAAAAATTCATCTCTAATTTTGTTTATGCTTCTGCGAAAACTTAAAAATGTGTTCACGTGACTGGTAAAATCAGTTTTGAGCGCTGTGATTTCATTAGTAATTGAAGCGTCCCAATCATTGACATATTTTTTAGTGACAGCATCCCCATCCTCAGTTGGGTTTCCAAGATCTGTAATCTTGTTTTGTGTCATAACAATATTCCCACTTGGATTTCGTACAACTACATCTGACAGTTTTACATTACTCGTCTTTAATCGTCCTTCTTTGTCCTGGAAAATGACAACTTCATCTGGATCTACGCTGGTAAGATTTAGTAAATTATTGATTTCATTTTTGAGCCGATCAAGAGTTGCATATTTGGATAAGTCACCTTTAAAACTTTTTGTGGATAAATCTCCTAATAATGTTCCAAATTTTGTATAATAACTCATTATTTACTATCCTAGATAAAATTATCAACACTAGTTTAATATTATACAAAAATGGCAAAATCGTTGATATTAAACTTTGATACAGAGAGACTAGTGAAGCATAAACATAACAATGAACTTCCTGATTGTCATTATCTTATTGTTGGGCGAACTGGATCGGGGAAAACAAATTTGCTTATGAACTTGCTTCTTGGTGATAATTTTAACTACGATAGAGTTTATATTTACACAATCAATCCACAGCAAGATAAGTATGAGTTATTAAGTGAGTATAATAACAAGCTTCGTGATGATCTTAAAGCTGGTGAAGATTTTTTTATAATTAGGCAGCCAGAAGATCTTATTCCAGTTAATCAACTTGATGCAGATGAACATAAGATAGTAGTTTTTGATGATATTCCGCTAAACAACATGGAGATGAACAAAATAAGATCATATTTTTCACTGTCCCGTAACAAACAGTGTAATTCCGTTTATCTCGCTCAAGGATTTTATAATGTTGACAGGTTTATTAGGCGAAATACGGGTTGTTTTATTTTATTTCCAGGATTGGATAATGTTGACGTTAGAAATATTGCAAGCGAGCAATGCGGTGGCGTGACAAAAGATAAGTTTATTGAACTTTACCGTAATGCTACAAAAGATAAATTTAACTTTTTCTTATTTGATAAACTTACAAATGATCCAACTAAAATGTTTCGCTGTTGTATTAACACTTACTTACAATAAAGCGTTTCAATTTTATAAAATTTATAATTATAATAATGGACAAACGAGCAAGATACAGACAACACATAGAAGATCTAAAAAAACTTGCTCAATCTCAGGCATCACTTAAGCAAAAAGTACAAGAAGCGCGACGTGGGCAAGTAACTGCTACAGAAACAACAGCTACAATTTTCAAGCCGGTTACTGAAGCATTATTAGGTAAACAACCTGAAACTAAACCACTGTCAGAAGAAGAACTTAAACAACTACAGGAAAAAGGTTTGGTTGGAATTGTTAGAGAACAACAGGAAGCAGCTGCTGCAAAACTTGTTACTAGATCTGATGAAGAAAAGAGAAAACTGATTGAGGCACTTACAGCAAATATAGCTGATCCTGCGGCTAGACAAGCAGAAACAGATCGATTGATAAACAATCCGCTGGAACTTGAGCGAAGATTAGCAGAGTTAACAACGCAAGGAATAACAAATATTATAACAAGTTTATCAGGAGACATAAAAGATATCAGAGAGGAGCAACAAAGAGTCGGTGATCTTACTGTAAAATTTATGGAAGTTGGAGATCAAAGATTTTATTTTACAAAAAGAGCAAATGATGAGATAAAAGGTAGTGAATATGATGATTTTTTAAACAAAGAAAATATAAGGGGTATTGATGATATAAGCAAGTGGACTGATGCAGAATATCAAGCATTAATCGATAAATTTGATGTAATATTTAATGACGGAGCTGCTGCTAAAGATGAATTAAACACGGTTACAGAGATTGATAATATGATTCCACTTTATGAAAGAATGAGAAAGGGTGTCATTGCTCTCACGTTTAAAAAAACAGCAGAAAATAGTAGAGCAAAACCTTTTGGTAAAGGGTGGAGTTTTAAAAGAAAATTTGATAAACTCGATAAATCTCGTGTAGAAAAATATAGAAAAGAAAAAACAGGAACTGGTGTAAAAGTATTTACTTCAACTACTGAAATGATAGGTAGATTAATGTTATTAATATCATCAAAGGAAGCTGGGAATGTTAGTGTTGAACTTGATAATGAAATCATTGACATACTTGATCATCTAAGATCGAGTGAATTATTAACATCTGACGAATATGAAACTTTACACCGCGACTTAATCGCGGCGACTTAATTTTGTAAAATGATATAATATTAAAGGAATGCAAACAACATTATTACTAAACTCTAGCGAGTCTACAGAAGATAGCGCAAATTTTTCAGTAAATTATATTCCACCTATAGAACTAGATCCTACAAAACAATATGAAATTGGATTAATTTCTTGTACTTGCTGGAATGCTATACCTAACGTGAAAAATGATGTTAACGATGAAATGTATTTTACTATGATTACAACATCTCCAATATCTACAACAAAAAAAATAAAAATTCCGCAAGGAGCTTATAATATTGAAGATCTAAACAAGACGATCAAAGAGCTCATAACAAAAGCTAACGGTGTGGCTGATAATTTTGAATTAGCAGCAAATTATAACACATTGCGAACTAGGATAACTTTGAAAAATATAGCAATCAATCTTGAACCAAGAGAAAGAAGTATTGCACAACTGTTAGGATTTACTGAAAAAACTTACACTGCACTTGATCAGCCTATTACATATGACAGTGAACTGCCAGCAAATATAACGGAAGTAAATACAATATTAGTAAATTGCTCTACTGCTTCTGGCTCTTATACATCAAAAGGTAGCAAAGGTCAAACGATTTACAGTTTCTCACCAGAAGTCCCGCCAGGTTCTCTCATGCAAATAACTCCACGACATATTATATATTATCCTTTAAACGTTGAAGATCAAATATCAAGTATAAGGATGCAGTTGACAGATCAATCAGGAAAACAGTTACATGTTAGTAATGAAGTTGTAACTTATTATTTACATCTACGCGAGCAAAAGTAAAAATTATGAAACATCAAATATAATGAAACAAAGAAAAAAAGTTTATCGAAGAAAAATAGTAGGAGGATTTTTTGGAAATATATTCACTAAAGTTATTAAAAATATTCCAGGACTAGCGCGTAAAGTTGCACCAATTGCTATTGACGCGGGTAAAGCTTTTGCAACTGGGGCTGCATCTGCCGCTGGGACTGCAGTGGGACAAAAAATAGCTAATAAAATAAAAGGAGATCCACCGACTGCATCTGAAATAAAACAAGCTATCTCAGAAATCGCTCCAACAAAAGAAACTCAAAAAGCTATGATAACAACAACAAAAAAATTATTATCACCAAAGGGCGAGCAGATCATACAAAAATTAATATCTAAAGTAACAGTGCCGCAATAAAATTTTATATAATCTAATAAAATAAAATGTCTGTTAAAAATTATCTTGACTTAACAGAAACTTATGACATCGACAACGATGTGACAGAATTCGAGTTTGTTGAGTACCTTGATGAAAATTCTAACGAACCAAATAAAACTGGTATTAGAACCTTTAACACCAGAGATGAAGATGTATTTCTACTGCCACATAAAGCTATGTTAGAAGTTCGTGGTCAGATTATGACAGTAGCCAATCCACCTGCTGCATTTGCAGTTGGAGCAGAAGTAGCTCTTATAAATAACGGTTGGAGTTTATTCAAAAGTGCTAGATATCAACTGGCTAATCAAACTGTAGAAGATATTTCGAGTCACCTACAAGTTGCAAGTACAATTTTAAATATTATTTCGTTTTCCGACGATTACTCGAGATCAACTGCAACTAATATGATGTGGTTTAAAGATACTGGACGGGGTATAGCTGAATCAACAGAATTTTTAAAGAGAGGCGCTATAGTACATGGAGCTGATGCTGATGCAAATGCTGTAATTGTGAGAAATTTTCTCATTGCTAATGCAGACGCGCTAGGTATTGTTGCACCAGGTGCAGCTGCTAATGCAGACGCTACAAGAGTTTCTCTTACAGCAGCTTTTAATAATCTAAATATAACACCACCAGCTGCAGCTGCAGACGGTACTGCGATGTTAAATTTACTTCTTAACACACTTGATGTGAGAAATCCACGCTATAACGAAGGTTTTGCTAGGCGAAGAAAACTTGCAGCAGGATCACGTCAAATTACAATGATGCTTCCGCTAAGCATGATTTTCGGCTTTTGTCGCGATTATGATAAAGTATTTCGCGGAGTAAAACATACTCTTATTTTAGATCGAGCAGACCAAAACGATTGCTTGTTTAGATCTGGAGGGGCTGATGTACAGTTTATCATAAACAAACTTTCTTTATGGATGCCACGTATAACACCATCAATCACTAAAATGTCAGAACTAAATAACACGCTTGATAAGCATACAAACAGAATTTACTTTAAGCAGCATAAGGTATATCAGACAGCGGTTCCAAATACTACTGACTACACGTGGAGGGTCACAACAACATCAAGCGAACAACTGCCGAGAAATATCTTTGTCGTATTTCAACAACAAGCTCGACGAGGTAACCAACAACAAAATAATGCAGTATTTGACCACGCTGATGTCAGACGAATATACACTAGATTAAATTCAAAGCAATATCCAGAACGAGCTATCGAGTGCAATTTTACTGATGATGTTAATAAAAATATTTCTCGACCGTACATGTACCTGCTTGACGCAATGCAAAAATATCAAGATGTTGAAGATGGAACTCAAATATCAGTAGAAGAATTTCGTACGCTTTATCCTATATTTCATTTTGATGTTAGTAAACATAACGAGCGAGCTGTAGACAGCACAGCGGATATTGAAATTACCTGGACACTTGGGGTGGTTCCAGTAGCACCGTTGTACGTATACGCATTAGTGATTAGTGATAGATTTATCACGGTAGATTCTATTGGAGGTAAAATGACAGTTCAAGTTTAATCTACAGTTGTTATATAAAATGGCAAAGTATATTGTAAAAGAAGTGTATTTGACTGATGGCCAAGTTAAAAAATTAGTAGCTGCTACTGCAAAGCGAGAACAGGTATCATTAAAAATCAATCCTAATATTTCTGATGGTGTTTTAACAAAATTAATGCTAACAAAAAATCAAGTAAAAAAGTATGATCGTAAAAAAACTTTTGTTTTAAATTTGAGTGCTGCACAAATGACAGCGATGGCAAAAGAAGGTGGTTTTCTTGGTCCGGCATTATCAGTATTAACTAGTACAATAATACCTAAACTTTTACCAGTCTTAGGCACATTAGGAATAGCAGCAGCATCTGGAGCAATATCTGGCGCAACGGAGAAAGCAGTCAAAGGTAATGGTATCATTCGTGGAAGTGGAATAAAAAAATTGTAAATTTTATGTAAATAATATATTATAATGCCACAAAAGAAAAAGAAATCACCAACAACAAAAAAAAAGAAAGTAATAAAAACAAAATCACCAACACCAAAGTGCAAATGCATATGCAATCAAACAAAACAAGGAGGAATTATTCCGTTCGCTCCACTTTTGGCGGGACTAGCGGGAAGTCTGCTGCCAAATCTTTTAGGAATCGGACGTGGTCTAACATTACCAGGAACTCGTCGACCCCGTTGAGTAATTTTGATATCATTGATAAGTTAAAAGCGGTTCCTGGATTTCACGGAGTTTATTCTAAAGATGAGCTCTCAGCAATAAAATCACCATCTGCTGTAAGTTCATGTGTTATTAATATACAAGATTTTAATGACGGATCTGGTACGCATTGGGTAGCAGTTTATAATAATAATTATTTTGACTCGTTTGGACTTCCTCCAAGCGATGTAATAAAAAAGTATATGAAAAAATTTTTTACAAAAGTATATTATTCGTCAAATCAACTCCAACCTGTTGGAACGTCTGCTTGCGGATATTATTGTATTATGTTTATCCGACAGATGAGCAGAAATCTTAATTTTTTAAAATTTATTTTACAGTTTGATAAGCAACCTTCTCACGCTAATGATGAGATCGCAATTAATTTTATCTAAACTTATAAGTATAATAATGTCAACATACTGTCTCAAGTGTAAAACTAAAACAGAAGGTATTAATGAAACAACAGAAAAAACAAAAAACAACAGGATAATATTAAAAAGTATTTGTGCAATCTGTGGAAAAAGAAAAAATACATTTTTAAAGAAAACGTCCCCAGCGATAGTATCTCCAGCGACGTCGCTAGGATCTGGTTATCCTAATATTATTTTAGTCGACGACTAAAAATATAGAATGATATGCAACTGTGATTCTGACAGAGATTTGTGTATTGAGCAAAATAAAATTGTCGCATACTGTCAATGTTGTAACAACAGAGAAATAATAGGGTCAGGTATAGATATACATAAACTAATTGGAAAATTACCAAAACCAAAAGGCGGTTGGACATTGCCAGGGCATCGGTATACTGGTCCATGGAATCCGCTAGATCAACAACTAGATGAAAACGACAATCCATTGCCAGGACAAGAGCCTTACAATCAAGTGGATGCAATAGCAATGCGTCATGATATCTGTTATCGTGATCATGAAAACTCAAAATTAGATTGTGATAAAGTAATGTTAGACGAATTACGTGATATGAAGCCAACAAATCTACGAGAACGTTTTGATAGAAAATTTGTTCAGGGAATAATTGGAGCAAAATATAAACTTGGACTCGGAGAGTCTCGTCAATCACCTCACGATCGGGGAAATAAAGTATACGATGATCTTGCAGTCGAACTACACAAACCTAAAAAAAAAAAGTTTCCACGACGTAAAGTTGTCGCTAATGGTGTAGATGATATCTGGGCAATAGATTTGGTGGATGTATCCAATCTAGCTCAGTTTAACGTTGGCGCTGATGGCGCTCCAAAAAGGTATTTGTTTAATGTTATAGATGTTTTTAGCAAATACGCTTTCAGTATACCTGTTTCAGATAAGACAGGAACTTCAATGACCGATGCGTTAAAGCAGATAATAACAAGCACAGAAAGAAAACCAAACAAAATCTGGACTGATCATGGATCTGAGTTTTTTAACAAAAAGTTTGAACAGTTTCTAGAACAAAATAATATAAAAAGGTATGTTACAGGAAATGAGGGTAAAAGCGTTGTTGTTGAGAGATTTAATCGCACGCTAAACGAGAAAATACACAAACATATGACAGCTAAAAACACCAACAGGTACATCGATGACCTTTCTCAAATCGTAAGCGAATATAATAACACGAAACATCGAACCATCAAAATGACACCTAAAAAAGCTGTTAAAAATCCAATATTAGCAAATGAAAACATGTACCGCAGACATAAATTTAAGGTTGGTGATAAAGTTAGAATTTCTTTGATGAAAAAGGTGTTTGCAAAAGGATTTACTCCGAACTGGAGCGAAGAAGTTTTTGTAATTGATAAGGTACTTTTAACAGTACCTGTAACGTACGTTTTAAAAGATCTGGCAGGGGAACCGATTGTAGGTAGTTTTTATGAACAAGAACTACAGAAAACTGATCAGGATGTTTTTGTTATCGAGAAAGTGATTAGAAAAAAAGGGGATAAAAGTTTAGTCAAATGGCGTGGGTATAGTGATAAATTTAACAGTTGGATCCCAACCAAGCAGATTATGATATAATGCTATTATAAATTAACTCATACTTTTGTTTGACAGATTTACATTTTACTGGTTTACATAATGATATTAGATACTGCTTACGATCGTTAGAGATCGTCATTAGATTAAAAATCTTGACAAATATGAAATCAAATTTAATATTTTTCTGTCGGCCTGGAATCTTGATATTTAAAAAAGGTTTGATTAACTGCCAGAACAGTTGTTGTTCGGCAACGGTAAAATTAAATTTAATTAGCTGCTTAGCAATGTGATACTTGACATTATACCGTTTAGTTGTTGATCTGCTGTAATTAGATCTGTCAGCAACAGTGACTATTTCACCATCATCAGATTCATTGTTATATAAAATATCATCTTCGCTATAACCAACAGATTTGTCTATAAAATCTTTGGAAAATGTAATACTATGTATGACATCATCACTGACGACCTTATCACTGACGACCTTATCACTAGTATCTTCTTCGTAGAGTTCAGCGAGTCGTTTCATCAAGTCCATTATTATAATATATTTTTATCTAATTTATTATTATAAGATGACCGATGAGATAAAATATCACCAAAAAGTTAATATAGTAAATTATAACGAACTAGCTGAAGCGGTAAGAAAATGTTTGTTGGGTTATAGTGTTGATGTTATTGTAATGCAAGGTGATTCTCATAAAATATTACTAACAGAAGCAGAAAAAGATAAAATTAATGAAAATGCAGTAACAACGTTAAAATTTAATCACGATGATATCATAGCATTTGCTCATCATTGCTTGACTAAAACCGAGCTATCAAATATCATATCTAAAACCAATCCTAGCATCGTATTCTCTTGAAAAAGTTGATTTTGTTGCTCCATCAGCTATAATTTTTACGACTGCGGGATTTATCTTATAATATTTCGCCGCAGCTGAAATCGATTTGAATTCGATCTCCTCATCCGTTTCGAGGTTTTTTGAAATAACAGGTTTTATTGGGCATCTAAAATTAATACCATTACTATTTTTTCCTTTTCTCACATTTTCCTGTTGCGTTACTATCTCCAGATTTTCCAATCGATTATCAGTTTGTATATTATTGATGTGATTAATAACAAGACCATTGGGTATAGATCCATTGAACACCTCATAAACAAACCTATGACCAAGATAACGAACTTGATTTGTTGATGTTCCTCTAACAGTTACCCTGATATATCCCATATTGCTAATAGTACTAAGAACTTTTTTAGTTTTTCTATTTCTAATAATACCGCGATCGTTAGCCTCATATAAATCAAATACTGGGTGCGGCTGAAACTCATCTTGTAAGGATAAATTTTCAATATTATCATCAGTGACTTTACCATTATAATGATATACACGCTGTCCCTCTGGAATATCATCGCAGAACAACGTGTAAATAAAATCTTTTCTAAACATTGTAATCCTCTCAGCATTATCTCCCTTTACACTAATGTTATAACCCGCTGACGTTAATTTGCCAACAGGTATTCTAGTTTTAATGTTAATAACCGAACCAATTACATTTCCAGCGTATAAGTTATACTTTGGGTGAATTTGATAAATCTCTTGCTCACGTGCGCTTGTCAGATTTACTGTCATTATATTATAGGTAATATTTTTTATCTCTAATTGATTTTTAGCGCATGCGCAGTGTGAGATAAAGTTATACTTTGGGTGAATTTGATATGTTTCTTGCTCACATGTGTTTGTTAGATTTGCTGTCATTATATTATAGGTGATATATTTTATCTCTAATTGATTTTTAGCGCATGCGCAGTGTGAGGTAAAGTTATGTTTTGGGTGAACTTGATATGCTTCTTGCTCACATGTGTTTGTTAGATTTGCTGTCATTATATTATAGGAGATATTTTTTATCTCTAATTGATTTTTAGCGCATGCGCAGTGTGAAAAAATTATCAATTAGATATTACATTATAGTATAATAATGTTAAAATTGCGTGATATAGCTAAGAGAAGCTTTATGGGAGAACCTAATAAAATAGCGACTGCTTTTGCAGGTTTTGATAATAGTCATCAGTTTGATAATCAAATTGTTTTAGTAAATTTTACTGCAACTAATCTTTACCACCTATTACAGACAATTGTAAAACGTGAGCTCGAAAAACACAAAAGTATCAGATTATTTGTGCAATATCATGTTATATTTTCAAAGTTAGTTATAATGGAAGAATTAACTAACAAGGAAATTGCAGAACCTTATATTAACGCAAAATCGAGACGTGTTTTGCTTGGGACTGATCTGTTATCACTATCTGATGAAATACACCAAGAAATTGGAAAAAAAATAGAGGAATTTAGTCAATTAGGTTCGGGTTGGAAGTTTGAAATGATCAAAGGAATATTGTTTCACACGATGAAATATAATGTATTACGAGGTAGTTCATACGTCGACCTGCCACCAAAAATAAAAAGTAAAAGATGTTGTATAAACATCAAAAACGTAGATAACAAATGTTTCCAATGGGCTGTTCTTTCCGCACTATTTCCAGCAGAAAAAAACGCTACTCGTGTTGAAAGGTATATCAGTCATGTGTCTAGATTAAATTTTAAAGATATTAACTTTCCAGTGGCAGAAAATCAAATACCAAAATTTGAAAAGCAGAATAATGTTTCAATTAACGTTTTCGGACTAGATGAAAAGGAGGACGTATATCCGAGATATATTTCAGAAAAAGCTTCACAATCAACTATAAATTTACTGTACTACAAAAATCATTATGTTTGGATTAAAAACTTTAACGGACTAGTTGGTAGACAGTACAATAAGGATAAGAACAAAAAGTTCTTTTGTTACCGCTGCTTGCATGGCTGTACAAGCAATGAAACATTACAAAAGCATTTGCAGTACTGTAGTGATGTGCAAAGAATAACAATGCCATCTAAAAAAGATAGTGTGTTACAGTTTGTCCATCATAATCACAAACTAAAAATTCCTTTCGTCATATACGCTGATTTCGAATGCCTACTTCAACCTGTACTTGGTGTAGAAAATAATCCTAATCAATCGAGTACAAGAAAAGTTCAAAATCATGTTCCGTGTGGAGTAGCGTATAAGGTAGTTTGTTGTACTGATTCTAGATTATCTAAATCAATCAAATTATATCGTGGTAAAAATCCAGCTGTTTGGCTTCTCAAGCAGTTGATTAACGAAGTTGATAATATATTTACTCATTTGAAAAAAGTAACGCCAATGTTAAAATTAACACCTCAACAAGAATCCGCTCACGAGCAAGCAGAAATTTGTCATATTTGTGAAAAAGCTTTTGACGATGATAAAAAAGTACATGACCATTGTCATTTGACTGGACAGTATCGTGGAGCGGCTCATAATCAGTGTAATTTAAAATTTCATGCTCCAGATTTTATTCCGGTTATTCTTCACAATTTTCGAGGATATGATAGCCATATTATAGTAGAAGCTTTTGGTGATCCTGAGATAAAAGCTCGTCTAAAACTCGATAACATCATCAAATGCATCCCAAATAATTTTGAAAAGTACATGTCAGTTACGCTAGGTAAATTACGTTTTATTGACAGCCTGCAGTTTATGGCAGCCTCGTTAGATGAGCTAGTAAAAGGTTGTAGTAAATTTGATAACCTAAGAGACTGTTTTGGAGATAAATTTAATCTACTAGCTAAAAAAGGAGTTTTTCCATACGAATACCTCGACGATTGGAGTAAATTTGATGAAATATCTTTACCTGACAAAGACAAATTTTACTCACAACTTAAAAATGAAAATATAACTGATGACGAGTACAGGTATGCACAAGATATCTGGAAAGAGTTTGATTGTGAGACTTTTGGTGATTATCATGATTTATACCTGAAAACTGACGTGTTATTATTAGCAGATGTTTTTGAAAGTTTTCGTGAAGTGAGTTATAATAATTATGGACTAGATCCTTGCTGGTATTATTCTGCCCCTGGGTTGTCATGGGATGCTTTGCTAAAGTTTAGTAAGGTAAGGTTAGAATTACTGACTGATGTTGATATGTTCAATTTTATTGAAAAAGGTATCCGAGGTGGTATTAGCGTGATAACAAAAAAATATGCTGAAGCAAACAACAAATACCTGAAACAGTATAACCCTGACCTTCCTTCGAAGTATATAATTTATCTAGATTGTAATAATCTTTACGGTGGTTCGATGGTAGAACCAATGCCTTTTAGCGGATTTCATTGGATCACGGTTGATCGATTTCTATCAGAGACAGAAAAAAAGATACCTGACGATGTTTCCTATTTCGTTGAAGTTGATCTTGATTATCCAAATTCGCTACACAAATTACATAACGATTACCCTTTCTGTGCGGAATCGATGGTTATAGATTATAGTTTGTTATCAAAAGAACAACAAGCGTTAGCATCACCAAGGCAACATTCCATGGTCAAGAAACTAGTACCAAATTTACTTGATAAGAAAAATTATGTTTTGCATTACAAAGTTTTAAAACAAGCAGTCGATGCTGGTCTTGTGTTGAGAAAAGTTCATCGTGTACTAAAATTTAATCAGTCGCCGTGGATGAGAGGTTATATTAACTCCAACACTTCAAGAAGAGCTGCAGCGAAAACAGAGTTTGAGAAAAACTTCTTTAAACTGATGAACAATTCCGTTTTTGGTAAGACGATGGAGAATATTAGGAAACGTGTAAATATTGAAATAGTTAATGATGTCAATCGCAGAAACAAACTTGTGTCAGACGATGATTTTGTGAGCATGAAAATATTTAATGAAAATCTTGTTGCGATACAAAGAAGAAAAACAAATCTAAAACTAAACAAGCCGATCTATGTTGGAGCTGCAGTGTTAGATTTATCAAAGTGGATGATGTACGATTTTCATTACACTTTTGTTAAAAATCAGTGGCCGGCTAGTAGATTATTGTTTACTGATACTGATTCACTCGTGTATGAAATTGAATGTGAGGACATCTATCAGGACATGTACAATAATCGACATCTGTTTGATCTTTCCGATTATCCACGTGACAGTAAATTTCATGACGACACAAATAAAAAGGTTATTGGTAAGTTTAAAGATGAAATGAACTCGAGCGCTATCAAATACTTTATCGGATTACGTAGTAAAATGTATGCCGTATTGTTAGATAATAATAAAATAACGAAAAAAGCCAAAGGTCTGCCTCGTAATTTTGTTAAAAAGTTTATGAAATTTGATGACTACAGGTATGCGCTTGATGGTGGTGTTAGTTTTATGAGAGCTATGGCAATTCGAACTAATCATCATAAACTCGAAACAGATGTCATTATCAAACGTGGATTGTATAATTTTGATGACAAACGCTATTGTGAAAATGGGGTAGATACATTTGCCCTTGGGTATTGTTATGATGATAGATCTATACTCGACATTATCTTTTCCAACTGAAATTTTATCTAAACTTATAAAATAATGTTTGAAAATTTGACAATGACAAATAGCTACAATAGTAACATCAAATATCTAATGATGGACGGTAAACAATTGACAGTTGAATTTAATAATGAAACATCAGGTATATGTTTTAATGGAACATGTGACAAGTTAAAACTTTCGCTCATCAGATCTGATAACAGCATGTATTTCAATTATCTCGAACAATTGTATCAAAAGTTGCTAGCGGAATTTAAAAACTTTCACAGCCCCATTAGCCAACAAAACTATACTAAACTCACAATTGATCTCGATCGGTCAAAGGTATATTTTATCAACAAAAAATATCCTCTGAACAAACCAGAAATGAAAGATCTGTTTGAGTCCCGTCGCTGTGTGAGTGGTAAAGTAAAATTTAGTATCTATAGTCGTGATAGTGAAATATTTTTAATATCAACAGTTGAAACATTAATCATTGGTAACGAGATATAAAATAATATCATTTTCATTCTAATGCTAGTTTAATTTCCACCTTGTTAACTGAAACGTTCTAATGCACAGTTTAATTTTCATCCTGTTATCTTGTGGTAAAACCCGTTTGCCGTCTTTAGAATAATTGTATTCCACACATGCGCTGTTCTTACAAATTAGTCACCTCTGTGTAAAGAGCTTATCGCATTCCAACACCTGTTGTTTTGTTTGGTTACAAAATACCTGTTTACAGGTAGTAGTAGGGGGAAAAAAAAGAGGTGGGGGAGGGTGAGTCAAAACCCTGTTTTATTTTGAAAAAAAAGGGGGTGGGGTGGGGGATAATTTAGGACTATAATTTATACTTGTTTGGAGGGTAAAAAAACAAAGTGAGTTGAAAACCTGGTTTTCTAATACTACTATCTTGACATGGCATTAATATAATGATGACAGTTTAACATGGCATTAAGATCATGATGCCAATCTAACATAACATCATTGTAATGATGGTAATTTTAACATGGCATTAATATCATGATGACAGTTTAACATGACATTAATTTCATGATGGCAATCTTAACATTGTGTTAATATCATGGCTGCAATCTTAACATGAAAATAATATGATGGTAATCTTAACATGACATTAATATCATGATGACAATCTTAACATGACATTAATATAATCATGGTAATCTTAAGATGGCATTGATATCATGATGGCAATCTTAACATGGCATTAATATCATGATAACAATTTAACATAGCATTAATATCATGATGGCAATCTTAACATGATATTAATATGATGATGGCAATCTTAACATGACATTAATATCATGATGGTAATTTTAACATGACATTAATGTCATGGCAATCTTAACATGACATTAATATCATGATGACAATCTTAAGATGGGATTAATAATATCATTGCAATTTTAACAATACATTAATATAATGATGGTAATTTTGACATGACATTAATATCATGATGGCAATCTTAACATGACATTAATATAATCATGGTAATCTTAAGATGGCATTAATATCATGATGACAATCTTAACATGACATTAATATCATGATGACAATCTTAAGATGGGATTAATAACATGATGGCAATCTTAACATGACATTAATATAATGATGGTAATTTTAACATGACATAAATATCATGATGACAATCTTAACATGACATTAATATCATGATGACAATCTTAACATGGCATTAATATCATGATGACAATCTTAACATGACATTAATATCATGATGACAATCTTAACATGACATTAATATCATGATGACAATCTTAACATGACATTAATATCATGATGACAATCTTAACATGGCATTAATATCATGATGACAATCTTAACATGACATTAATATCATGATGACAATCTTAAGATGGGATTAATAACATGATGGCAATCTTAACATGACATTAATATAATGATGGTAAATTTTTACATGACATTAATATCATGATGGCAATCTTAACATGACATAAATATCATGACGACAATCTTAACATGACATTAATATCATGATGACAATCTTAACATGACATTAATATCATGATGACAATCTTAACATGGCATTAATATCATGATGACAATCTTAAAATGACATTAATATCATGACAATCTTAACATGACATTAATATCATGACAATCTTAACATGACATTAATATCATGATGACAATCTTAACATGACATTAATATCATGATGACAATCTTAACATGGCATTAATATCATGGTGACAATCTTAACATGGCATTAATATCATGATGACAATCTTAACATGGCATTAATATCATGACAATCTTAACATGACATTAATATCATGATGACAATCTTAACATGACATTAATATCATGATGGTAATTTTAACATGATATTAATATCATGATGACAATCTTAACATGACATTAATATCATGACAATCTTAACATGACATTAATATCATGATGACAATCTTAACATGGCATTAATATCATGATGACAATCTTAAGATGGGATTAATAACATGATGGCAATCTTAACATGACATTAATATAATGATGGTAAATTTTTACATGACATTAATATCATGATGGCAATCTTAACATGACATAAATATCATGACGACAATCTTAACATGACATTAATATCATGATGACAATCTTAACATGACATTAATATCATGATGACAATCTTAACAAGGCATTAATATCATGATGACAATCTTAAAATGACATTAATATCATGACAATCTTAACATGACATTAATATCATGACAATCTTAACATGACATTAATATCATGATGACAATCTTAACATGACATTAATATCATGATGACAATCTTAACATGGCATTAATATCATGGTGACAATCTTAACATGGCATTAATATCATGATGACAATCTTAACATGGCATTAATATCATGGTGACAATCTTAACATGGCATTAATATCATGATGACAATCTTAACATGGCATTAATATCATGACAATCTTAACATGACATTAATATCATGATGACAATCTTAACATGACATTAATATCATGATGGTAATTTTAACATGATATTAATATCATGATGACAATCTTAACATGACATTAATATCATGATGACAATCTTAACATGGCATTAATATCATGATGACAATCTTAAGATGGGATTAATAACATGATGGCAATCTTAACATGACATTAATATAATGATGGTAATTTTAACATGATATTAATATCATGATGACAATCTTAACATGACATAAATATCATGATGACAATCTTAACATGACATTAATATCATGACAATCTTAACATGACATTAATATCATGATGGTAATTTTAACATGACATAAATATCATGATGACAATCTTAACATGACATTAATATCATGATGACAATCTTAACATGACATTAATATCATGATGACAATCTTAACATGACATAAATATCATGATGACAATCTTAACATGACATAAATATCATGATGACAATCTTAACATGACATTAATATCATGATGACAATCTTAACATGACATTAATATCATGATGACAATCTTAACATGATATCAGTATCATACAAACACATCTAGTATCATGATGACAGTCTTAACATGTCATTGTATCATGCAAACACATTTCTGTTAATTTATTCAGAAAACTAGTAGAAAATAATTAAGTATTTTTAGTTGAATGATGACTTCATATGAACACTTAGAAATTACATGTTGTATCAGGATCAGATATTTGCTTTGTATTATTGTTTTAAAACATAAAGCTTTAAGTAGATTACATTATGTGCTTTTACTGTTCAGCCAAATCATCTCCACAGGCTTTTGCAACTTTGTATCATTGGTATCATGTAAGACTGTAGAGAGTACAATTACAGTTGCAAGGACTCTGTCTCCTTACGTGATTTAAGTTCAGTTTCAAGGTTTTCTTCTGGCTCAATTTCTTTTTTCTATCTCACTCCACAGATTTCCATGTGTTTTTGTCCATTATAGCATATGAGAGAGAGAGAGAGAGAGAGAGAGAGAGAGAGAGAGAGAGAGAGAGAGCAGAGGATATTTCATTAAAGTTTTGTAACATGTTTTAGTTTATTACAAACAGGAATTTTTTTCATTACTTTACTGTTTTTTATTAATAAAGTAATGAGTGGAAATTCATCTCTAATCTACAGAGTACAGAAGCAATAGTCTACACTGGAAACACTACATTTCTATTGAAACAGTAAATATATGCATATTTATACCCCATGAATGAATCACAATCTTATATGTCAACCGTATTGGTATATCAAATTGCTTGTACCAACACTTTAAAAGCCATGTTATTTTTAGTTGTATGGATGTATGTATGTATGTATGTATGTATGTATGTATGTATGTATGTATGTATGTATGTATGTATGTATTTATCATACACGATATAGTTAAAAAAAATGTCATATCAATAATGTGATAAAGATCCATCGAGACCTACTAAATGTAACCTCAGCTGTTATCCAAAGTTTTCTTTTTATTACAGAGCGACTAATCAAGTCCTATTTCCTAATTGTGAGGAAGAACATACAGGACTCAGTACCAAAAGCCATTATGCATTTTCTGGTGAACAATGTCAAGGACAATCTGCAGAGTGAGCTTGTCAGGCAGCTGTACAAGCAGGAAGAGATTGACATGTTACTTGAGGAATCTGAACATATTGCCCAAAGAAGAAAAGAGGCACAGGAAATGGTACAGGTATGTGAGAAAATACCATAAAACCTGTCAGTTTTTTTATATCTATTTATTTTAATTACCTTTCTTCATATGATGAAACAGTATTTATTATCGTTATCCTTCAGTTAGTGACCAATACAGAACATACTAAGTTTAGGACAATCTAAATGCATTATCTAAATGAAAGTGTTCAGCAGTTCTGAACATTTTTCATCAATTGAGAATGATTTTTTTTAAAAGATCTGCGATGAATAAATTAGACAACCTGATTGCAATTGAGTAAAGTAGAATTTGATCACTTCTTTACCTTGATAGTAACAGGCTAGTATACCTTTTCTCTTCCTTAGCAGTAATACAGACTTGCCAACTCTAATGATTTTGCTGCATGCCCTATGAAAATTACCCTTAAAATATAGACTTACAGAATAAAAGCACAAATTACTGAAATAAGACTGTGGTAAAATCGAGATACTGGCTTGCCCTTGTTTGGTCAAGGAACCAGATTAACTTTATTGTGTATCTCAGACGCTTTAAACTGCACATATTTTGTGATGCAAAACATCTGCATGATCAAGGTACTGCTTATTTTTTTTAATGGCATCCAGCAGGCGATACATTTTCAGGCTGAAAGGGTCAATAAACCTCATAAAAAGTTTTTATAGTTTGGTGTAGAAGAATAAAAGGGAATATTTAGATTGTTGGAGAAAAAAGCATGAAGGGCATACTTACATTTAGTGGACATCATGTGTTGATTCCGAGTATGCCTCATGGTGACAAAGATGAGTGCCGTTACCAGAGCCCAGGTTAAAGTTTATTAAAGGATTACATCAAATTGGGAGATAGTAAGAAGCCATTGAGCTCTGTAGGGTTTAGAACTGCAGTTTATGAAATTGTACTGGAGATAATTAAGGTTCAAGTCAGCTTCACAAAATTTTTAGTTGACCTCAATGTTTACCGTTGCTGCATCAGTCTTGAATCATGCTTCTTGACTTTAAAATGTATGTTTTCCGGCTTGACAATATAGTAAATGCTATTTTGTTACACCTTACTGAAAACTAATCACCTATAGAAAACAAAAATCAACTGCTTATTGATATGGTTTTGTTATGGTTGGCAGGTCTGGTAATAGACTGGTACCTTTTGTCTACCACAGTAGTTTTATATTGGAAGTAACAAGCGGGTAATTCGTTTTTACTTTGGTAGTAATAGGCTAGTTCCTTTTTTGCCTTGGTAGTAATAAATCGATACCATTTATTGATCTTGGTAGTAATTGGCTGGTACATTTTTTACCTCAGCAGTAATAGGCTGGTACCTTTTGTAAGTTACTGTTATTTATAAGTTTTGGTGAAAGAAGGTTCTGTTAAATAACAGACTTTGGTTAGAAAGAGTTTTGGCATAAGTTTGTCCTAGCAAATGGTGTCTATAGAGTTGATATTCCAAGTTGTTTATTAATTACCTACTGGACATGTGATTTAGATTTTATGGCAATATATGTAACCCCACTTGCTTCAGCCTATGTTTTTCAATTTCATATTTTTCGTATTGTCCACAATTTTCCCAAATTGTATCCCCTTATTCCAAATGGTTTTACAACAGAGAACCAGACAGCTTCAAATGATTTTCCGTTGAGTTTGAATTTCAAACTTAATGGTATGTTGATCCTTTTAAATGTTGCAGTTATTTATTGTGTGCCAAGAGAGAGATTTATCAGTAGTTAAACATAAAAATTCATGGTTATTTATCTGCATGTGCATTTGTTAGAGTTTAAAGGCATCATAGAACAATACTGGCCATATTGTATCAGTTAAAAGGTAAACTTCAAAATTGTAAATATAAAAAAAATTGCAAAAAAACTACAGGAGACAAACCCTTCAGATTAAATGTAGGCCTGAAATACCACAAGACACCATTTTTCAGCACATGATAGGCTATACATGGCAGCCAGTATGTTAGGTGGATGAAGAACTTGGACAAAACCCCAGAAAGAACCACCAACACCAAGGAGGCTACTGGCAGGCTTTATCGCATGCCCATGTTCTCTATGCCTAGACTTGAACCTATGTGGACAGAGGTGAGATCGCAGTATCTGTAAAGGCAAGTGCCTTAGACTACATGACCACTGGGGGTTGGAAGCCACCAAGAATGTAAAGATTTTAAAACTCTGTAACAGGTACATGCATTAAAAGATACAGATGACATTAAATGTAATGCTTATAATGTAGGGTTTTGTTAAAATTTGCTTAATTAATATCTGTATTGTTCATTAAATGTGGAGGGTGATATACATGATGAGATTTTCCAGATGTGATTGTTGATTTAGTTATGTTAGGAATAAAATTGACAAGCCCATAATCTCTCCATGTAAGAAGTTTATGAAGTTCTTCATTCAAGATGCCAGCAGCCAAAGCTGAATCCTCAATAATAATCTGTAAAATTTAGGTAGGTGCACTTTTTAATTAGGGTTGTTTAGGTTAAGAAAAAAAATTGTAATAAGCAGAAATCTCCGTCAAGAGATCCCTGTGTTTGCTTCCTTTTTCCTTATCACATGTGTGACATTAAGTAAAATTATTCCTATACAAGATAAAGATCATGAGGTCATGTAAAAAGGCTGAGAGCCATAACACCAACTGAATGGTGAATGAGTTGACTAAAGATTATCCACAGAAGTAAAGCTTCTTTCAATTTCAATCTTGATTAACCATAGCAACTAATATTGAGTTAGTTGCTCTCTCTCCTTTTTCATTGTACCAACTCATTGGCAATGAAATCACAAAACAAAACATAAAATATTTAGCTCAGGCCATGTACAAAACAATAACAAAATTGACAGTCCATTAGGCTCTTAGGCAACTCAGACAGTATACAAAAATAAAGAGACAGCCTAAATCAGTGTACAGCTTTAGGCAACTAAAGACTGCACATGAAAATGAAAAGATTGCCTTTCTGAATTATTGTACAGCTTAAGGCAGTTTGGGTAGTGCACCTGAAAATATAAAGCTAGTCTAAGTCAATCTTCAGCTCTGGGCAACTGAGGCAGTGAACCAGAAATATTTATAGACTGACAGTCTGAAGCACTGTCAGGTGAGTCAAAGCACTCTAAAGACTGACACTTCCACATAATTCAAAAGACTGCTCATGTGGCCTAGTGGTTAGAGCATTCGCCTCAAATGTGTGAGGTCATGGGTTCAATCCCTGGCTGAGTCATATAAAAACTTACCAAAATGGTACTAATAGCTGCCTCACTTGGCGTTCAGTATCAAGAGGTTATTGTTAGGACTGGTTGGCCTGGTGTCAGGATAATGTGACTGGGTGGGACATCATTCGGCATGATTCCCCAGTGCTAGATATCACTATAAACTGCCACACTGCAGACATCATAGCAATATGACCAAAAAATTGTTGAAGCTATGTTAAAAATCCAAATCACACACACAAACACATAATTTAGAATATTGTTGTCATCCCAACATTTGTGTTGCCAACTGCAAAACCCTGTCACTAAGAGCATAGCTTGCAGGACCAATATTATCAACCATGAAGTAGTAATGCTTCTAACATTTGTCTCTCTTCAAGAATGGTTCACTGTTATCTTTGCTACATTGTTACCTTACTTTGGGTTAAGGTTGTTGGAGGTGGGAGAGATTTTCACTGATCTCCAGGTAAAAAATTCAAAGTTCATAGCTAAATGATGCAGTAACAAACATTTCTCTTGACTAGCAATCCTTGGTCTATTTATTTCCTACCATGAGTGTGTTTGGAGTATATAATATTCATCCATCATATTAGGTTTTGCTTTTACTTGTTGGTTTCTTAGTGATAGGTCAATCATGTTTCATGAGCATAGTTCTTGCTTTACACAGAAGTTAAGCAGCTTTTATAATGTATGAAGTAAGCATAATTCATCCTGTTGTCTGCACAATTGAACAGAATGAAATCTTTTTGATGTTCTCAAAAGTTTGCTTCATTTAACTATTCATATAAACATAATTCCCAACAACAGCACAAGGCAGTCATATATTTCTGGATAACTTTACAAAAAAGATTTGTTGCATATTATATATAACTTTTGTACTTATGTTTTAATCTTGAGCCCCAAGTGATCTAAAGTACAGATCACTGACATTTCACCTCATGGCCAATATGGATATGTGAGAAAACTTTGCCAGTAGCTTCCCTTGAAACTCCATGGTTTTTTTCTGAGAAGATTCCAGCTGCTTCCTCCACCAAATATACAGGTCATATTGAATAACCAACCTATCATGTGCTTAAAAAAAGTGTTAAACCCATAACAACAAACCATCAGTGGAATCTGCTCATAATAAACTCTCATTTAAGGAATTTCTGCCTTGAGCAGAGTACAGATTTAAATCCAGTTCTTAATATCTAGTTATTCTCTGGTTTTCTGAGGAAAATCAGTTGAGAAATTTTACTGATACCTCAAAATTTTTCATGTGGTCCAATATTTTTCTTTTGCTATGACAAGGGGCATATACTTCATATACTTGTTTATAAATTTGGTGTCCAGTTGCAAAAACAACATACACTCTGATTTTCCATCACTTAATGAACCAACAGATGAGGTTGTATGCTTTGCTGATTAGTCCCATTCAACTGCATAGACCCAAATCTGGCTCTGTGCAGTTGAGAGTTGGATCTTACTTGTACATGGTAAATTCTATTGTAAAATCATCTAGGATAAATATTACCTACTGTAATGTATTGGCCATTAACTACTGATAAAAGTTTTTCTGTCTTGTATTCCAGGCACTGCAGAGAGCAAGTCACATAATTGGAGAAATTCGAGAAACACATGTATGGTGATTATCATTATAGTTCCAATATACTTCATCAGGAATCATGGTGGATGAAATGTATCCTTCATTTATTTCCTTCTGTTAGATAACTTAAGTACTCTTACATGGATATGTAAACTGTCATGTTATCTCTGCATGCCAGATGTGAATCAAAAATTTGATCAAGAGAGTATCTGGCTTATCAGAGTTACTTGGTATAATGGAATAAGAGAACAAGACAACATGTTAATATAATTAATTATTTTATACTATTAATCCTCCAGCGAATTATTTAGATGTAAATATATAAACTGGCAAATACAGTAATTAATGTCATTTTCATGTTATTTCTATACATTTTTTGTCATTATGAGTAATAGAACCATTTCTAACAATTACTTTTACAGATAGTCATTTTTTTTGTCATGTGTAGTAAGTTACCTGATGACACACACCTCATATTCACTAAAATGTCTTTACCTTTCTCAGTGTCAAAGGTCATATTTAATTCTTTAGAACTTACATGACAACTATTTTGACCTTACCAGGTGAATAGGGAAAGACAAAAATGAAGCTGTTGAGTTTTGGTGTTACACAGGTAGAAACATCTGAATACTGTTATAACTTAGTTGGGGATGCTTTAAACAAGACAATTATGAAGCTGTCAAGCTATGGTGTTAATATACATGCTTGAACATTTGAGTACTCTTCTTAGTTGGTGAATGATTCAACAGTACTTCATTGTATTCCTTGATTGGGTGTTTTGTGATGATACTAAATATAGAAACTTGACTGATGGAAATTGTGAAATGAAGGAAATACAATTGTAAAAAAAGGAAAAAAGGAAGAACTTTAGTTGTTATGATATACATTTAAAAGAACAGAAGAGGGGAATAAAAGAGTTCATTTCTTACATGTAATGTTTTTAATCAACTAAGTTTATAATGGAAGCAAGGTCATGATTGTTAAGCTGTTAATATATATAGTCATTTATTCTTCTAAATGTGCCATAAATTAGCAAGATCCATTGGTATATACATAACATTTGGTTGTTGTTCATAACTGTTAAGAATACAGTGCAAGCAAACCTTATTTACCTGTCACAGAAATTGTAATAGATAATTAACCATGTCACTAAAAGTGACTGATGCTCAGCCAAACCAGATAATCAGAACCGCACCATACAAACTATAGCATCTAAGAGTCAAATATTTTCCATATTACCATAGGTTTGTATTTGTGTGTATTTAAAATGTAATGTGGCAAAACAGGTGCAAATTATTCATAACAGTTCTTTACAAATTTCTAAATTCATTTTGTAAAGATTTTTCTAAACTATACATATAAGTGCTTAAATAGACAAAGGTTTTCTGTGATGCTCTTTTGTATTCAGTTTTAGTTTGCTTTGCTGTTTAAACTAAATTAATAGACAACCATATGAATAAAGAAAAGAACAGTATCTTGTTTTTGGTTTTTCTTTGTTGCCCATGATGAAGCATCAGCAATTTATGAAAAGTACATCAGCTGAACACTTTCATAAAAAAAAAATATTTGGTTGCAGTGTAAAGACTTGTGAAAATGTTAGAAACCTTTGATGTTAAAAAATATTGTGCAGCTATAGTCAATACAATCTTAGTTCATCATTTTCTTATAAATAGTTATTTTACTTTGTTTCAAAAGTTTTATTATTGCCCTTCACATTTGTTTATAAAGATTTTATGTTATGGCAAATGTGAACTCTATAATTCTATGAATTTTAATTTGAAATCCAATAATACATGACAGATGGGGATGTTTGTTAGGAATAATTAGTAGAACAAACAACATATACCCTGATCTGCAGGCACATTATGCTATGACAGATTGGGATCTCTTGTTTGCAATTTGACTAGAGTTATAAGCAAGTACACATGGTAGCAGCATTCTCTATAATGAAGTATGTGCCAGAGTTAAGCTTAACTCACATTGTTAAAACAATATCATGATTTAGGGCTTTTCTTAAAAAATTAATTTAATAAGATCTTGGCATGGGACACTATTTAATTAGTGATCCCATCCCTCTGATACTTTGTAATTCATCTTGTTATTTTGTTATGTGTCTAATCATGTATTCAAGCAGTAGAAAGAATATTTTATCTTTCATTTCTCTCAGTAGTACACATATATTTCGTATGTTGAAATTTTATTTCTGAATTTCTTGATTTTATTTGAGATTTTTCTCATCTTTTAGAATTTCTTGAAAATGAAGTGAGAAAGTAATATTGTGATTTGATAATGATTTTCTATGTAAAAAGAAAGCAAACTTGGTAGCAGTCTTGAACATTATTTGTTCATTTACATATGATACACTGTACACTTGAATGAACAGATAACAAAATTCATTAAACTGAATAGGGTAAAATTCCCATATTATACTGAATAATCTTTTAGTCCCATATTATACACACATGCAGTGTTTAATTGTATGTTTTAAATTAGGTTCACTACACTTTCTCCTAATTTTTATTGGTCACATTATTAATGAAAAGTGTTACATAGTAACAGATTGTATAAGAAGGCATTTCATACTTTGCTGTGATAACCTGCAGGTCATTAATTGTTCAGGTGGGTGACACTATTTACTGTCTGTACTGTTCTTCACACACCTGTAATTGCAATGCATTAGTAGTGCTTGAAAATTCCACTCATCAGCTGTTATTGACGTTATTGACAAGAGGTGGCTAAGGAAATGCAAGTCACAATTTCAAGATGCTCACACAGTTTTGTACATGTGATGTTTTAAGCCAATTCCATAGTACCGTATATACTCATTAATGAGTACAACTACAGACTGCACAGACCCAGATATGACGGCACATTATGCCCCATTAGATATGGATCTATGCAATTTCTTTGGAGTAATCATTACAACAAGAAACATGGACCATGATCTGCAGGCGCAATATACTATGGAACATAAAGATCATCGTTCTTAGCAGTTTTACTCGCCTTACAGGTGAGTATATACTGTATGTATAGTGCAGGATGAGGAAAATTAAAGCATGCCATGTAAAAGTTACAAATAACTGGCCTTGCTGGACATTTAGCCAACCAATTTATAATTTTTTTAGATATTTATTTATGGCGATCATTTATTATGATAAAGTTTTATAAGAACATATTCAAAGATACAGTAAACAATTGTGTCCAACTCCCAAGTGAAAATAATTATGACATTGCTTGGTAATTTTTGTTGTTGTAGGAACCAGAATTTGTTAACATCAAAATTATAATTTCTAATATAAAAGACAGGATTTAGAATTCACTTTTGTATTTCTTACAATAATAAGTATACATGCAGGTTACATACAGATTCACTGTACAAATACTTGTAATATGAAAATGGTTTATGAAACAGCTCACTGATAACTGATGTTTAACTATTTGAGACTGCAATCCAAACAAATTCATTAATATGTAACAATGTGTTCTTTTGTAAATCATGTAAAGAGCAAACATGTATGAATATAGAGTTCCTGAAGTTACATACGTTGAATTTGTAGATTAGGAGGCATACATTTAATTTGTTATGTTAGGAGACTTGCATTCAGTTCATGTTTTTAAAGACCATGTATATATACTTTACAAATAGATTCCTGTCATATTTGTTGTTTGTATAATTTATTAAACCAAAAGAATATGAGTTTTAGTCTTGCTGTTGTAACCAGCATGAACATCCTAGATAACTTTTCTATGGAATCCAGAAGCTGTCATGTAATTGTCACATATTTTCAGTTTATTAGCACTTTTTTTTTTATGAAAACAAGGAGCGGGAAAAATATAATATGTACATATGCCTTTCTCATTTTGTATTTAATGTTCAGCATAAATGTGATGTATACAAAATAGATAAAAAAATTTATAGAAAATTAATAAATGAAATGCTTCTCCATGTTGTTTTCTTCATTTTGACTTTATTACAAGAAGTGTGGTAGTTAGTATGTATATTTTAGTCATGAATGACATTAAAGAAAAGTAAGACTGATCCAGTCTTGTGTAATAAGGTGCAATTTTAATTACACAAGATACAGATTAATAGTGTTTATTTCAATTAGCCTTACCATGTCATTGATTCATATACTGTAAATAAAATAGAATGTTTTGTTGATCAGGTCAGCTCTTTAGGGTGTATTTAATATCATAGAAATATTGCATTTTGATGAACATCTTTTTACTGATGGTCACCATTTCTTTCAAGGTATAAGTTCACCTAATGTACAGTATTTCCCATATTCAATTAAACTCCCTTAATCCATTACTTCAGTAACCAAGTCTCCTCCACAAATGGACCACATATTTTGCTTCAGGAAAGCCATTTTAATTGTAATCAAACCTTTGTGTTCAGGTCACCCCCATAAATTGGCCAACATTTTGGTCCCAACAGTCTTGTTAGTAAAACTATTTTTACTACTGATTTTCACTCATTATGGTTCAACTCATGGATAAAATACAAATAAATCCTAATTAGCTTCTCATTTGCATTTCAAATTTATATTCATTCAGGCATCATGGAGCTTTCTGTTAATTAAGTTTCATTAATAATTGCTTTTAATTTTTATTCTTATCAGAGGCTGAATTAAAGAAGGTTGTGGCTTCTTTTTTTCAGACTGGTAGTTTTGTATCAAAATAATTCATCTCATTTATTAAAGTACCATTTTCGTTGTAACCTCAGGTGGCCGAGTGATCCAAATTGCTTGCCTTTACTGATCAGTGTCATCTCTGTGTGGGTTGGAGTCTCAGGACTGGCCAATGTGGATATGTGAGAAAGTTTGCCAGCAGCTTTCTGTTGGTCAGAAGTTCTTACCAGGGTGTTGTTGGGTTCTTTTCCCACCAGTTATAATGGCTGCTATGTATATAAACGTTTTTGATAACCATAGAAGTTGATCCATAATTTAGACCATTTTTCAAGGTCACTGGCATTAATTGGTGGCATAAATATCATCTGATATGAATTCCCAAATATCTGCAAATGTCTTTATTTCTATATCATGTACAATTCAGCTCTATGCAAAACCAAAGTTTACAATCAATGAAATAAAAATTAATTAAATTTATAACAAGGTGCAATTTGATCTGGAATTATTACCACCATGTGGAAAAAGAAAAGCTCATTACATTTTGAATTATATAAATTTTGATTGGCAATGGAACTATGAATAAAAATAAAGAATGCAATCAATAACTTCACAAGAGCATGGAACCTACATATTTTGTGTAAAACAGCTGTCACATAGGATGTTTTATCATGTAAAAATGTCATAATTTTGAAATAATATCCACATTTATCAAATATGAACATTAAAAAAATAGACAAAATTATGTGGAACTGGTAATATTTAGTTGATTATTAAACAATATCCATAAAATATATGTGAAATATTGTAATAAAGTATTGAAGGGAATCACCACAAAAATTCTTAGTATATATTTTTTATATATGAAATATAATACAATTTTCTTTATTCTATGTTTGCATTTTCTGTACATTTAGATTTAATTCTTAGATCCTTCTTTACCAAGAAAATACTTTGTGATCTGACTGTTAATTCAAAGAATTCACAATATAAATAACACTCAAGATGAAGCTTTGCTAGAATAACTGAGGCATGATGGAAGCAAAAATCAAACTCTACATAGTTACACAGCTTGCCTACCAACACCAGTATCTTGTGGATATCAGATCTGTAGATCAGTACTCAGTGATTAGAATCTGCAATATACATGATCTAGGTTCACTGTTTTCAGTTAGACTTCATGCACCCATCTACTATCATTATGTGATTTCATCACAAATTACATTATGTTAATAGCTTATTTACAGCTTTCTTTGTGCTACATTGTAACTTCGAGGACATTAACTTTTCACCTGGATGACACAGTCATGTGTCATCCAATATCCAATAAACTCTGTCAACTGCAAAGAGATGTTTTAGATCGGATGATAAACAACTCTGCATGCTTAATGCATCTAATATCAAAACTACCATAATGAATTGCACAGAATTTAAAGATATGAAATTGCCATGTTAAAGTATCACATATAAAAACAAAGTCCAAAATATTTCCAGAGGCAATGAAACACCAAATAACATACAGATAACAAAGTACAAACACATAAATAATACAAATTAGAATATTCATAGCAAAACAATATATATATATATATATATATATATATATATATATATATATATATATATATATGTATGTATATGGTCATCACCCTCCATAATAAATGCTTGTATCAAGTGGATTAAATTAACAAATAACAAATAAGAAATACTGGTCTATAAATATTTTTGAAAAGCAATCTAATGGAATGTTTGAATTAGATAAAAAAAAATTGTTTCATTTTTAATTATTCAATTTGCATAGTAGTCTTTGATTCAAGATTGTCAACAGGTACATGAAATAAAATAATACATCTGACAATTAAAAATGCATTTCAACAATCCTAAAATAATCTTAAGACAGTAAACTCAAAATACATTACATAAAAAAAATTATATTAGCATTTATAGTAGATTTCTGTAGCTTGCTCAAGCAGATAGTATTTAAACTCATTGTTTAATATGCGGTTCCTCTGACCTTTACACCCCATATTAAATATTTAGAGTTATGTTATTAAGAATCCAAATATCTATTACAAGGTGGGCAGGTCTTAAGAAACTCTGTCTATCCGACTTCAAGAAATGATGTGAATTCCACATACTGGTCAATATATTTTTAATTATCATGTTTTATGATCATCTTAAATATATCAGTGTTCTTATTTTTTATTTGCAATGTAAAATCAGCTGATTTTTGTACTCACTTTGCTAATCATCGCATTTGTTAATAACAGAAATGAGTCAGTAGAATCCAATGGCTCATACGAATCAGATTTTTAAGGTGAAAAAGTTTTACACCTTACCTCATGACCTCAAGTCTCCACTTGAGATTTGTTTAACCAACTGCAAGGAACAATACTTTCTAACATTAATTTTCATTGGTTGATAATATAACTTTAGCCTTAATTAAAGATATGTTGTTTCTTGATTTCCGTTCCAGATATTACATTATGTAGAATCAGATCTGTATCTATGGTACTTGCTTTATATCACATGTAGAACACTGAATCCTAGAGCATTTTTACCAAGGCAGATCTGGGACTACATTGTATCCTAGGGCTTTATTAATGAAGCAGAGCTGGGACTACATTGTATCCAAGGGCCTTATTACCAAGACAGATCTGGGACTACATTGTATCCTAGGGCTTTATTAATGAAGCAGAGCTGGGACTACATTGTATCCAAGGGCTTTATTACCAAGACAGATCTGGGACTACATTGTATCCTAGGGCTTTATTAATGAAGCAGAGCTGTGACTACATTGTATCCTAGGGCTTTATTACCAAGACAGATCTTGGACTACATTGTATCCTAGGGCTTTATTACCAAGACAAGACAGATCTGGGACTACATTGTATCTAATGGCATTATTAATGAAGCAGAGCTGGGACTATATTGTATCCTAGAGCAATATAAATAAGGCAGATCTGGGACTACATTGTATCCTAGGGCTTTATTAATGAAGCAGAGCTGGGACTACATTGTATCCTAGGGCTTTATTACCAAGACAGATCTTGGACTACATTGTATCCTAGGGCTTTATTACCAAGACAAGACAGATCTGGGACTACATTGTATCTAATGGCATTATTAATGAAGCAGAGCTGGGACTATATTGTATCCTAGAGCAATATAAATAAGGCAGATCTGGGACTACATTGTATCCTAGGGCTTTATTAATGAAGCAGAGCTGGGACTACATTGTATCCTAGGGCTTTATTACCAAGACAGATCTTGGACTACATTGTATCCTAGGGCTTTATTACCAAGACAAGACAGATCTGGGACTACATTGTATCTAATGGCATTATTAATGAAGCAGAGCTGGGACTATATTGTATCCTAGAGCAATATAACTAAGGCAGAGCTAGGACTACATTATATCCTAGGGCTTTATTAATGAAACAGAGTTTTGACTACATTGTATCCTAGGGCTTTATTACCAAGATAGATCTGGGACTACATTGTATCTAATGGCATTATTTATGAAGCAGAGCTGGGACTATATTGTATCTAGAGCAATATAACTAAGGCAGAGCTGGGACTACATTATATCCTAGGGCTTTATTAATGAAGCAGAGTTGGGACTACATTATATCCTAGGGCTTTATTACCAAGATAGATCTGGGACTACATTGTATCTAATGGCATTATTAATGAAGCAGAGCTGGGACTACATTGTATCCTAGAACATTATTACCAAAGCAGATCTAAGACTATATTGTATCCTTGGACATTATTAATGAGGTAGATCTGAGACTATATTGTATCATAGGACAGTATTACCTTGGCAGATCTGAGCCAATATTGTATCATTGGGCTTTGTACCATGGCAGATCCAATACTACACTGTAACCAACCAGAGCAGATATGGGACTATATTGTATCATATGGCATTATATCCTAGGTAATTATTCCAAGGCAGATTTGAGACTGCATGAGATCTATATCTATACAATTATTCCAAAGCAGATCTGGGACTAAACCATATACAAGAAAATTATTC
The DNA here is from genome assembly GCA_016746295.1 of Potamilus streckersoni. Classification (NCBI taxonomy): domain Eukaryota; kingdom Metazoa; phylum Mollusca; class Bivalvia; order Unionida; family Unionidae; genus Potamilus; species Potamilus streckersoni. The sequence goes on along the minus strand of JAEAOA010000362.1, from coordinate 1,537,604 downwards.
CAAGGCAGGTCTGGGACTATACTTTATTCCAGGGCATTATACCAAGGCAGATCTGGAACTATACTGTATTCCAGGGCATTATACCAAGGCAGATCTGGAACTATACTGTATTCTAGGGCATTATACATATAGTATGGCAGATGTGGGACTACAATTTTTCACAGAGCATTATACCATCGCAGATCTGAAACTAATTTTATTTTAGGGCATGATACCATGGCAGACCTGGGACTTCAGGGCATTATATCATGGCAGATTGGAACTACACTGCATAATAAGACATGAAACCATGGCAGATCTGGGACTTCAGGGCATTATATCATGGCAGATTTGGAACTACACTGCATAATAAGACATGAAACCATGGCAGATCTGGGACTTCAGGGCATTATATCATGGCAGATTGGAACTACACTGCATAATAAGACATGAAACCATGGCAGATCTGGGACTTCAGGGCATTATATCATGGCAGATTGGAACTACACTGCATAATAAGACATGAAACCATGGCAGATCTGGGACTTCAGGGCATTATATCATGGCAGATTTGGAACTACACTGCATAATAAGGCATGAAACCATGGCAGATCTGGGACTTCAGGGCATTATATCATGGCAGATTTGGAACTACACTGCATAATAAGACATGAAACCATGGCAGGTCTAGAACTGAATGTATGAAGGGGGTGCTATACAGATATTACGAACTTCTGAGAGTGGCAGGTGAAGTTGTTTATATTGCAACATGAATATAGAATAATGGAATACCTATATGCTACTTTCATGTACTGTGGCTTAAATTTCTTTGGATATTACACACAACAATCATAAACAGACAAGATCTTTTATCACTCACCAATATATACAAGGTCTTTTTTTAAACAGTCCATATAACCAGTGTCAGGAGAACAGAATTTTTTTTCTTTAAAAATCTAACTCGATGCAAATACAAAAATGTAGACCATCACCATGGCAGATCTAGAACTACACTGCAATATAGTGCATTGTACTGTGCCAGATGCAAGATTACATTGTATCCAAGGGTATTATACTAAGACAGATTTGGGTCTACACTGAGTAGCCAGAGGGTTAGGGTATGTAATACATGAATAACAATTTATTAGAGAGGCCTAGTGCAAACTTAAAGTATTAATTTCCATTCTAACAGACTGTCTTATTCCACCTATGATTCAGAGGCAATATATATGTAAACATGTGTAGTGTATTTTTCTCATGCTTTGAAATTTTTGTAAAAGTTAAAGAAACAGTTGGCATCCACCATAAAAAAACATTTTTCTCACAAACAGCACATAGCAGTTGCGAAACAATATATGCAAAATTTGCCAACAAAGAAACTTAATGATGTAAAATAAGTAGAGAATACAGAAAGTAAATGGCCTTTTGCAGGGTTCTAAGAACAGTTCAAACACAAGAATAGAGACTATTACTCAACAGGAAACAAAGGTACAAATGCAATACAAATAAAATGCAATACAAATATTGCTGTCATTGCCTTTGACCTTGAACCTGATATTAAAAATGGAAGACCAATGAACTTGATTCATACTGTTATGAAATATCCACATGGTTAACTCCATAAATAATATCTTCATGGGACCCCTCACCACCAAGTTACTGAATTAGCATTACTTATAGTATTCTTCAGTATATCAACAAAATGGGTTTGAATCGTCTTTAATAAATATTTTTTAATCTATTCTCTTGTTTTCAACTTCTGTTTATCCAACTGTTGCTTTAAAATGACCTTATCAATGAACAATGCTTTAGTGATTCTAAATAGTGAATTTTAAGTCTGAAAACTGAACAGTAAAATTAATCCAATCTATCGGCACATATACCTAATTAATGGTATTAGACAGATCAGTTCTTCTATATGGTTTGGATAATCAGGCTATACTGTATTTGCCCATGGATGAATATCCAAAAAAAAGAATGCAAGTATCTGTACCATTGAACTCCTTTAATTTTTATCAAAGCTTAAATGAATGTAACAAGTAATGGTGGCAATTTTAAAACAAAATCATTAAAGCTGAATTGTTTCCATTATATATTTATTATATATTTACAGCTGAATGAAACATTTCTTTTTCCTGTGGTTACTTGAAACAATACACTGACTGGATGATGTTCATTTTTTTTCCCCAATATAAATTGGATTTTTTGCATACAGTGAAGATACTTTATAATTTACAAAATATGCCGCATATAAGTGAACATTTCTTGTACTTCACAACAAAAGAGCATCAGGGATATGAACTGGAAACATCTTTTAGATCATTATTCTAAATAACAGCAAATAAAAAATTACTATGCTACATTAAATGAAAAAAGAAAAGGAAAAGAAAACTACCATAATGAAATACAACAATAAAGAAACGGCAACAAAGTAAATCCATATTACTAAAGAAGTAACTCCCAAAAAATCTTAATTTTAAATATGCCTCAGAGAATCAACAAATGAGCATGCTTGCCAGAATCCTAATAAAAATGTTTCAAAATATATACAGCGCATTATGAATGGATAATAGTTTTTTTTTAAAGGAACAAACTTTTATATAATCTTTTTTATCACAGTTATGGTCACATGTGAATATCCAAAAATAACCATTTCTCAAATTCCAAAACCCTGAATTTTTTTCACCAAAACAATAACCATAAACATTAGTTTTTCTCCCAATTTGCATCTTTCTTGTCTATTTATCTCTGTAAAAATTTTTCATCTGTTTTCATGTTATCAACTTGTTTATTTGATTACAGATAATGGAAAAGGTCTTCATGGAATGCTGCTTTATCATGATACCAAAGGTTAAGTCCTTATTTGACTGTCTTATTCGCCTTCATGCAAGAAAGGTTGACTCTAATAGGAAATGGTGTACCCTGCACACTTAATGTAAATCTGATGTAACTAAATAGTGTACCTGACAAAAACTAACTATGTATGATGACTGATGAGAAAGCCGACTAAAACAAGTGAATGGTCTATCCAGCATGCATATTGTAAAGAGGACTGTATCTGACATGGATCTATATTTTCATCTCTGATATCAAGTTCTAGTTTTGCCCTTGTCTGTGTGTATAGTATAAGCGATCAAGATGATCATGCAAAACAGCAGTTTCACAACAAAATCCATGATCTATAAAGAAAACATCAAAAATATATGTTCCTTGACCTTCTCAAGTCTGAATGGATTTTATAGTGCATGAGCATATTCAACACAGTAATGCATATGGATCTGACTGGACTGGTGGGAGGTTCTAAAAAGAAAATGAAGGTAAACAATTTTTTTTAAATGTCATCATCTAAGTGTAGGGATGATAGGCATGCAAAATAGATCAAGAATATACTGCAGTTAGATTTATCCAGCGATCACAATTATATCAGCAAAACATGCCAGAAACTCTACAGTTTGCAGATACATCATGCTGCACTGTATCCTATCACATGTGAAATACCACTGAACATAGTTATTAAGATTGGTATGTTCTTAGAGGATACTGTTAATTATAGGCAAAATTAAATTAAGTCACAGCAATCACAGACACTTGTTTGCCCTTTGTTTAAAGTGACTATACTATGCCACTATCACACAGTTCTGGCAAATTCTGCTTTTTCAACAAGAATGTGCTCTAACCTACCGCCCCAGCAAAGCTGTCTAAATATCTAAAGCAGGATGGGAAAGATCACTGAAAAGTTAGATGACTGTTTTTAATACTCCATGAAACTTGATGGGTGCATTAAACTTGGTCAATTATGTTAACACCAATAAAACAACAAAGTTTGATGCAATTATCTAATTTTCTTTGCTAAAATAGTTATACTAAATTTCTGGACCATATACGGGTGATGCAGGAGAGACACTGCTTTCAAAAATAAAACAAACATTTGGTTAATTCTTAGCTCATATCTTCAAATATGTATCAAACATAAGTGTGAATAAAGAGAAAATAGTCAATCTGGATTGATTTTGGGGATGACAAACAGTAACAACTCTATTTCATGCAATTTCTCTCCTGGTTTTACACTGAGAAAGTAAATTTTATGCACCAGTCTATCTTATTGATGCTGAAGTTCTTTTCTCCGACACACATGTCCTCATATGAAACTTATAGTTAAAATATTTTTCCAAACATCTGCATTTCCATAATTTGTTCCATAAAATTTGGACTGCTTTATTTTTCAATAATATTCATATTTGTCTACACAAACTGCTGGCATCTCTGTGAGCTTTCTTAGTCAAACTGTTTGCTTTCACTTTATATTTTTTTGTATAAATATCCTTTCTTTCCAGATTGAACAATACTGTTACCCATTGCATAATATATGCACTTGATTCATGTCTTGGATGTCTCTTTTTTAGAAGATTTTGTTTGAAAAACACAATGAACCCACTGATAATGAAAAAAGTCCACATTGAACAAATTCAGAAAGAAAAAAATTGGAAATATTGATATAATTGCATGAAAAACTAATTAGTGCAATTAAAAAAATTATTAGGTCATCCACATATGCACACAATCATTAGCAAACATTGGACTACCTGGTTTTGCTTAATTGTGCTGAACATGGTTTTAGTACAATTGAAAAAGTCTTGAGTAAACAAGGTTCAACTGTTAAAAAATCCTGAAAAAATGCTGTAATGACCTTTATATGTAATAAGATCATTTACATATTGTATAAAAATATCTACTAATTTTAACTTTATATCAAGAAGTATTTGCTTGATTGTGCTGACAAGGTTTGTGTCCCAAAATAGTCAAAACTGAAAAAGTAAAAAATGTGCTAAAAAATATAAATATTACTCTAATAGTCTAAACGGCTACTGACATAAGCCAGAAAACTTTTGTCTGAAACAAGTAAGTTTTGCTAAGAAGGTCTTATCCCATATAGACAGGACTAATCAAGACATCCACTCTACAAGCAGTTTGGGGATAATAAAATAGCCACAAATATCAAGTAACCCAGAAAAGACATGATTCCTATATCTATATATTAAAATTATGCCACTATCATTTTTATGCATTTTGGGTTCTTACAAGCATTTACTAATGCAGTTTTGGATTTCTCAACATAAAATTTCTTTCTTTCAAGAGAACAAAACTATTTTATGCCATCAGTGATAAATTAAATCTTGCTCATGTACTTGCATAAAATTTATAAAATTCAATAACATGAATAATAAAGAATGAAATGACTTGTTCATTTTAAATTTGTAAAATAAAACCAACTGTAATGCTCTATCTACTAATTTTACTGATGCAACACAGATCATATACGGTTTATGTAACCTGACTTTCAAAAATTAAACTCTAACCAGAATAACCTTGCAAAAATATTATTGGTAGATTGACAGATAAAAATTTGGTGTTTCAATCAGAAGAATATGGCAACAGAATATTTAATGTTTACATCATTAAATTTTTTTACCAAACCTTTGTAACAAGCATTTATATTGGTTAATATCACATCATGTGATGCAGAAAAGAAGTTATTAGTGGATAATACCAGAATGATATACTTTATGTATTCATGCATCCTCTTGTATTCTTTAACAATATTTGTAAATAATGGTTACAACATTTTTAATGTCATCTAGCTCAGTTCTGTATAGAGATTCACAGTCGATTCTTATGATCAAATCTTGAAAAAAGATATGTGTAAGTTTACCATGGTTCAAAAATAATAACAGAGATTCCATTTAATACAGATATACTTAAATACTGTATAATGTATCCTTATGTTAGATTTGAAAATAAAGATCATACAAAATAAAATGCATTTTTAATAACTTTCTTCATCTAAATTAAATTTATCTAAATACTGTTTTATAAATTAAAATAGACTGAACAAATAGTAATAAACCATCTCAAATCTGATATGAACTTATCTTTAGTTAAACAAAAAATTATCCTCTTAATCAACAATTTTAATTAAAAAAAATTGGAATAGAAATCCACAGATTTATTCAAAATATATTGCAAACGCTGTAAAGACTAATAATTATACTACATCTCTTTACAACAGAAAATAGTAAACAAATATTTTAAATAAACGCAGCATTCTCACTACAAATATTTATGGAGTTTTTCATGCCATTAGTGTTACGACAAGCAGAAAAACAGATTCCTTCAAATACATTTTTTTTCCCACAAAAGAATGCTAAGTATACAAATTCTTCCATAGGTTTCTGTGTTTAACCACATTGACAGATAATTTATAACCATTCTATTCCTCTAAGAATGTCAAAGTGTTAATAAAATACCAAACAGTAGAAAATGAGATTATGGAAGTGAGTGAAATACAACCAAATTATTTATTGATAAAATGTTTGCATTATTTAATCCTTCCAATTTACTGTGATGTAAATATTTTTGTCAATAAAGAATTTTCCTAATATGGTAAGAATTGTTTTCCCTATTCCATGACAGGTACAGACATTTTTTGCAACCTAACAACAATAGGTAACTACAAAATAGATGCATTCACAGTATTCTAATAACCATATATACTTGCTAATAAGTCAAAACCAACTGCAAACATCACAGACCCTGGTCTGCTTTTACATAATGTGCTGGAAATCGCAATCTAAGTTATTTGTTCTACTCATAACTATTAACAAACTGCAGAGAACCAGATCTACTGTCACATTGTACAATAGTAGATATGAGTCTGCATTGTGTGCAACTGGATGTCACCTTTAAGTAAGTATATATGGCATTTTGTAAAATCTGGAACAATAAAGTATGCTTAATTGAAAACAGTGAGCTAAAATATTCGTACATCAAAAAATTACATTATCAAATCAGCAAAAAATCATCTTATTTCCAGATTTCGTCAGTGTAACTATTTACAAGCTAAATGGATCAAAATAAAGTAAAAGGCACATAATTTTTCCAGAACCGTGACTTAAATATATGATATAGTGAGAACCATCAAAACTGAAACCCTGGTGCACCGAAATCCCCTCAAGATCACATTTTTCTTTGGTCCCAAATATAGCCTTTTTGATAATCATCATTTTTCCCCTGTAACAAAAAACAATTCTTTGGTCCTAAATTTGAATTTGACACTAAACAAAACCTTCATATAACTGAAACTCACTTCAAATATTGGACAATGTATTTCTGCTGCTAAATTCCATAAAATTTTAATATTTATGGTCCATAAATAGTCCAAGGTCATGTGTTAAGTAAATTACAGACATGACACATGCTAGACTACATTATTTACCATTTTAGCAAATACAATATTAGGTTCATCAGTAACTCAATATGTTCCAATGGCAAACAAGGTTAAAATAATATCAAATACATATGGTGACAGGCCAGGATATGGCCATCAATACACTAATCTTGTATCTTTGCATCTTAAAGAAGGGTTAACATCTAAGGTAGATTGTTAATAACTAAATGCCTGTAGATAAGCCAAATAAGAAAGCTAATGTTCACCAGATTATTACATAATTGCTATTAACTTTTATGAATGATCAAAAGATTAATTTTTTAAAATTAAAAAACCCAGGCTTTTAAATTCAGGCTTGTAACCCTAACTTTTTTGATAATTTATCAATGGAAACCAACAAAACATTATTTTAAAGCTGCATTCACTCAACTGATTTTCAAAAGCAAATCAATATATTTATGTAATTTTATAACCATGAATATCATTTGTCTTTACTTACATGTGAAGATATCAGAATGACCAGGTAATCATCATAGGACTGATACTAGATAAAATTAACTGCATCATCAAGGAGTATGAACCAATGCTTTAGAAACTAGGGGAAAAATTGTATGATTATGTATTTGTACGTCTACTTATATATGGATAAACTTATTTGATCACATCTGTGATACCCTCAGTAAACTTACCTCTCAAAACTGAAAATTAAATATGGTCCCAATAATTTTCGGTTTGGAGAGTTTTAGTACACAAACAAATAATGGAGACCTGACCAAGTAACAAAACACCTCAACCTGAGCGGACCAAAACAAAATTTGTGTCTGTTGTAAAAATTTAATTTTTCTATATTTCTAGTAACAATTTTTCAAAACTTAACAAAAACAATAATTTGATTGATTTCATCCCTTCTGATTTTGTAAATAAATAAGTCTTTTTACAATCAACTTAAAAAATTAAGCTTGAAATTACACTCAAGTTGAGGAGTTTTGTGAGTATAGGACCTGCTTATGCAATAGTTTAACTGTTTAACTTTGTAATTACCCTATGTATTGCCTTATTGGTCTTGAGATGAATGCCCTTCTAACAAACCCATTATTTCTATCTATATAAGGCTAATGAAAATTCAAAAAAATATTTTATAATCTTGACAAATCTGGATGGAAAATTTAAATATTTTAGTCATGTTTTGTTTTTAAGACTTAATGTCTTGTCTGTGATTATTCCTCAATCAATTTACACAACTTCTTCTTTGGGCTCATCCAACAGTCTATCCTTCTTTCCATCAATCTTTTCATCATGTCGCTCCATTGTTGAGTCAAGTCGGCCATGTGTTGGCAGTTTACTTAGGCTGTAGAAAATATAAACATAAGGTATTTATTTGTAACAGATCTAGAAAAAGTTGAGTTATATCCAGAAATGTACTTTTCTGATAGGGTTAAACTAATTTTAATTATACAATACTTACCCATCAGAAGTGTTTAGCTTTTACTTTTTGATGTTGAAAAATCTATTCTGTTTAAATTGAATACATTCTCCCACAGAGTGGAGAATTATCAGTAAGATTCAGTCCACTCGTGCAATGTAATGTACAGAATAATCCTCTCTGTCACAGAAGACAATTGTACCAAGACATCAGAAAATGGTGCACAGAAGGCATTCAGAAATAGTAAGGCTAAGTATTGCATAATTAAAATGAAAATAAAATCCCAAATTAAATAATAATAATATCAGCAATAACTTACACATTGCCAGTGCAGCTGTATTGTTAAGGTGGGTAGACTGATGTGTAAAACTGCAAAAAGCAGCAAAAAAAGGAATATAATCACCAGGGAGAGATCCAGTTACAACCAGGGAGAGATCCAGTTACAAAATGTTTTTGACCTGTTATGCCACACATTAAGCAGCAACTATGAATCAGAGGGGAAAAAATGACTGCTTTATTGTGCTAACAAGAAGTAGAGAGAGAAGCTAGTAGGTGATTTCCAAAGGGAGAAGCTAGTGATTTCCAAAAGGGAGAAGCTAGTATGTGATTTCCAAAATGGCTGCCTTCATGATGCCCTCCAAGGAAGAATGATTTAGTCAGATCCATGAGGCAGTGACAGCAAAAATCTCATGGGTTTTTAATTTCAAGAAATGTCTACATTGGTAAGGGAGTAGTAGGTTCCTTTAATTGTGGTGACAATAAACTGATAGATTGTGGAAGCTGAAATATCAAAAGAGCCCTTAAGAGAAAGGAAAAGACATTTCCTACCTTTTCGTTTCCTTTTAAAGGCAATAAGATAGATGTAGAACCATAAGGAAGCATAAAATCCTGTCTTGATCATCTCCAGTACAGAACAGACTGAGACTAGGTAGCTATACAGGCAGTGCAGCTTTAAAACTGATTTTATTTACTGAAAAATACCAATTGGCAAAGGAGAGGAACAGATTCATAATTTCTCAAAATTAGAGGCAGCCATTTCAATATAATATGTATGAATCTTGCTACATTTTCTTGCAGACACCAAAAGTAAGTAAAAATGCTACAGTCTTTAGTGTGAGCTCCCGAAATGAAACCTCACTTGAAGGTTCAATGGTATTTTGGTTAAAGACCATAAAATATGAGATCGATTTAATCTGAGTTTAAGAATGCAGGAGATGGGTTTCTGTAGTTCAAAATACTTAAAGAAATCAGCAAGGGGAGTATCTGAGCTGAGCTCTGAGATAATATGAGTGTGTTAGAAACATCAACTCTATAGTTCTTGATAGATGAGATTGAACATCTTTTGTTCTTGAAAAGTAACAAAGGAAATCAGCAATGGAAGTTACAGAAGGACAGCTAGGATCAATGTGTTTCCTAGTGCACCAACCACAGATGATGCTCTAGCTAGCATCAATGACATTGGATAAAGAACCTCACCTGGTCTGAATGTTGCAACTGACAATCTGACCTGAAAACTTGTTCTGGCAGAGAGATGAGCTAAGTGTGATGATGGAGAAAGTCTGAGCTGTGGTAAAGGAGGGAGCCCTTGTGTTGGGACAAAAATTCCTCCTATGAGATAAATACCAGGATTGATTTATCGAGAAGTCTTCAAGATCACTGAATCATGATCATTGGGGCCACAGCGGGATGATGAGAATGGAAAGAGCAGTGGAAGTTCTGACCTATGTAGATCCTGAGGCAGCAGTCAGAATGGTACAAAGGCATACATGAATGGATCATCCCACTGAAAACTGAATGTGTACACTGCCCATGATCGAGTCTGGGACTGGAGAAATACAGAAGTCAGCCTGGTCACATAGACTTTCTCCCTAATAAGATAAAGGACTCTGCTAAAGAGAGAAGTGAAGAGACCATTCAAGGAGGACTAACTTTGTCCGTTCTGGGCAGACTGTCAGTTAATAAAATCCTCTTAACCAGAATGTGGTAAATTTGGAGGGTTATGTGTCTCCAAGGTGGTCCAACAAAAGAGGTTCCAGACCTCCATGCAAAGAAAAGAGCCTTGTGTGCCTCCTTGACATCCAAGATATTATTCTACACTTTTGTCTCAGGAGACTATGACACATCAACCCCTTACCCTGTTGATAGACCCTTGCAGAGCTGACTTTCATTTCTATATTGTTGATGTGGAAGGATGATTCATTCCATGTCCAATTACCCTGGAGAATTAAGTCCTCCTGCTCTTAATGAGTGCCTCAGTAAGAATCTGATGCATCAGCAAACATAGGAAAGCACATCAGGAGCATATATGAGGACTCCAGTGAGGAATCTGTCCCAATTCATCAACTAGTGCAAATGATAATGTAAATCTGATGGTAGAAAAATCTGAGCTGATACAAAATCTCTATGTGGTTTTCATCTTGTGCTAAGGAGAAACTGTAGAAGGCATATATGGATAAATCCTAAAGGAACATGACTGGCAGCATCATTCAAGGTTCCCAATAGGGATAGGTAAAGGTGAATAGACAATAACATATTTGCCTGTAGCCTCTAGAAGTGCCAGGGTTTGATCTATCCAATCCCATGGGACCTGTACTAAGTTCTTATATGTGAGGAAGTTCATCATCACATAAACAAAGTCCAGAAATGGAATGAGTTGTAACTTCTTGAGGTTTTGTAAAAGACCCAACAGAATTACTGTGCACCAATAATAAACTGATCCTGATTGAGGGACTGTGCCTTAACACTGTAGATAAGCCAGTCATTGAAATACTTGAAAATCTGGGTTCCCAGTAATGTACTACTACTCCCAGGGCCCCGAGTGGCCTATTGGTCTAAAGTGCTGTCCGTTACAGATCACTGCCATCTCACCTCTGTTTGTGTGGGTTCAAGTCTAGGATTCGGCAAATGTGGATATGTGAGAAAGCTTGCCAGTAGCTTCTCGTGGGTCAGTGGTTCTTTCCAGTGATTTCCCGGTTTCTTCCTCCACCATTAATACTGGCCGCCATGAATAGCCTATCGTGTGCTGAAAAATGGCATTAAGCACAACAACAACAAACTACTACTTCCATAACTTAGGTAAAGGCTCTGGATATTTAAGTAATTCTAAACAGCAGAACCTGAAATTGCAAAACTGCTTGGTGCAAGCAAAAATGTAAGTATTTTTAATGTGCAGAAAATATCAGGATGTGCAAATAAGCATATTGAGGGTCAATGGAGACATCCTAATCTGATGAATGTATCTGCATATTTTAGTTTATTACATACATGTTAGTTATATCTACAGTAAAAACCTGTATTGAGAAACCACTGCTATAAGACCACCTATCTTGAGAAACCTGGCTTTCAAAACATAGTGGTTAAATATATATTGTTTTGACCTGTAAAGAGAGACCACTTTTCTTGAGACTATATTTTTGGTTAAGGGGTGGTCTTTCATGACTGACTCAACTGTTCTGGCTTTATATCTCAACTTGTTTTGTGCTACCATCACAATTTTGAATACAAAACCCATCCCTTTTTTTGCAATGATTCCCCAGGAGACAGGACTGCTAATAAGCAAAAAGAACTGTAGTCCACAACTCTCACAGAACCACCTCTGATGCTTTTAAGAGTACATGATGTTAAGTTTTGGGGTTTAATGTACAACTGGCATAAAGCATTAATAAAAAAAGCTATATAACATCTTCATTTCTTTATTTTCTAACAGCAAACTTGTATAAGAATCTTGAACTAAATCATATACTGAAAAAAAGTTATAAGGCACTTTACTATAATGCCCTGGCAATAATTAAGATAGTTGTAGTCTCCTTTAAATGAGAAAACTAAACCAAACCAAACTTATATTTATCACAACCAAATTTATTGACATATAATGTGATCCAAAAGCAAACAACCTACACAGATCTGCTGTTGCATAACAAGCTACATAGATCTGCTGTTGCATAACAAGCTACACAGATCTGCTGTTGCATAACAAGCTACACAGATCTGCTATTGCATAACAAGCTACACAGATCTGCTGTTGCATTAAGTGCAGATGCATATGAATCAATGGTGTAAAACTGAAAATCAGTAGTAGAACAAACAACTTAGACAAGATCTGATTCTGCTGCTTTGTGTGTAGACACATCAATATCTATACTGTATTCTCACATTCAAAAGTAGAAAGAATAGTATAGACCCAGATCTACCCACTCTATGTTGTGAACAGATCCATTATTCTCAAAAGTTTTTAAATAATAAAAGCTTCTAGCTCAAGCTCAAAATCCCCAACATGACATTTATGGTTTCTCCATGATATGCAAGTTCTCTTGTCTGCTACTGCGACCAAAGTTTAATTTCTCTTATTCTAGATTTATTCTAATTACAAACTGTTCTTGTTGTTTTTACTTTGAGTTGGAGCTGTAGTTTCTAGCTCAGAAAGTGCAATGAATATGGAATTAGACATCCTTCTTGAATACAGGATCAGAAATGATATTTCTAAATTTTTTAAAGCAATAATTAAATGCAAACCCAAGCCTAACAATCAGATATGATACTCAGAATGTACAGTCTGTATTCATGTGTAAGTTGAGCTCAACTGCAAACACATATTATGCAACAGCGGATCTTGGTCTGTGCAGTTTCCAATCAGACACAACTAATTCTAACTTGCTTTTAAATTACAGAATGTCATACTATTTGGACTATGGTCTTTACTTTGAATATTAAGATCAAAAGGCTTGGAGAATATGGGGGCTGAGTCAACAAAATTGTTCACAGTTAGGCATATGAATGTATGTATGTATGTGTGAGCATGTGTGTGTGTGAATGTAGATATTTTCCTTTGTATTTGCATTCATCACATAAACTGGAAATATTTATTACTGACATATTCTAATTAAATAAGCATGACAAGTCTGATTTCTGATTTTTTTTTATTATTCTTATGATGCCAAGATTTGTGTGTCAAGTGTTATGAATTTCATGCATGGTCTGCGAAGCTACTCTCAGTCTGAGACTATTTCAGAGATGCTTTTCAAAGAACAACATAATATTTCTATTTAACATGAAGCCGGATATATTCAAAAGCACAAGTAAAAATTAACTGTTGAGTTATTGTCTTGTTTGGTGTCACATGGCAGAATCAACAAAAGTTTTGACAGATTTTTAAAGTTAGGGACTCATACAGGCATGCACATACATGCACAAGTTTTTGTGGCTAAGGAATAATGTACATGCAGTCTTAATGACCCTACCAGGAGAAGTCTGTACTATAATAAGGCAAAAAGAGACCCAGGTGGGACAGATATCACTGGCTTACATTATTTATCAGTTGACCATTACATTAAGCAGGCTTATATACTGCTGGAGGAACACATCCAACATAAACAACCTCCTGTACTTTGTATCATGTTGGTTTTATAGACAAATTTTTAATGATAAAAACATAATAAATATGTAGTTTCTTGTTCATAACTGAAGTTATCTGAATGATATAACCCATTTAACAAGTGTTATAAAAATTGGATGAGACATGTAGTCTCTAAATCGAGCGAGGTAACTGAACCAACAAAATGCAAGGTACAGAATCCCATTAATATGCAATGATCTCATTTATCATAGAACCTGTCTATATCAATGATACTATAAGCTTAATATAATGTAAAATTCAAATGAAATTTGGTCTTTAGAGAGGTAATAAGTTCAGCCAATCAGATTAAATATTATGCCATTAATAGCTAATCAAATACAATATTGTCATTAATAGCCATCAGATTTTAATGAAAGAAGCTACTGACATTGTTTGCCCAAAATCCATTCAAAAATAGTCTCTACAGCAGTTAAATAAACCCAAGAGCATATAAATATGCATAGGCATTGCTTATAATTAAACAAAATCATCCAAAATCTAGATGATCCAAGCCTCTTTAACATGTCTGATTAAAATAATAGAGTAATACAATCTTTCCAATCGTAAGATTCTCAGTCAATCAGTACAAATGTTGAGAAGCTTAATGAATTAGACATAAAATCACCTAATTACTAAACATGAATCTTGTTCATAACTGTACTCGTCCAAGATCTAAATGATTTAAGCCTATTTGCCAAGTTTGATCAAAAGGAAGACCAGCTCATTAATATATGTAGATTCCATGCATTATAAAACACATGATTGATTGACATCATATAACATAGTAACTGAAGACTGATCAAACTGAATAAAAACATTAGACAGTCAGATGCATGATCACCTCATGAATATAAACTGATTCCACTCACATTCAAAATAGTCTAATATTTTTATGATACAAGCCCATATTCCAATTTTGATCAAAATTTTATGAAATGATGGCTTCAAGGTGGTAATAAGCTTAGCTAATCAGATGCAAGATCACTTCATTAATATGTATTCATCTTGCTCATTATTAAAATTTCCAAGATTCTGGTAACATGAGCATTTATTTTACACTATGCACTGAATTAGCTCTGCTTCCAAAATGGTGATGATGTAAGCATATAGTTGAAGTTGGATCATTACAGGATCTGAAGTACAGCATACAGAGTGGTAACAAGCTCAGCCAGTCATATACAAGATCACCTCTTTAGTATGTGTGGATCAAACTCATCATCTATCTCATTAAAAATTTTGATGATATAAACCCCAATTCCAAGTTTAATTAAAATCACCTCAGAAATATGGACTCAAGAATGGTAACAAACAATTGTTGATGACTGGATGATGTGAAATGGACATCAGTCAATGGAATATGGATGCCGGGCCATACCATAAACTCACCTGGATATGCAACCAGAAAAGCTCCAAAATGGAGATACCATGTTTTGTCTAAATATGCTTCATCTAGTCAACTATGATTCCCTTGGCAAATGTTGAAGCTCTTCAACTGTAAGTCTCAAAATCTGATCATAAATAAATACATCAGTAGTGTTCAGTAAAATGGATTATATTAAAATTGTTAAACATATAGCAGAGGATCGGCTTTATCTGACAAACACTTTTCATTTATTTCAGGTCTTGGATATATCTATATCCCAAGAATAAGTTGGTGTAAATGCTAGTATCTCTGATAATCAAAATTAATAGTTTGTCAGTATAAAAAAATTACATTTCCAGGAAGTTATGGGTTGGTTCACTGTATGTTAAGAAGTACATCTGAACAACATTATTTTTAAATTAAATTTTTCTTGAAAGCTTTACAGTGGCTTAATGCTTTGGCATTAGACCAGAGGGTGTGGGCTTGACTCCCACCACTAGATTAACCCATGGTGAGTACTTGAGTAGACTCCCACCACTAGATTAGCCCATGGTGAGCACTTGAGTAGACTCCCACCTCTAGATTAGCCCATGGTGAGTACTTGAGTAGACTCCCACCTCTAGATTATGGTGAGTACTTGAGTAAAGCACTTTACTTGCCTCTACAATATAACTTTCAAGTCTTTCTGTGCTACTTGTCGTGCTAGAACAGCAAAATCAAACTCAAATTTATTGAGTCCAGGCCAGTCTTGACCACCTAACATTATAAAACAGCTATAAACACATTTCACGACTCAGTCAACAGTAATTAATATTATCTTTTGTCTTTATTTTCTTAAATTTTTGACAACTTATCCAAAATCTCCATCTGTTCTTTTTCTGTACATGTATCAGAATATTTTTTAAGTTTTCACAGAATCTGAAACAATCTATAATTATTGCTTTATCATTTCTTTAAACAGACACAAGAAAATACTTATTATCATTTGGTATTATGGTCAAAAAAGTAAATAGGATTTTAGGCATAACACTGCTGCAATATGAGCATTAACAGAACTTAGAAAAAAATCTGCAGACATTTATATCACTGCTATACTGTACATGCTTCAGAAACATTAAAAGAATAATATCTGTGAATGTTTACCAACTGATAGTTTCAACTGAAGCCATGCAATCATAAAAGATATAAAATCATGATGCGTTGACATTTAATTCACTTTCAGATCCTTCTTATACCTCTTTAATCAGGCTTTGTTCTTTGATAGTTGCTTGCTTTTCCAATTAGTCTTTCCCAATTACAGACTCGGTAATTTAGCACAATTTTGCAAAAGAAGTATGCATTTCTGAAACCAAATTAGTCTGTAAATTAACATATTTGTCAAAAACAATATAAATTTACTACTCTGCCTATATTTTTAATCTTTTTTAAACTTTCAACATAATGAAACAGAATGCATCCTTGTTTTGGCTTAAATTACATATTTGAAACAGAATGCATCCTTGTTTTGGCTTAAATTACATATTTGAAACAGAATGCATCTTTATATAGGATTAAATTACATATTTGAAACAGAATGCATCTTTGTTTTGGCTTAAATTACATATTTGAAACAGAATACATCTTTGTTTTGGCTTAAATTACACATTCAAAATGGAATGCATCTTTATTTTGGCCTAAATTACACGTTCAAAACAGAATGCATCTTTGTTTTGGCTTAAGTGACATATTTCAACATCTTTTCAATCTCAATAATAATTTTCATTCTATCCTATTATATAAAAAAAAAATGGAATGGTAACCAGTAAACTGTCTGGCCAAAGAGTCTCCAAAAAATAAAATAAAACCGAAAAGCCAGGTCTGCATAATGATCCCATAATCAGTGTATTGCTTAGAAAGTTTTATGAACCATTAAATCTCATACTGACCACAATGACATGAATGTCACAATGTACTGGTTGGTAAAAAAAATACATCTGTAATTGTTTTATTCAATGATTTAGTGCAAAAATGTTGAAATTTATTGTTCAAAAATAGTGAAAATGACATTTAAGCAACATTATGTCACACAAAATATATTATGAATTCACACAAAAGATTATGAATTCACACAAAATATATTGTGATGTCACATAAAATATATTATGTCACACCAGTTCAATATGATGAATAATCATAAATCACATGACATCATGTCAATCAGAGTTAATAAAATAACATGAAAACTGAGAAGGCTAACTCACTTGTATAACCATTGCTGAAATATGGCTGCCAGCAGTAAGAATCCCACACAGCACTGAAAGATCACCTTCATGTCAAGGTTCTGTAACGGTAAAAACTTTGCAGATTATGAGGCGGTTACTATGGATGGTTAACTTTTAGCTCATTTAGTCCAATGAAACTTTAAGTAGGTTCAAGAAATGACCCAAGCACATGCATCAAACTAAATTTATATCATGCCTAGAGGCAATAACTGCCTGAGTATTGTGCAGCAATCAGATGAAGAATTTCAAATGATAACTATTATCATTGGATCAGATATGCAGAAACTAAATTATGAAGATTCTAGCAGATTGCAACACTCCTAGGTATCACATTAAAAACAAAAATAATCAATAACTTTCATTGTTTTGTTTTAGATATTAAGTCAGTGAATGATTTTTTTTTTCTCAAACAAGTTTAATAACCTTCCTGTCCTTAAATATTATTAGACTGCTATTGAGATTACCTGACATTTATCTAGACTGGTATTGAGATAACCTGACATTTATCTAGACTGCTCTTGAGATGACCTGACATTGAACTAGACTGGTATTGAGATTACTTACATTTGACTAGATTGGTATTGAGATTACCTGACATTCATCTAGACTGCTACTGAGATAACCTGACATTTGACTAGACTCATATTGAGATTACCTGACAACTGACTATACCCACTGAGGAATACTGTACACATATTATGAGATTAAATTAAGTAAGATCATAATATGGGTTACTGGACTGCATACATTTCACAGTTTTAGATCATACTGTATTTTTAAAATGAATGTTGATCCCAACAGACTACAGACCCCACAGCCATCATTCAGTGATCATACAATCCTGAATTGTACCTTGAAGGTGACTGTCAAAAAGTTGGTACTATACAGGTAAGATGTTCATGTTGATATAACTAATACAAATTCTTAAAACTGTAATAATTTGCCTGGCAAATATTATCATTCCTATACCTTTTTGAAAAGGATGTCATTTGGTATGAAGTGTGACAAGGACTTTTTGAGTCAAACTCAATTTTATGAAGTTTAGAGCTAATCAATATAAAACTTCTATTTCACAAATGAAGCAAAATCATGTAATGTGTCCATAGGGCATGGATACCTCCACCTACCCACCTAATTCCCCCTGGCCTGGTGGAAAGAGTAGTGCAACAGTCAAAAGAGATAACTCTTGCAGAATGTAATGTACACATAACCATACAAAAGAACATTTAAAACGGATAAAAAAAAGAATGGTATCAAAGTATTTAAAAAGAAAGGAAATTTACTCCTTCCAGAAAATTTTATATGAATGATGACAAAATTTATTAATCTGTCTGCTAGGTGTTAAGGACAATCCTCAGAAACTGCATAAGCTTTGAACCTACAAAAATTCTCATTATATATATATATATATATATATATATATATATATATATATATATATATATATATATATATATATATATATATATATATATATATATACAGACACACACATTTAACCTAAAAGGGGCACAACTCAAAAAAAAACTCCAGTGTGACAGTACATGAGAACCTGTTCACTAACAATATCTGTTTTAGGACCATTCATTACAAGATGCAGGACTAGTTGTTGTTATTTTGGGTTTCTTGGCATTTCTCAGCACAAGATAGTCTATATATGGCAGGCAGTATAACTGATGGAGGAAGACCCGGTGAAAATCCTGGAAAGAACTGCCAACCCATGGGAAAGTACTGGCAGCTTTCTTAGATACCCACGCTGGCCATGCCATGATTCATATCCCTTGTGGACAGAGGCAAGGTGAGCACTTTAGACCACTCAGCCACCCAGGGCCCACTGTGAGACTAGTTTTACACATTTTAATTTATCATTCAAGTACATACATTTATGATTAAAAAGGGGACATAACCAGAAAAGCACCAGAGCATGATGTAAGAATGAGAGATGCACATTTATCTCATGTCCATAATGTTTGCCAAGTGATGGCATTTCATAAAAATCTGTGAGATTAATCTCACGCACTACAATTATTGTACATACAGTAAAACCAAACAAGGGAAGCAAATTTGGAAAGATGCATTAAAGCGTAATGACAGTGATATGCACATCCTGACCTCATATCAACATTTGTCAAGTTTCAGGGCAGTTCATCACACAATTATCAGATATAGTGTCTGCTTCTAATATCAAAAAGGACTAAGCTGGAGAAAGATATCAGAAAACAGCAGCAGAATAATATGTACATGTTAACCTCATGTGATTTATGTTTGCTAAGGTTTCAGGCATTTAATCAAAAGCACTGAAAATAATTTCACACACAAGAATTACCATTCATTATATATACATTTAGCACTGAAAGGATATGTGTCAGATCATGATGTCAGAACAATATGTACATGTTGACCCAATAATGGTAGCATCTACAATGTTACAATCAATGGAGAGATGTGATGCGATTATAATTTTTAATGTAGCTTTAACAATTTTTCAGTCATATTGCTACAATGTCTGCAGTGTGGCAGTTTCTAGTGAAATCATACCGCAGACATGTAGCATGATGTCCCACCCAGTCACATTATCCTGACACCAGGCTGACCAGTCCTAACAATAACCTCTTAATGCTAGGCACCATCATTTAAAGTCTTTAGTATGACTTGGGATCAAACCCATGACCTCCTGCATCTGAGGCGGATGCTCTAACCAATAGGCCACCCGAGTGGTTCCATGAGAGACACAATGTATATATGGAATGGACAAACAAACCTAACACTACAAGTCCCTTCCATATTCATGACAAGGGTATGACAAGTTTGACAACTAGATTTATCAAACTCTTGCAATAAATGTTGAACAATTATTATTTTGACCCACTTGTCCTGGACAAGTGACATTTGAAATATCACTTGTTCTGTAGAAATCATCACTTGTTCATGGATTTAAGTTGCCAAGAAAATACTAATAGTTCTTCCTGTAATTTACTTTGCTTTCACTTAATAGTCAGTCCTTTGATTTTACAAAGCAAACCGTAATAACTGACAGATATATTCCGTCACTATTTTCTGCATCTAGAAATAACACTAAGAAGATAATCTTTTAAGATATATAATAAATTAAGATGTTTTTGATACCTGCTAAAATGTGATTGCATTGCACAATCCTAATCTTTCTCTAGAAATAAAGAAGCAAACAAATACCAGTAATGGTGATACTGTTTACATCCATACTTGTTTAGACGAGTTATATGGCATTCCTCATGTCCATCGATCCATCCATCAAGCACCTGTTAGCACAACTAGTCCTGAAGGTTTTGATGGATTACAATGAAACTTGACAAATATTATGGTCATGAGCTGAAGACAACAAATCAGTTTTTGTAAATGTGTTAGAGTGATTATCCTTTTTGTATTGTAACAGTGTATGACACAATCTGATTAGCACATAATCCTGCAGTGTTTGATGGAATGCCATAAAACTTGCAGAATATTTTCTCATTACCTGAAGTTGTTCATTGACAAACTTCTTTACTCTCACAATTTTGTTAAAAATGCTGTCCTTTTTATTGTGTAATTTAAATGAAGTGTAAGACACAATTGCACAAAAAATCCTGTAGTTCCTTTTTGCTATTTACGGCGAGCTGCGAAACCAAGTACATGTTATGGTCATCACCTAAGATGTATATATTGACCAATCTTTGTGCTTCATCGATTCTTTTTTGGTTAAGAGTTATTGCCCTTATTGAAATAAAGCTGGTTGAAATTACCTTCAAATATGCTACTGTACACATATTTTATTTCTAAGCTAGTTTCAGCTCAACCAACAAAGGTTTTCTTCAGTTGCGCTTTCTTCTTTAGTATCCAAGTTTTTCAGTTTTCTATGTTAGATTATTAGCTACAGCTGGATGCAGTGTTACAGAAATCTATAAATGCAACTTCTCTTGCAGTTTTCAGTGAATTGCTGTGAAAGTTACTATATTACAGTCATGAACAGAAAATAATCATGCTGACTAATCACTAAACTCACACTGATTTTAGAAGTATTATGGACTTTTTGTTACAATGTATTTATCTTCGTTGTGGGGTTGGTGTTGGATGTGGGAGGGGTGGAGGTATATTTAACATGATTGAACTCTCACCAATCCTCAAGTGTTATATGCTAATAATTGTAAATTAACCATGACAATAACAAATACATTTAATACATTTGTTATACAGAGATATACAAAGTTCTCTATTAAATTTCTTAATGACCCAAGACTTGTAACACCTAATATAATCTATCTCTGTCATGACCTTCAAAGATGATAATATATACATTTTTTTATGCAAAGCAAGTTTCAGCACATCCAGTGAAGTTTTGTTACTGCAATATCATTGTCATACTCTACAGTTTTTTAGTTTTCTATCTTTAGTATTATCAGTAAAGCAGTATAACCACAGCCATGAATTGGGATCCACCACCAACTGAAATAAGTTATCAGTAAAGCAGTTGTATCACAGCCTTACGTTGGGGTTCTACTGCTTGTCAGAATTAGTGTTATTAGTAAATCTGTAGTATCACAGCTTTGAGTTGGTTTCTACTGCTTGTCAGAATTAGTGTTATCAGTAAAGCAGTTGTGTCATAACCATAAGTTGGGTTCTACTGCTTGTCAGAATTAGTGTTATCAGTAAAGCAGTTGTATCAGCCATAAGTTGGGTTCTACTGCTTGTCAGAATTAGTGTTATCAGTAAAGCAGTTGCATCAGCCATAAGTTGGGTTCTACTGCTTGTCAGAATTAGTGTTATCAGTAAAGCAGTTGCATCAGCCATAAGTTGGGTTCTACTGCTTGTCAGAATTAGTGTTATCAGTAAAGCAGTTGCATCAGCCATAAGTTGGGTTCTACTGCTTGTCAGAATTAGTGTTATCAGTAAAGCAGTTGCATCAGCCATAAGTTGGGTTCTACTGCTTGTCAGAATTAGTGTTATCAGTAAAGCAGTTGTATCAGCCATGAGTTGGGTTCTACTGCTTGTCAGAATTAGTGTTATCAGTAAAGCAGTTGCATCAGCCATGAGTTGGGTTCTACTGCTTGTCAGAATTAGTGTTATCAGTAAAGCAGTTGCATCAGCCATAAGTTGTGTTCTACTGCTTGTCAGAATTAGTGTTATCAGTAAAGCAGTTGCATCAGCCATAAGTTGGGTTCTACTGCTTGTCAAAATTAGTGTTATCAGTAAAGCAGTTATATCAGCCATGAGCTTGGTTCTACTGCTTGTCAGAATTAGTGTTATCAGTAAAGCAGTTGTATCAGCCATAAGTTGGGTTCTACTGCCTGTCAGAATTAGTGTTATCAGTACAGCAGTTGCATCAGCCATAAGTTGGGTTCTACTGCTTGTCAGAATTAGTGTTATCAGTAAAGCAGTTGCATCAGCCATAAGTTGGGTTCTACTGCTTGTCAGAATTAGTGTTATCAGTAAAGCAGTTGCATCAGCCATAAGTTGGGTTCTACTGCTTGTCAGAATTAGTGTTATCAGTAAAGCAGTTGTATCAGCCATAAGTTGGGTTCTACTGCTTGTCAGAATTAGTGTTATCAGTAAAGCAGTTGCATCAGCCATGAGTTGGGTTCTACTGCTTGTCAGAATTAGTGTTATCAGTAAAGCAGTTGCATCAGCCATAAGTTGGGTTCTACTGCTTGTCAAAATTAGTGTTATCAGTAAAGCAGTTATATCAGCCATAAGTTGGGTTCTACTGCTTGTCAGAATTAGTGTTATCAGTAAAGCAGTTGTATCAGCCATAAGTTGGGTTCTACTGCTTGTCAGAATTAGTGTTATCAGTAAAGCAGTTGCATCAGCCATGAGTTGGGTTCTACTGCTTGTCAGAATTAGTGTTATCAGTAAAGCAGTTGCATCAGCCATAAGTTGGGTTCTACTGCTTGTCAGAATTAGTGTTATCAGTAAAGCAGTTATATCAGCCATGAGCTGGGTTCTACTGCTTGTCAGAATTAGTATTATCAGTAAAGCAGTTGCATCAGCCATGAGCTGGGTTCTACTGCTTGTCAGAATTAGTATTATCAGTAAAGCAGCTGTATCAGCCATAAGTTGGGTTCTACTGCTTGTCAGAATTAGTATTATCAGTAAAGCAGTTGCATCAGCCATGAGCTGGGTTCTACTGCTTGTCAGAATTAGTGTTGTCAGTACAGCAGTAGAATCACAACCTTGAGTTTGGGGTCTACTGCTTGTCAGAATTAGTATTACTGGTAAAGCAGTTGTACCATAGCCATGAGTTGTGTTCTACTGCTTGCCAGAATTAATGTTATGAGTAAAGTTGTATCACAGCCTTGAGTTGGGGATCTACTGCTTGTCAGAGTTAATGTTATCAGTAAAGCAGTATTATCAAAGCCATGAATTGGCTTCTGCTTGTCAGAATTAGTGCCATCCTTTTACTTGGTTATATCAGGTATGCAACCATCAATTAAAACTCTCTTCTAAGCCAAGTGACATTTTGGATCTTTATTGCCAAGTGAGGCTGAGATAAACAACAATATTAGACAGCATATAATACTGTGGCTATGAAATAGGTGTCCTGTATATTGTTGGCAGGTATCCTCATGAGTGCTTGCAGCAGTGGTGTATAGGCTGTGTGATGACTTTCATTGAAAGTACTCACATTTAAAAACATCAGTTGTGAAAACAATTCTCTCTCTCTCTCTCTCTCTCTCTCTCTCTCTCTCTCTCTCTCTCTCTCTCTCTCTCTCTCTCTCTCTCTCTCTATATATATATATATATATATATATATATATATATATACATACATGTAGAAGGCCAATTCCATTGAAAAAAGGATAAAAACAGTAGAATCATAAATTTATAAGAAAACCTGGAAAAGTTATAGAACTAATAAGTTTTCAAGCAATTTAAATTGAAATTTTCCTTTCTCAAAGTTCTAAATCAGTGAAAATATATAAAATATATAAAATTAGGACTTATCTATAAAATATGTAATTGTAGCAAATCATGACCTACCTGAAGCAATATTACAACTACAATCATATTAAGAGGAATCCTGAAGAAATTCATTATCGTGGCTCTTGCTGAAAGAATAAAGTTTATTGTTTAGCTTGTAATGGCCATAAAATATTAGGGGTAAAACAAGACTACGGACCTGTACAATAAGAAGGCTATGTTCTTCATGACCAACTAACATTAAAATAAGAAAATCTTTCACCAAAACATTCACACAGCTGTTGACAATGATGATACTATGTCTTGCTTTTCTACTAAGAAAGGCTCAACAAAAATCATACCAACCTCTTTAAGCCTCTGCTATTTTTGAGGAATCTACCTATAAACAGTTTTCAAAGGTAGTAGTGGGCTTTAAAATTATCTATCTTATAATCATGGGGGGGGTGGCATTGTAAAGTCATTCTTACATAAGGACCATATGGCAGAAATTGATACAATGCAAAACTGAATGATTTCCAAAATCCTGTGTAACTTGAAAATACATGTACAACATTATAATAAAATGCATTATAATCAAAATTAAGCTAGATGTATATTTTTTTGACCTTATCATACATTTGGTAATCACTAAGAGTTACAGTAGGTTTCTGAATATCATGCATACATTGCATTGTGTGCAGAAGTGACTGAACTATACAGTATATCTAATGTATTTAAAAATACATACAATACTGCATCTTACAACTGAGCTATTCCAAGAGCATAGATTACCACACCTTCTAATTGGCACAGGACATCATACAAAATCAAGGTATTTTTGTTGACACTTCATGTGAATTAGTCATACTGTTTTAATGCATGCTGAAAATTTCATTAAAAATAGCTGAAAAATGAGAATACATCAGAGGTGGAGGGAGTTACATCCCTTTACTCTGAAGCTCTGATTTATGAGCTATTGATGTAAGTAAATCAGATTCAAATCTGGTGATACATGTGCCAGAGTTAGTCTCATAATATGCCATAATGCAGCTTGCAAAAACAAAAAAATCTCCTTATGAAACCAATTGAAGCCAAGTGACTGCATCATTTTAAAGATGTTAAATGATTGGGCATGAGAACCTGTTGTGCTGCTGCTGTTGGTCCTACCAAGTCAAAATGAGCTCTTAAAAATCTATAAGAAATAGCCATCTAATCTCCATCCCATGACTTGGATAATGTTGGTTAGGGAACAATGACATTTAAATGCTATGCTAGTAGTACAGCACCAAACTCATGAGATAATATGCATGAGAAACTGTTTGGTCAGAGTTTTTTCTTATGAGAAGATTGACTAACATGACATATCCAGCACAATAAAATCTGTGCTGAGATATCATCTATTCCTTCTTACAATGGCAGAGATAAATGATATTTCTCTCCTCCGACTGGTTTAGTTAGCTTCAGTTAACACTTCAAAGCTGTTACAGGCTCCTGTAGATGCCCTTGAAGTGAAAGGTCCAACAAGGAAAGAGTTTTCACAATATAGGCCTGATTCTCCCAGAGAAGGAACCTGTTCCAGCAATGGAAATAGAACCCATGCAAGTGCAACTGAACCATATTACCAAGTGCTGATAGTTTGCATCATTCAACAAGGTATATATCTGATTCTGCTTAACTGTAGCTAGAACAACTAGTAGGTTTATATGAGTTTACTGATTCTGCCTTCTGTAGACAGAATAACAAGGAAGCAGGATTATACAAGAAGTGAGTCAATGAGATTCTAGACAATGGTTCAAATAGTTCTTTATTCAACTTAATGTTAGATTCCATTTTAGACACTGAACCACCGATATCTTCAGTGAAGACAAAACAAAATTTGCCAGAAGGATGGATAGCTCTTGTCATGCAAATATCTTCCCTTCCATAATGATGAAAAGTGTCTGAGACCATGGAATAGTAGCCTTTTATTGTTATGGGTATAATGTTAAGTATTCAAAGAGGCGAAGGAGAAAGCATATCTTAACACTGATTGAAATGCAGTGACCATAGCCTTCATTTCCAAGCAGTTAATGTACACTGTATGCTCCTGAAAGAGCCATGCCTTGTTGATTTCCCAAAATGAGGAGGTTGGCATCAAGCCTACTGTAGAGACTGATTTCCTAGAAGCTGAATCAGCAAGGGAATACTCATCATTTGCAGAGATGGTTCCTTGTACATCCCAAAACTGAGATTGTCTGATTCAGTGAGCAAAGTTTTGGTCACTCCTGGAAAAAGATTGTAATCTGCAGTAGACTTGCAAAACGGTATCCCAAGACAACTAGATTTGTTGTTGCTTTAGGCGATACAATAGAAAGAAGTAATTCTTTCCATGAACACAAGACATGGTCATAATAATTTAAATACATGATCCTTGGGTGACAGACACTGTATACCTACATTCTGAACTCCACACTCAAATGGATAAAATATTATGCTGGTACAAGAATGGATCAAGACAAGACATAATAGAGGTTAAACAAGGTATCAATTTCTTGATTTAAAACAGCCCAACTGGAGCTTTATTAAGACTGGAAATCATGGAGCTGGAAGCGACTCTTAAGTACAAAATGACTATGTCCATAATTCTAGTGAACATGCTGGTGCTGGAATTGATGTTCAGGCCCAAAGGGGGTGCCACTTATCCTTGAATGAGAAATCTTGCCAATGTTCTTTTGCACCATGAGCAGACTGGAGTAAAATCCTGGTGAATTTACCTAGAAAAATTATTACTTCTGTTAAGGGAGAAAACAATCTTGCTTCAAGATGTCCATTTGTATGGGTCACTTAGGACATCTGTAATGGTGGCAAAGATGGACAGTGAACTATACTGGATTCCTGCCATAATGAAATACTGTAATCCAATTACTCAAAGAATTACTAATAGTCTTGGGATGTTATCAATGGCCTGGGGAAAGCATCTATCATCCAGTACTCTAATCATCCCCAATGAAAGCACCTAAATTGTGATCGGCATGATGGGAGCTGAGGCCATTGGTGAAGCTGTTCAGTGTTCCCTGCATTAACCACTCATGGTTATAGAATGGCACTGGGTATCCAGAACTGGATCATCATATCCATTGCCAGGTTGGTAAGCCATGAAAGGCCCTTCTAGAGCAGTCCAACTTGGGTCTGCAATGGCACTAGACCAACATGGATCCATAATCCACAGATCCAAAATATTATTGGATCAACATGGATCCAGAATGGCAGAAGGCAGACATGGATCCATAGTGGTACAGGGCTGATATGGATCCATATAGGCACAGGACTGAAAAATATCCATATTGGCACTGGACCAACACTGGTCCATAACTGCAGTTGGCAGGCATGGGTCCATAAAGGCACAGGGCAGACATGGATCCATAATGGCAGAGGGCTGATATGGATCCAAAATGGCATCCAACCAACATGGATCCATAAAGGCACAGGACTTATAAAGATCCATAATGGCACTGGACCAACACTGGTCCATAACAGCAGTAGGCAGGCATGGGTCCATAAAGGCACAGGGCAAACATAAATCCATAATGGTACCTGGACTATACGACACTGTCCTTGCATCTGGCAGACATAGGTCCATAAAAGCAACATAGTGACATGGGTTTATAATAGCATCATTCCAGCACAGATTCATCATAGCACTATAATGACAGAGACCATCCACTCTTTGATACTTTTTTGCTGGTCATATAATGCTGAACAGGATAAGTTGTTGTTGTTGTTGTTATAGGGTTGAAGGTCATTTTTCAGCACAAGATAGGCTATACATAGGCTATACATGGTGGCCAGTATAAATGGTAGAGGAAGAACCAAGGAAAACTACGGAAAGAAACACTGACCCACGAGAAGTTACTGGCAAGCTTTCTCACTGATCTAATGCCATTACTTGTCCTGATTTGCTGCCTTACCAAGGTGGAATCAAAACTAGTAGACAGAACTAGATTAGTGAGCTGACTATTAAGATGCTATGCTGAAGGTCAGGCGAGCAGCATTTTCTCTCAGAATTATCTAGATACTGTTATTGTGGTTTAATGGAAATCAAGTTGCCCTAAAAGGATTTTTAGAATGGTTGGATCAGCATCATTTAAATAAAGGAAAAACATATGCTGCAAGAAGTGTGTGTTTGTTAAAATAAAAAAATACAAATGCTTCCATATTACAGAGGCCCCCATTAATATGACACCACTGAAGTGTAAAGATACATGCACAAGTAGCTGAGGATAGATTTGTAAACTGACAACTGCAATATTTTTTAAGGCTATCATGTGAATTTTCTTTATAATTATTATTGATATAGATATATTTGTTAACTAGGAGTTTCAAGCTTGGGTTGTCATGAAACTAATGTGAGGCATGTACACTTCCCAAAGCTTCTTCATTGCATCTAGACAAGAAAATACTAATAGTTGGCAAGGAAACAGAGCCAGCCACCCAAGGCAGCTGACCAAAAACAAGGGGAATTCACTTATTATTATGTTCTGATATTATTGTAAACACGGTTCATCAAGTGCAAACTTACTTTCCTCAGGTACATATTTTCCTCTCATGGTACTCATGGACGGCCAGAATATCCCCACACAGCACTCAAACACTAAGAAGGCAGCAAATATTAACATCTGGTGCTGGAAAAATATAAATACATTTCTAAAAATAGAGAGCAGCTGCATTTCTCTCAAGTTTTCTATCATCCAAACACAAACACAAATATTCCTGATATATTTAACAACCAGTAAATTGATAAATATCTCATATTTAAAAAAATACTTTTGTTCATAATTAAAAGTCATATAGTGAACTTTTACAAATTCTTCAACAATGAATTCCACTAAAAACAAGAAATTCCTTTCTGATTCCACTGAGTATTTATTAGTGTCATGACCTACAAGGCAAGCAAATACTGAAATCACAACTGTAAGCCTTTCTTACCTTGATCCCAAACAAATGAGCTGATCTGCAGCAGAATAAACAGTCACTTTTGTTTACTTTCCCCTCAAGTAGTTTTTTTAACAAATATCTCGTTCACTCACAGGAATTCTATTCATCATGTTTTTTTTAGTTAAACTTAAATTTTTCTTCAATATATCAAGTAATATGATTGGAAGCCACTGATCCCTGTTGCATCCAGTTAATATGGGCTTATGGGAAAAGTCAATTCTGAAGAGCGTATTCTTTGATGAAAGTGTTATACTTACACCAGGGAAAAGTCAATTCTGAAGAGCGTATTCTTTGATGAAAGTGTTATACTTACACCAGGAAAGATAATAGGTACTGCCAGTGTTAGAGATGATACCACTAAAACTGGCCTGAAATGAAGAAAAAACAATGAAATAAAAATGTATCTGTCATTCCTTATTCATGTAATTAACATATTTGCTTGTAAACTATTGCACCATGGATAAACATGATTATAAATCTACAGATAAATTTACACCCCCTTTGAGTCTATACCTCAAGATAAAAAACCTGTATAAATGCTTTTCAATAAGGTCACCAGCAAACAATATTATGCCCATTTTACCTGAACAATAGGCAACCTGGCAATTTCTTCTATACGTGATCACCAAAATTTACCATTTTTAACAAGGCACACTGAAGCAAAATCAACTTAGAAATGACAAATAGAGATACTAACAGTAAGCTTGATTTGCGTTCTGTTTATGTATGTAATTTTCATAAAAGTATCTTGAGTTTCAATGAATTTATTTCAACTGCCAAACCCCATACAAAGTCAATGGTAAATCTGCCCACTGACCACAAATATGGCAGCTGATGACGTCATTCAGGAACTATCTATATGACAAATATATTGATAAGGATATCTCAGAAAACAAGCCTTGTCTTAGAAATTTCTGAAAAGACTGATACTTTACTTTTCAAGGAGACCATCATGCATCCATTTCTAGTGTCCTGTCATTACTTTTAACTCCTGAGTACTGAAACCATCCCTGATATTCTTGAAAAATTTCCAACATATCAAAATTTGATAAAAATACCATTTTTGTAACATTTTTCAATTAATAAATTGAAAGACGTGCAAGTGTAGTATAAAATTCTTTGTTATAGCCTTTGACCTCAAGCCGAATATCATGGAAAGAAGATCAATGAACTTACCTCAGACAAGTACAAATATAACTGCATTTTAAGTCTGGTCAATATATCATTTTTTTTTAAAATAAGAGTTTTTTAAAGAGATGGACTATTTTCTGGCCAAATATAATTTCCAGGAATTCAAGAAAATACTAACTCTTCTTTTTAACTGTGAAGTGTTGAAACCATCTCTGATATTCTTAAGTGATAAGATTTTCAATTCAACCACTGCAGCAGCCAAATTGTATGTCAAATAGGCACCATTTTCATTTAGGACAACTGGACAAATCTGGAACACTATATGTTTAGGGTAGTACAATATTCAGTAAGGCTTGTTTGTTTTTGTAACTTTAACACCATGCTTCAACATATGAAAAGCTATATGTGGTGACAAGTATATTTACTTAAGGAAGAACACAGGAAAACCTGAGAACCACCAACCCATGGTAAGCTACAAACAAGCTGTGCAAAAACTTGAACCAATGCAGACAGAGGTGAGAGTGATCTGTAAAGGCAAGCGCCTTGAACCAATCAGCTACATGGTATACCTTTTTCATTTTGGACCTGCTAGTCTTTGATAATGTCTACTCATGAAAACCTTATGCCAGTATGACATTTGGTTCTTGATGGGAGCAATGACAGATTTTCAATATCTCTAGCTGAATGGTGGACATAGCGTTACCATTTTCACATAGGACCAACTAAGGATATAAAAAATTTTCAGTGATACTCCAATGTTCAAATAACCATCCACTAAAGAACAGCAAAAATTTTAAGATGACCACTGTTGAAAAAACAATGGATAGCCATGTGGAACCAAGTCGTTTGGTGAAAACCCCATGATAATTTGATTTTCCATTCAGTAGTAACAACACAATTTTCAAGATGACGGAGATACCAGTTGTCAGATCAGCACCATTTTCAGCTAGATATCATGTGAAGTCTTTCAGTGAAAACCCTATGTCAATACAACTTTCTGTTCAACAGAAAACATGATAACAAGATTTTCTAGATGGCTGTCATTGAGGCCATATTGGTTGTCAAATTGCCACCATTTATACATACGAAAAACTAGGCATCATTAGTCTTGTAGTGAAATCCCAATTTTCAAATGACCAACCACTCAAGATTAGCAATTACAAAATTTTCTCTGTTGTGTACATACTGGATGTCCATGTGGAATATTATTCATTAAGGATTAACTAAATATCATAAGAAGTCTTTTAGTGAAAATCCCATGTTGATATGACCATCCACTCAGTCTGCAGCAATAACAAGAATTTCATGGTGGCCACTGGGCCAGCCTTAGTGAATGCTTGAATAGAACCATTTTCATAAGGAACAACAAGACATCATAAGATGCTTCTTGTGAAAAAGCCATGTCAATATGACTTTCTGTTCAGGAAAAGTGATAACAAGTTCTTCAAATTGACTGCCATGGTGGTCATATTAGACATCAGATCAGCACTATATGTATTTTCACTTAGGACCATCAAGACATATTAAGATGTCTTTCAGAGAAACCTCAGTGTTCATATAATGATCCATTCTGGAGAAAAAGCCATAACAGCATGTTCAAGATGGCCACTTTGGCAGCCTTTTTTGTGTGTGACTGTGGCACCATTTTCATTTAGGACCAAGTAGACATCATAAAAGTCATCTAGTGAAAATCCCATATTGATATGACTAACAGGTTAGAAGGAGTAATAAGGAGTTTCAAGATGGCAGCCATGGTGGCCATTTTGGACATCAAAGAAGTCATTTACTCAATGTTCATACAACCATCCTATTAGGGGAAGCAGCAATAACAAGATTTCCATTATGGCAGCTTTGGTGGTCATTTGGATGACTGAGCAGCACCATTTTCATTTAGGACCAAATAGAAACCATGAAAAGTCAAGTGTAGACCCTATCTCAATATGACTTTCCATTT
Source organism: Potamilus streckersoni (assembly GCA_016746295.1). Taxonomy (NCBI): domain Eukaryota; kingdom Metazoa; phylum Mollusca; class Bivalvia; order Unionida; family Unionidae; genus Potamilus; species Potamilus streckersoni. The sequence goes on along the minus strand of JAEAOA010000362.1, from coordinate 1,504,993 downwards.
CTGAGTGATAACAGAAACAAAATTTTCAAGTTGGCTGTCTTGGTGGCCATATTTTTCTTTGTGTACATCAGATTGGCACCATTTTTTATTTAGGACCAACTAAACATTAGCGTAAAACCTTTTAGTCAAACATCCATTTAGGAGAGGACAGATTTTCATTTTGGTGCAATGGTGGCCAAATTGTATATTCAAATAGCATTGTTTTTATTCAAGTCCAATTACAGTGAGATCAATGTGTTGTTGTTGTTGTTGTTCTGGGGCTTAACACCATTTTGTAGCACACGATAGGCAGCCAGTATTATTGGTGGAGGAAGAAACTGGGAAATCCGTGGTAAGAACCACCAACCTGCGAGAAGCTACTAAAAATCTTTCTCACAGTGATCCATAATGGAGAGCGCTTTAGACCAATCGGGTTCCCAAGATCTGTGTATATTTGGCAATCCTTGAAGTAGTTTGGGAAAAGTAGCAATAACAAATTTGTTCTAATGGATGTACAGGAAATGGAAGATGGACAACAAGCCATTCCATAAGAGCTATTGTTTTGTTCTACTTCCTTTCTAGATCACAATGTATCAATGACTAGTTTAACAAGCCTTTTATCATGGACATATTGCTAGGCAAAGCATGGAATAATCAAGATATCATGGCCACAAGAAGGATCAATAATACTAAGACAATTAAACAAAAAGTCCACAGAATACCGTCTGCTCTGCATTGGCATAAAACACAAGAGTCCAATGAAGGGAATGATGCTCCGCTGGCAGAAAATAATTTCAAGACAATACTAATTCTTCCTTTTAACTTAAGAATATTCAAACCATCTCAAATCTTTGCAGTGATATATGTCATAGACAAATAGGCACTTACCTTTCAATGCTCAATATACTAAGCAGTCATTCGATGCTGACTATCAAACATGCTCAGGTAACTATTATGGCTATCTGTCAGATTAGGGTACTATTCAAGTTTGTTTTGATCCTTTAAATGAGCTTAAACCAATAAAATTATTTAATGAGATGTTAACTGAATATAACCAATTTTTAGCCTGTAAAGCATAATTCTTTTGCATTCACTTTCTTTCATTTTAGTCTTTCATGTACCACCTAGTCAAATCATAACACTTTCTCTTAACATACCTCATAAATGATTCTACTGCTGTATGTTTGGATAAAAGTTTGAACAAAGAGGAGCCGATCATGATGGAAACCTGAAAACAGAAATGAACAAAATAGATGATCAAGGTATAATAGTGTAAATTCAGAAAATTAATGCAATAACAAGAGGTTCCATTTCGTATAACCAAAATTCAAGTCATCAAGCAAGTGAAAAGACATTGAAATTGAGTTTCATCTAAAAAAAAAAACAACTTAAGACTGGCCTTAATTACGAGTATGGGAAGTCATACAAATGAATATACATAAACTATGTCAGACTTCCTCAAAGGCTGACTGAACAAAAAATAAACAAGAGGTCATGTGCACCTGATATCACTCCTCTGGCTGACTGAACAAAAAATAAACAAGAGGCCAAGTGCACCTGATATCACTCCTCTGGCTGACTGAACAAAAAATAAACAAGAGGCCATGTGCACCTGATATCACTCCTCTGGCTAACATAACCCAACAGTTGACCATTTAACTATGAAGGTTTATGTAGTATTGAAAAAACATAACAGTATGGAAATTCTTTCCCAAACTTTATATCATGCTGATGTTACATATTTGACAACAACCTGATAAAAATTCTTGCTAATGATAAAGATAAAGTAATATGAAGATTGTCCTGATCACAACTCAAATCATCCTAGATTTTGATGATATGAACCTAATTTACCAAGTTTTATTAATTAAAAAAAATGGATGAGAAATATAGTCGCTAGATCTAAAGAGGTAATAAGCTCAGCCAATCAGATGCAAGGTATCTCATAAACAAAAACTGCATCAGGTATATAATATCCAGACTGTCAACAAGCTGAGCAAATTGCATACATGTTCATCTCATTAATGCTCATGGATTTTTACCATTATCTAACTCATTTGAGATCTTGATCTCAGTACACAGTTAACATATCCCTTTCTTTTAATCTGATCAGTCCAAATAATACCCCAATGAACAAAGTATTATCATTACAAACTGGCTGCAACTATGATAATTTTCCTTGCTCCATTTTGGAAGCATTTCTTTGTTTTTTGTATTACTATCAACAATTTGGTGGCCATCTTTTTAATTCATTGCCTTAGGTGTATAGGTGGAAAAAAATATGCTATGTCTGAATATGGCCAATATTCATATTAATGTAAAATGCAACAAGGAGACTAAATCCAAGATAGAAAACCTCTACAATTCTGGATGTATTCCAGCTTGGATTCCATGTTTCTGCACAAAACTCAGAGTTCAAGACTTGTTGTACTAATTCAGTTCCAACTGTTTACCTGTGGAAACACCATGATATTAAAATTCAATAACTTAAAATTTTGAGTGCTCATGATCACATTTGTATCAGGATAGACACATCTATGAAGACAGCTTTTGTGAAAAGAAAACCATAACAGCTGTACCATTTTCTGGATTGACACAAATTTGAAATGAGTGCTGTCAATACTACACAGAAGAGTCAGCTGCTGATTTCAGTAACAAGTCTTCCAAATTCAGGTCTGTAAAGTAACAGAAATTATGTTAATAAAACAATGTCCCTGACCTTTATCAATTACATGTAGGACAAGCTCTCTAAAAATTCTGTTCACTAAAATCTTACTTTCATTATCAACCAGTCAGGGACAGTGAAACCATGTATACTCTATTTTATCTTCACTGATTTATAGTATGGTTCTTGTTCTTTCATATCTGTAGTAATGCTAGTCCTTCAACAACTCGCTCAATGGTTGTATGCCTTTTTTGACCATGCTAACTGTACACACTGTAAGATAATGTTCAAGTGACAGAAATACTATGGGATAACTAGAAACCAATAAAATTAAAAAAAAGGGTCCTTATCTACCCTGCAGGGATGTGGCCAGGATTTCAGTATTTAATAAAAGTTGTGTGTGTGTGTGTGATTTCCAATGGGGAAGTGATGGCAGGAAGAGCCATTGTTAACTATGTCCTTAAGACTTAAATATCTGTCACTCTTTCTTACTATTCCACTCTGTTAAGGCTCTACTGAAATAAAAATACTCAAAAGAGATGTCATCTCTAGTTGTATAGTGATTATTACTGTGATGTCATTGGGCATGGTCACATGGTTGTAATGGGGTCTTGGTTGGTATGGCAAAAAGACCATAGGCTTACTCTATATTTTACTGCTCATTACAATGTAGTCAAAAGAATTAAAAATTTTCTAACAATTCAGTTTGACTCAATTATATACTTGATTCAGTCAATGAATAGGTTCTAAAATTGATGTGTATATTTTGGAGCCATGTTTGTCTTGTCTGGAAATACCATTTTTTTTTCACTGGGCATTAGGCAGACATCACTGATTTAAATAATAGTAATAATACTTTACAAACTCCTGAAATTAGTCTTCTGTTTTTTCCAAGAATCTTGATGTATTGAGAAATATGTTTTGAAAAATTTATGAAAATGAAATCTGAACTTGAGATGTCTTTGAAAGGTCTATTGCATATGCAATTTATGATGTTGTTTTTTTACTACTGGTCTGAATCATAAATAACTTGAAACCCTTCATATTCTATCTCTCTCTGAATCAAAATTTTAAAGTGAAAACTCCTGGAATGGGTTTCTCTATTTCACACCTTTCCATCCTAAAATTATTCTACTAATATCTCACCATAAATCCAGCAAATATATGCCCATGTGGAATATGTGGAATTTCTTCTGTGTGACCTTTCTCTGAAATAGTGCCTTTATTTGCTGTCTCTTTAACTTCTGGACTCAGAGCTGGGGTCCACTCAAGGACAAAAACATACATCGATCCCTCAAACAGTGACTGGATAAACCCAAGACTTAATACCTTGTAATCTGTGAAAAAATAAGAGGAATAAATATTTATTAGTGATATAATTTTTTACCATTAATAGGTTTTGGGGTCAATAAATACACTGCACAAATTTTTATTCTTTCTTGTAAAAATTATAGTTGATTCTAGGATCTTACATAAGTGTTTAACAGATATGAAATTTAAGAAAAAAAGTTCATGAAAATTATATGCAGCAAGTTGCTTGAAGTGATCGACATATTTCTGTTGTTCATTCATGGTATAAACTGTCTGTTGATGAATACCACAGGGAATAAAGGTGTTTCTGGTATCTGTTACCCAAAGAAAGCTGGCGGTAAATTTTGCAGAAATGTGGGATTTTTTGTATATGTCAATGTTCTCTTCCTAACACCCTTTGAGTAAACCATGTTTGACACAAATGGGATTTTCTAATGCTTTCTTACCATGACAAAGAAGTGATTCAGTTTTTGAATTAATACAAAATAAAAATTTGTTTAACAAAATATTTTAAACATTAGGCATTTTTAGCTACATGTTATAATGCTATCCTGAAAATTTATTAAGTTACAGATATGAGAAAATGTGATGCTGTGTGGAATGAAACTACAGAAACTTTCAGTTTTATAAATATTAAAGGTATCACTGTATGCTATTTCAGATTACAAGCAATAAACAAATTGCATCACTGATGCCAAAATGTTTATTCTAATTTTCTTTTGAAGGCAGATTGTTAGGTATATGTATCCCATCCCATTTTTCTTCTTGTTCCTCATGATAAAAATAAAAAATGCCCTGATAAAAGATTCTGCCCTTTTTCATGCTAGTCTTACTACACCTGTTTAGCTGAAGCTTTTGTCACCGAGAGAAAACAGCAACAAATTAAATAGTAAATGTACATTATTACAATCCATACAATACTCTTTCAGTTTCAAAGCTACAATATTCACAAAATTTACATCCATATAGACAGTTATTAGGTTAAATCCCAAGAATTACCATTTAGCATGCTTTCTTGTTTTTTTCACAAGTACAACGACCTTTCCATTCCCAACAAATAAGATTATTTTTAAGTGCATGTACTCTTCTCTGGTATGTAAGTAGCATTTGTGTTTGATTTTTGCTCATGCTAGTTGTTTCTTTAAGTTGCTGTCAGTTCTATCAACAAGTTCACATGATGTCACTGGTTAAAAAATTTACATGAGTGACCACCTGGCATTTCCTTTCATTACACAGTGCCATATTCATGATACACTACTGTTCTGTTTATTAGGAGTAATCAACAGAATACAGACCCTGATCTACTGGTGCAATATGTAATAATCAGTTCATAGTCTATGTTGACTGCAATTGGACTCAATGGCAGTGAGTATAAATGGTTACTTTCTTCTACTTAAAAAGTTTCAAAGAAGGACTAAAGTTTTCAATGTCTCCATGAAGAAAACTCCTGATGTAGCAAATTTAGTGAAATATTCAGTAATTCTATGATCAGTTTCATACATTTTGTGTGTAGTAAAAATGGTCTGAGAATCTGTTCATAACAGTAAAGTCTTTACATTACACTGACACTGCAACATAACCTTGCAACTCTGACAGCAACACTTGATTTAATTTATGCAAGATTATGATGCTATTAAATATGAACATCTTGTGACAAACATAAATTCTTTTCTAATGGTTTGCAACAAGCAGTAGTCTCCTTGAACAAGGATTAATTTATTGGTAGAACTGCTTGCTGCCTTTCTATGTTCTTACAATATTATTCAAAAATTTTATGCTAGAAAATCTGTATAAAAAAGCTCTGTTGACAATGCACAAAAAGACTGTTTATTGGAAATTGGATGGTTAGATAAACAGCACTTTGCTGCTTTTATTCTCACACATTTCATTGTATACTGGAAGGTCTAGAATGATCAAGAAAGACTGCATAGAGTAATATTCAAATTACACTCTCAGTAAAATTCTATAGTATGGCACTTTGTACAAGTCTTTAGTACAGTTTGATCCTTAATAAAAAAAGAAATCACTGAAGTCACAATGACTAATAAAAGACAGCTAAATCCTGTACATTTAAGAGTGGTGTATTTATGTTTTTATACTAAAAAACACAATTAAATCATCTGTCATCAAATAATTGTATTCCAATCTCACCTCTCAATGTTTCTGCTTTATGTAAATGACCATCATCTGAATAAATCAAATATATAACCACTTTTTTTCCATGGCACAGTTTACAACATTTTTGCATGTGACACAAATTTACTTACCTGTACCAATGGATCTGAAAGCATTCTGGAAAGACTTTTGGAAGTTGCTAATTTTATCGCCATAGTTTTCTGGCCATATGTAGTAGATGAGTATGACCATTATCATTAATACTGTCAATGATACATCAAATGGGGCACTGAAAAAAAAGAAAAGAGCTACTGATACATTACATCTTCACCGTGACCATAAATACTACTGTATTTGCTCACATAAAAACATAAATGATTACAAATAGCATAGACCAATATTTACCACTGTATAATTTATCAACAGATCTGGATACATGCTGTTTTTTATACTGATAGTTTACAATAACAGTGTAATAAAGACATCCAGTAATAAAGTGCTAACTAAACCGGTTCTACACCATTTGCAGTTATGTAAAAGGTAAATACTTTATATTTCAAACAGCAAGGTAAAAACATGTTTGAGACCAAAGCCTTATTGCATAAAATGTACTATAGTATTCATACAATATCTTTTGGAAAATGGCAAGTTTACAGGCTAAATGTTGGGGCCATATGGTATCATACCAACAGAATAATTTATTAAAGGTCATAAATTGCTGCAAATTTTATTTCGAGGTAAAAAGTAAAAGCCTCCCCAAAACAAGAGTCATTCTATTGTCTGAAAATAATTTCCAGGATTTCAATCAAAGACCATTTCTTCTCATTATGTGATGAGTGCTAAAACTGTCTCTGATATTAATGAATGACAAGATTTCCAAAACTGTTGGCAACCATACAGAACTAGCTTGATATTATAATTACTTTTATGATGAAAATCCCATTTTTATATGATTTCCTGCTTAGAAAAAGCAAAAACAAGATTTTCAAGATGGCTGCCACTGTATCCAGATCAGTACCATTTTCATTTAGTATGAACTTGATATCATAAGAAGTCTTTTGGCAAAAATCCAATGTTGATATGACTTTTCATCTAGGAAAAGAAGCTGTAAGATACTGGATACAAGATTGGCACAACTTTTCTCTACAACCAACTAGATAGCAGAAGAAATCTTCTGGTCAAATCCCTATGTTGATATGACTTTCCATTCCTCCGGAGAAGTGATAATAAGAATTTCAAGAGGGCTGCAATGGCAGCTATGTTGGATGTCTGGGATGCAGTATTTTCATTTGAGACCAAACTGACAGCACAAAATGTCTTTTAGTGAAAACCCCATCTTGATGTGACCAGCCATTAGGAAAAGGAGCTATAACAAGATTATTTTGATGTTGGCTGTCATGGTGGCCATAATGGATGTCAGATTCTTCACATGTACTAGACATCCTAAAAGTCATAAACCTCCATATTGATATGACCATACATCCAGAAGGAGCAGTGATACAAATATTTTCAATATAGCCATTGGAGACCATAATAAATTTTCAAAGCAAAATCATTTTCATTTAGGACTAACAAGATATTAAAAGAAGTCTTTGGTGAAAACCTCATGTTGACAAGACATTCTGTTCAACAACATGTTCAAGACAACTGCATGGTGACCATACTGGGCAACAGATTGGCACCATTTAAATTTATCCATTTACATTTAAGATCAAAAAGACATCATAAAAAGTGGTTTGATGAAAACCACATATTGATGTGACAATTTAATCAGGATGAGCAACTACACATTTTCAAATTGTCTGTTGTGGTGACTAGGGTGAATGTATGAGTAGCACCAAGTAGACTTTGGGATGAATACTTGAGTAAAGTTTGAGTGCAATCCTGCAAGTAATTTAGAATTAGTGATAACAAGCCTGTACTGATGAATGGACATATGTTGGAAAGCACACAACTGACCATCCCATAAGCTCCTCTAGTATATGAACTAAAAACTACTGCTGCACAATACATTTTATTTACTAAGAAAAGTAACTTAAAAACGACTACTGAGTAATCAAGTTTTAAAAGTTTTTATAATCATAAATGCATAAGTCATACAATTATGTACTTGATGATCCTAGAAATTGCCATATTTGCCAAATTATTAACTCACTAAAAAATTAAATCCCAAGAATAAAAGATTTATTTTCATCTCTCATTTTGTCAGTGAAAGAACCTCAAACTGTTACTAGAACGTTCTGGTAGACAGTAATTGATGTTAGTAGAATTTTCTTACTTAGAAAAAGCTATCTTATATTCCAAATTTAGTATGATCTGCTTCCATGACTTCTGTAGCCCTGAATGCCAGGACAAGAAATGGACATAATTATAGATTACAGTATTTGCACAGTTGGACACTGTGGACATGACTGAAATGCACAATATGATGAGGTTGCATGCACCAAGTATGCTCAGGCAAGACCACAATATCTAACAGTACAAACATTATACATTAATTAAAATATACCCTAATGACTTTACAATAATTTCAATTTTAAATTGCTTCTTACAAGATTAAAGTGAATACAAATATGTTTGAATAAAAATCATATTCTAATTGTTTTGTTGTAGCTGTTGTGGGTTTAATGCCATTTTTCAGGACATGATAGGCTATATGTGGCACAATGTATAACTGGTGGAGAAAGAACCTGAGAAAATACATGTAAGAACCAATCTGAAGCTACTGGCAAGCTTTCTCACTTATCCACATTGGCTGAGCCAGAGACAGGAACTTATGTGGTCAGAGGTGATATAGAAGTGATTGTTAAAGGCAAGCTGTTTAGACCACTAGGACACATGGAGACCCCTAATTATATTTATGGCTGTATTGTGAATACAAAATGCACCAACAAACTGTTAAACTCAATAAGGTCTAGACAATACCCAATAAACTGAAAATTTATGAGAATATCCCATGCTATATATCTATGTAGAATATCATGAGCTGGAGATTATAATAATGACTGATCTTAAATTGTATACAGTAAGTTGTATGACACTGCACAGGTATACTAAGAATTCAGTTTGGGGTTTTTATGAGGTTTTTATGGGGGTACTAATTTCTAAGGATCTGTGGTTGCTTAAAACCACAAACTTTATGACAATTTGAACAAATATCCTTTGACAGAAACAAAAATTACCTCTTTTCTATCAATGAATTTAAGTACCAAAAAAATGTCATTTTTGGCACATCCAAGAAATGATTTCACAACAATTTGTGCATATAGACCAACAAACAGGTAGGATCAGGCAATCCATGTTTTCTTTGATAACAAAGATTTAATAAATCACCTTGTTCAATAGCTGTGCATAATGGTCACAGGATGATTGATATACAGTATACACTACATACACAAATCCAAATTTATCAGCAAATACTTGGGCCACCAATCCTGCTAAAATTGCAACAAGAGAATTTCCAAGAACAGCATGGCTGAAGATGTTTCCAAGCAAATCTGAATCAAAGTTTCTCTGAAAGGAAGAAAAAACAAAAAGTTAAAAATCAGTATTGAGGCCACTATAATAAATAATTGGAGAAATAGAAAAGTCTTATTTTCTTAAAATGTGACTTATAGTATAAAACTCAAGTCAGGTGGAAAACTTATATGAAAATCTCTTATATTTTTTTAAATCAATCTAAATAGTTTACATATATTGTTAACAGAACACTCAATTTGTGGTCAACTGTTCCATTTCAATCTGGATGGTCCTGGATATTAATGAGTACCATAAAAAACACATTATGTATCCAACCCATGTTTCAAAGCCTTGTATGCAAATAAATGAAATTTGTATGCAGATGTTTTTCATCTTTCCATTACAGTGACCTTGACTTATGAATGTTTGATACCCAAATCAATAGGCTTTGTTCTTACCCTAAGTGGAAGCTATCCACAAAGCACAGTCTTGGTCAGTGATGTGGAAGTAATGTTGTTGTGTGAAAAAAAACATTTTACTTATGTCAGTATGTGACAATAATCTTTAACCTTTGCACCTAAAAATCAATAGGCTTCCTCCTTATCTGAAGTGTAGGCCATCCAAAACCTTTGGTCAAGGTATGTGATGTAAACAGAAACCATTTTTCTTGCAACCACAGTGAAACTTAACTTTCACCCCAAATTCAACTGGATTCTTCTTTACCCAAAATGAAATTCATCCACAAAGTTTGTAATCAGAGATGTTGACATCTTGAGTTATTATGCAGAAACCATTTTTCTTCTATGATAATTACCTTGACCTTTGAACTTGTGACCCCCAATCGGGTCCTTCCTTACACAAAGTGCAAGCACTCACAAAGTCTGGCAACTAGATTGTGAAGTTATTGTGTGAAAAGGAAAAAAATCCATTGGTAACATACAGATGGATACACATCACAACACAGTATGACAAGCAAATAAAAAGGAAACAACCATTAGTGTCTGACATACCAATTTAAAATAAGCGACTTTACTTAAGAAATGTGAAGAAATTGCAAAACACATGCTGTCATGGGCAAGTAATTTGGGGCTTGTGATGATTGTGATTTTTAACTAAAAACATCTTGCATGCAAAATGAAGGCAGCCAAAGATGACATGTTTATATTGCAACACTATACAGTGAACCAAGCTCATACAAAAAAGAAGACAAAAGAAAATTTTCCTTTGGTGACAGGTATCCTTTGTGTAATTTATAAATATGTAAATGACGTCAGAAAAGGGGTTAATAGCTGATCCTTATTTATAAATCTGTCCACTAAAGTAGGTTTGACTGTATCAACCCATATTTATGAATAATTTATGCTAATGAATATGCATGTAAGTGTTCAGACAAAAAGTGCAGCCAAACCTTATGATGTTCATACACCAGCCAGGACTCAAAAGCACTGTACAGGATGGATGTGGCAGTCCCTCCAAGCAAACGACCAAGCATCAGGATCCAAAAATTATTAAAATGCTGAAAAAGATCAAAGTAGCATGTCTATTAAATTTTTCAAATTTTTTACCAATGGGTGGGGGAGTGCCTGGGTTGACAATGAGAAACAGGTAATCTGCTGACCAGAATACACATAATTTTTGGGAGGCATATTATCCCCTAAATCCTTAATGAAAGCAATTTATTTCAAGTAAAGTATCTTTCTTCAAAAATACTTACCCATTCATAATATCTTAGTAGAACTACTACCATCTAAGATCCAGCCTTCCCAGATAGCTAAAGTTATCTGCCCACCTATGTGAAGGTCTGGCAGAGTGCTCACCCCTTTGTATAGGGATTGAATAGCAAATCATGTGAATATCTCAATTACTACTGGAGCATAAGGCATGCTGTCTATGTGGCTCTAACTGTGGACAGGCAGGGAAGTTGTATGTACATTATGATTGGGTAAGCATTATTAAAGAAACATATTTTACTTGAAAACAATTATTTTTTTCTTCAAATATGTTGCCCAATCATAATACCTTGGGAGAATAGGTAAGAGCTGGAGGGAGATGTACCCTTAACAACAAATGCCATCTCTGCTCCTCTAAGGTATGTGGAGAAGACACCTTCTGTCAGGGACTGTCTTCAAATTGGGAAACATCCCCCTCCACATATCCAGTGGATGTCTTCTAAAAGCGTCTTAAGAAACTGTTGAGCAACTTGGAAAGGTGACCTGCTGTGCCATGGATATAGGTATTATCAGACCAAGTTGAGCCTTTTGAGATGAAATAAAAGCTGAAGAATGTGGAATTCAATCTCCATCCCACGGCTTACATAAGAGAACAGTTAAGGTGATAAGCTATGATATTGGTAACTGCTCAAACCTCATGAGCTGAAATGCATAACTTCATTTATGCTGTGGTTATTTCTCAATATGTACAATGATCAAAAAAGTGTGTTGATGTATCTTCCTATTCTATTTTAAAAAGGTAAAAATAAGAGTGATCTCCCTTAATGCAATGTCTCTGTCCTACTAAGATACCACTTGAAAGTTCTTACCGAGTCTTATAGTCTTAAGCTGAAGTATCTAGTCTGCAAATTTCGGGGAACCCATGGGCAGAAGCCTGTTATGGGTGATAAAAGATGGTGCCTTCATGAATGAAACTGATCTGTCTTATCGGAACTGCATGTAATTCAGTTTCACTAATATGGCATGTATTTCTCTGATTCTGCCATCACTAATGCATGAGGAAGTATGTCTTGTATGAAAGGTGAGGCAGTGATGCTAGTGACATTGGTTCAAATAGTATCTTGTTCAACTAGCTTTGTACCCAGACAGGATCCACTACTGGCACAGAGTTAGTATTTTTGGCCATGTATAATCAAAATTTGAAAGGTCAGATGTCTTTGTTTTCTCCAATAATGTTGCTTCCATGGTGATGAAGGGTTGAGCAGCAGTAGCCTTTAATTGTAGTCGTGCTAATTCCTGTGTACACCAGTGTGAATATTTGCCATTTGCCTTCATAAGTTTTTACAGTGGAGGATTGTATTGTATTATTGTTGAGCTTAATGCCATTTTTCAGCACACAATAGGCTATTCATGGTGGCCAGTATTAATGGTGGAGGAAGAAACCGGGAAATCACCCGAAAGAACCACCGACCCACGAGAAGCTACTGGCAAGCTTTCTCACATATCCACATTCGCTGAATCCTAGACTCGAACTCACATAGACAGAGATGAGATGGCAGTGATCCATAATGGACAGCGCTTTAGACCACTTGGCCACTCAGGGCCCCTCACAGTGGAGGGCCTTCTTACTCAAGTTATTCTCTTCATGACTCGTTGTGAGAAATGTTTATTTTTGAGGGCCTATTTAATATGATTTGGACATGCAGGTTCAGTAGTTCTGGGCTGGAATGAAACAACTGCCATCTTGGTTGTTTGAGAAGATGATGGAAAATCCTGATTTTCTGGGAAGTTTCTATTGTGAGATTGATGAGGTTGTTCATCCACAACATTCTGAGTGGTGCAATGTGGATGAGCTTGCTTTCTTATCATCTTCAGACTCCTTGGTTTTGGAGGACAGGTATATGCATCCAGGACATACAAAACAATAGTGTTGACAGCCCAGGCTTTTAAATGGCATTAAAATGGACTGTTGTTTCCATTGAGAACCAAGGAGTGTGAATGAAATGATTGAGGACACTTAGGTCAATGACAGGATGCAGAGTGGAGTTTGCCTCTGGGACTAAAAAAAGTCTGAAATAAAACTGCAGAGAACTTTTATTTCTAATGTGTTCTACCATCCTTTTCTGGAGAAGGTCCTTTACTTCTTGATGTAGGGTGGTAGCTTAGGATTGATCTGTTTAATCATCTTGGGAAGGGCGGAGTGGAGATGATGTAAATTTTGAGAAATGGAGGCTGTTGTATAGAGACATGTTGGCGAGAATGAAAGGGTTCTCTGTGTTTTATCCACTTTGGTTCATTGGAACTTCAACAGGATCACTTCTCTGAGGTTTGTGACGTAAGTATGACCTGTGTGTCTCTTTGTTGATTTTCCAGAATATCCCTGTATTGACGCTGCAATTGTAGGTGTCGAAATTTGGTCTTCTTGGTGGCTTGTTTGCAGACTTCTTCAATCTGGCCATTTAAAATAAGGCTAGCTGTTGTCCAAGTCCAATACTGATCCAATGATACTGCTCAGTGTCTGATCCATACATTTGGAGTGTGTCTTTTTCTTCCCCAAAGCTTTGATATTATCATCTGCTGGGGTGTTCAAATGAAATACTGATGTATGGCAATTGTTGAACTGCTGATGAAAAATTTGAGGGTAGGCACTTATTTGAGAAAAAAAGTCTGTTGATGCTCTTAATCAACAGGGAGGAGGAGGGCAGAACACTGAAGGTAATAGGTGCAATACATCTTCTATCAAAACTTGAAAGGTGAAGTCTCCCTGTGACATAGTATAGCCTTGAACATTGATGAAGGAACTTAAGAACAAGTATCATTGTCTTTATTTGCACAAGGTGAGACTAACATCTTGTGTTGCCTGAGACTGAGCTGGCTAAGAGCATCCTTTGTATGTGGCCTAGTCCAGTCAAAATTCTAATCAGAAACTTGTTTGGGAAGATGTCATCTGATTCACTACATTGGGATGGGTTACTGGATGTTTTCTTCAAGTCACTGGTCCATGCATCTGCTTCGTGACAGAATACTATTGGCTGTCAACTGCTGTTCCACAACAGAGGTACAGTTGAACTCTGAAGTGGCAAGGCCTATAGTAATCACCAATATTTATGAGTCATGTTGTGGTGACTTGGCTGCATGGACTGTCTTTTATCATGTAGATTTCTGGCACTTTGTGACTGAAAAGCCATTTGTTGATTATCTTCATTTTCAGCTAGAAGCTCTCGAACCAAGGAAAGATCAGCATGTAGACTTATGATGTAAGCCAAATAGACCAAAACATATAAACCTGTTGAGCCCTGCACCTGTCTTATAATTCAAGGCTGACACAGAGATATACCTAAATATGTTTGACCTAGATATTACTGTTAAAACACTATCTAATACAGCAAAGAAGTATCCAATTATAATATAATTGACAATACTACCTGAAGGGAGGCAGAATGTATAAACCTGCTGAGCCCTGCACCTGTCTTTTTCAACAGGTGGGTGCAGAGCTACACCATTTGATGTTTTACCTGGAAATTAGTTATGGCAGATGAAATAATAAAGCAATCAAGCATCCAAAAATAAAATAATTGACAATATTAACTGTAGGAAGGAAGGCTCAAGGACAGCATGTACAGGCAAATTCATTGAAATTTGGTGAGCAGATGCTCTGTATGCCTTGGTATAAGAAAACTTACCTGTATGTACCCAGGCATTATGGAATTATACATAACAAGTTTTCTAAAGGCATTAAAACCTGCAAACAAATAAATTTTTAAAAAAATAACTTACTGTGAGGTAACATAGGCTACCCATGCAAGTAATTAAGTGCTATTAAATGTGAGAAAATAATAAAGTGTTAGAAAACTGTAAAGACAAAACTTAATCTGCATTGGAAGAGAGAAAAGTTGGAAATATTGATGGAGTATACCATAGAAGTGAAAAGACTCCTCCAATTTGTATTGGGACAGCTTCCAAAAAGTTTATTCTGGTTTTTGTGAGGTCTCTCATGGTGAGAGCATTCTTCTTAGCACAAGTGGAAGTAGTAACTGAGATATGTAAGGGATTTGCCACCATTCCCCATACCAATAGATCAGTCTGTTTAACCACCATATAGATGGGCAGGTAACTTTTAGCTTCTTTTAGCTAAAAGTGTTATCTGGGTGGGCTGGATATGCTAGGTAGAAGTAGTCCCCTAAGGTATTATGATTGGGTAATTTATTTAAAGAAACATTATCAGGACTGCACATCACATCCTGTAAAAATGGAGTCTGTCTGATCACCATTTTAGTAGTTGTCCCTAAATTTATTACAAATTGGGGGCCCCAGCCTGAAGAGTGGTCTAAAGCAGTTGCAATCACTGCCAACTCAACTCTGTCCATGTGAGTTTGAGTCTCAGGCTAGGCCATGGTGGGTATGTGAAAAAGCTTGCCAGTAACTTCCTGTGGGTCAGTGGTTCTTTCCATGGTTTTCACAAGTTCTTCCTCCAGCAGTTATATTGGCTACCATGTATGGTCTATTAAGCTCTGAAAAATAGTGTCAAACTCAAAACAACATAGTGTTTTACAAGTTGTGTCCATTTATTCAACTTTGTTTACTCTACAGCTCCTTAACCCATTGAGATATACCCATAAAACTTGGTATCTTTCATGACTAGACATTATGTCCTGTAAAAGAATGATGGAATGTCTGATCAGTATTTTAGGAGTCATCCCCAATTTTATTACACATTGTGTTCATCTCCTACACTTTCTCTGATTAATATCTCCAGAACCATTTGAAATACTTTAAGAAAATTGGAATGCATCTTGCATCATGGCAAGAGCTCATATTACATATAAAAAGTGGACTTTGTCATATCATTTCTTTCAGAGCAAAATGTGGTGGGATCAATATTAAGTAAACATTAAATTACTGGCAGATCTAGTTATGCACTTAAATATCAGTTTACAAAGTTTTGAAAATTAACTACTCAAATAAAGCCATACATATGCCAGCGGGACTTAAATTCTCTAAAACTGCTTTTGTAGGGTTGGTAGATTTTCCTGACTCATAATTACTATTATTATAACATTTGATTTTTTAAAATGTTAATGATGCACTGTTAAAATTATTCAACAGAAGTGAGAAAAAAAATTATTTCTGATTATATGGTTCATCCCGATTACATCTGTAAATAGTTACCTTGGTAATACAGGCTCCTCCATATAAAATTCCATATAATATACAATTGAATTTGCGTCCACTAAAAGAAAAGAAAACCATGTTTAATTTAAAAGAAGAATAAGATGTCATTCATTTATGTAAAAGAATTGCAATAAGTACAAGCCATAAAAGTATTCACAGAACACAAATGCCACACACCTGTAACTGAAATCTCGCTTAAATGCAAAACCTAACAAAGTTGTAATTGGATGAACAGATAGATGCATCAGGGTAAAACTATACCTGTCATTGTATGGCATAAAAAGGCATAATTTGCCCATGTATTTAGTGAAAATGGTCAAATTTAATTCAAATTTAATTACTGTAGTAAAAAGTTTTTTTAAATTCAGTATTGTTTTCGATACATAATTCAAGTTTCTTTAGTATGTAGAACCATGAGAATGGGACTGCATGAAAAGCAAGTTTCGTAATTGTACGCAATAATAGAAACTACACAGAGATTAAGTTTTGAGGCAATGAATCATGTTTGTATTATCTAAAAATAGTTAACTATTAAAACCAAAACTGAATGTGAAGTAAAGGCATTGCATTATTGCCTCATATATGTGAATGTGAAGCAAAAATTGGCATATCTGACAACATATTACATGAGAAATACTAGTCTCTTGTAAAGGTATACCACATGCTCTTCAACATTGATACACACACTGTATACAAGAAATGAAAAAAAAATTCGGTAAAGACAAGTTTCCATTCTTGTGTGACTTACTATTTGTCAGCAAATGATCCCACTACTGTGCCAAGGATCATACTAGATCCAAATCCAGCCACAAAGAGGACTTCAATCTGGTGTGTGGTCATCCCATAACTCTGGTAAAGGGCATACACATGTGGCCCCTGCAGCCAGTCCCCAGCTGTAGAAAAAGATAAGATTTTATTAGTCATACTACATAATGTATAGTAAAAAAATAAACTAGTATTGAAGTGCAATGTTTTGCAAGAAATGGTAAACATGTAATGAAATACAAAGCAGAAAATGACTTTGAATTTAAAAGTACTCTTTCAAATAAATAAAATGAACTGCTTTTGCAATAATGTACATCAAAGGCAATACAATATATAGGATGCCATTAAAATTTATATTCCAATAACAGATTGACACAAAATAGAATGAAAATGACCTACTGTGAAATCCATTAGATAAGTCTTTATGTGGGTCACAATCTAAACAACACAATAAGATGACCCATGACACTAGATTAAACAACACAACAAGATGACCACAGGCAAAAAACTTGAGTCATGACATTGGTGAAATATTATCTAATAAGCAAATGCATGAGCAGTTGTAGTGAAAATCTAGGACAAAAGAATGTTTTCTCTTGGAATTTCTCCAGTGCTATTCATTCCAAACAAAAGTTTCTGTACATTTTGTTGTTTTTCTGATCGTAGATTAGAATCCTTTGTACAAATCTGAAAGGTCTTCATGCCTGGTTGCCTTCAAACAATGTTTATTATGAGAAGTTTTCAGTTTACTGAAGGTTTTCATAAACATTAGAAAAAAAAGTGTGGAGAGAGAGAGAGAGAGAGAGAGAGAGAGAGAGAGAGAGAGAGAGAGAGAGAGAGAGAGAGAGAGAGAGAGAGAGAGAGGAGAAAGAGAGAGAGAGAGAGAGAGAGAGAGAGAGAGAGAGAGAGAGAGAGATTGTTATAAGCATCAGTGTCTGTAAGAGTGCACAAAATTAAGAAAGCTGTTTTTTTTTTAATACATTTAATGAGTAATTAGCTAAACAATATGTTCCTTCCAAAAATCATGTCCTATCACAGGAATAAACCCAGTTGTCGCATATATGAATGATATGCCACAATACAACTCATAAACCATGATCAAGAACCAGGCTTGAGGAAGGCATGGAGTGTTGTCTATTTTTTTTCTTACATCTGCTAATGTGTGTCATCAACTAATGTGGCTTGTGTGATAATGACTCCATTTCAAGTGCCACTGCCACAATATGCATACCCTAAGTAATCGCAAGGTTTTTAAATCTTTGTATAAAATCTAAAACCTCTGAGGACTTTGTATAAAATCTAAAACCTCTGAGGACTGTATATACTTGCTTTTTAAGATAATGCCATCTTCAAAACTGCACAGACCCATATCTGCTGTCACATTATATGCTGACAGATTTCTACTTATTTATTAGGAGTAATGAACACAACTGTCACATGCCCCATATAGAATTATTACTAACCCAGGTGAAGGATGGTTAATTATAAGGTTAAATAGATCCGAGCCCCCAGTAAGCAAAGCAGACAGTTAAGCTGTATAAAATATAAAAATAGTAAGGTGAAGTCATTGTTACATGTAGACTCATACCAAATTAATGATGAAAAGAGTGAAGCCAACAAGCTTTGTAAATTTTAACAGAATAATTTATTTTCTCAGAAAACAATGAAAACATATGAAAAAGGACTTATGGTTTGTGAATCTAGTCCAATACCTAATCATGCAATTTAAAAATATAAGTCATATCAATAAAATGTTCTAAGTGAATCAGTTTTGGAATCCTGATGAAGTTCAAATATGGAAGACAATGATGACCTCTATAACCTGCTCTGTGTTGTTATGTCAACAGTTCCTTTTTGAATCACAAGGAAAAAAATATTCGTTTTAGAATTCCAAATAATTTTTAACAAATGTCCTTATCCAAGAATTATGATGAGCACTAGATAAAGTCTCCATGGAAAAAAAAATCATTAATTCTGAAAAATAGGAAAATTTAAATAAGCTGGCAACAACAAAATAAATACCTTTGAACATGAAAGTATCAATTACAATGGTCTAAAATCATTACAAAATGTTTTAACCCTTAACTGAAATGCAGTTTTGACCTCTGTAATCACTTAATTCAAGCAATGTAGTAAAATAACATGTCATGTAGCATGTAGGCCATTTACAGATTTGATTGTATTGAAAGAATCTTACTTTAAGATTCAATAATAAAAAAAGAATACAAATTTTTTTTACAATAGAGCTAACATGTATGACCTTGATTATGACCAATGATTTTCACTCTAGGTAGGAAAAAAAAAAAAGTTGTTTACCTGAGGTCTGGAACTAGGTCAGCTAAAAATACAATGTAGCACTATTGGTTATTTGCCAGAACTGAACTTTATTTTCCCAAAAAATGTAAAATCCTGTGAATAAAGTTTTCATTACAATAACAAGTCATGAAATAAAAATAAAATTAAAGAGAATTTAAAACTAGCACACAAGTATTTAAATTACATATATGTTTACAGGTATAATAATTTAATAAATTATATCATGGTATTCAACAATTACAAGAAAAAACTGCTTCCAGTCCATACAAGACATACTCAAATTGCCAGTTATTTCATCACATGAAATTAAAGGTGAGAGTGTTTCCTGCCTGTGTCCCTTCTATGTTACTCATCTGTAACTTCTGCCTTGAATCACTTGTCAGTACGTCCAGTACCCCTCTTCCTCATGGCCTTGCTTGTTTGTACTTCTGATAAACATGTTTCCTTCTCTGGCCCTGCCCCTTCACACTATTTCTTATTTTTTTGGCCCTCCACATCTTCTCCTCTCTCCAATCTTCAGGTGGCATCCTATTTCACCTGGAAAGATTTTTCAGAAGCCTATGTTCCAAATCTCGACTGAAGTTCCTAGAATTCTTTTCCAGACCTTCTCACAAGTGCTTTGTTTGCTCTTGGAGTGCAGTCTAGTGTCCCCCAAACTTCCCCATGACCTACTTTTTCAAAGTCCAAACATGAACTGATTCTTTCCCAATGTGTGTGTGGTTTGGATTTTTAGCGTAGCTTTAAAAAATTTTCAGTCATATCGCTATAATGTCTGCAGTGTGGCAGTTTACTGTAATGTCTAGCATTGGGACATCATGCTGTAGATGAAGCATGATGTCCCTCCCAGTCACATTATCCTGTCACCAGGCTGACCAGTCCTAACACTAACCTCTTAATGCTGAGTGTCAAGCGAGGCAGCTGTTAGTACCGTTTTTTAAGTCTTTGGTATGACTTGACTGGGGAATGAACCAATGACCTCCCATATCCAAGTTGGACATTCCAGTCACTAGGCCACAGGAGCAGTCTCTTTCTCAGTAACAGAATGTCTTTCTGAAATCTGCCCCAAAAGTTGACTATCTTAGTTCAGATTGGACAACAGTGGTCTCTTTGAAAACTGTCTGGGGTAGTAGCAGTGATAAGTTATATGTCGAGTTTCCAGTCTTTAAGCCTAAGCCGAATGGTGATATCACTGCCGATTGTAAAACAAACAGTTTCTCACTACCATGGCAAAGTTCTCTTGGAAGTAAACACAAATTTGACCATAATTAATGCAATGGCTAAGTCATGAACAGGTATTTTCTTTGTTTTGGAATCAGTATAAGTTATAATATTATATAACATGCATTGACATTACTCAAAATACTTTGAATCATGAAAGCTATCAGAAGACATTTATAAATATGATGCAGGAATTGTTAGCAAATTTTCTCACACAACAGTATACCCCTACACTTGAGAATATAATTGGGATTCTAGTCATTGAAAATTTGCTCCATTGTGCGAATATGTGCATTGAACAGAACGAAATCCAAATGAGGTTACACGCTAACAAAGGACATTAATATACAGCATGATATATGATTCTACTTCTCTAACTTAACAATTTTACCACTCCTACTCATGAAATCTGCACCAACATTCTCGGTGCCCTTAACATATTTGATCTGCATTCAGTACTGACGTAAGAACAGTGACAACCTCATCAGGTGTCCATTTGATAGATTTGCTTGTGTGAGATACATGAGTGGCTGATAGATAATGTAGTTCTTCTCAGTCCTTGACAGTTTCCAACTAAAACATGTGATGGGAAAAGGTATCCCCTCATGTTCCTGCAGTACCACTGCTCCAAGACCTGCATTACACACACATCAGTGCATAATACGAATTCTTTCAACAAATCTGGTAGACAAACAACAGCAACATACGTCAGTCTAGCTTTCAGTTTGGAAGACATGTTCACTTGCATCCATCCAAATAACCTTGTTCAAGACCCATTTCCTGGTAAGATCAGACAACAGTCCTACAATTACACTGAAATGGCCATATACCTCTTGTATCAACCAGCCAATCCCTGGAATGACCTCACCCTGGACTTTGTTGTGGGTTATGTGGCGTTTCGTAGCTGCTTTACCTTAAACTTCTCTGGTGACAGTGTGCCCTGGCTTTGCATGGCCTTAATAGTCTAAGGTCCAAAATCTGATATGACACTTTGATGGATGAGCCGTCAATCCAGTTTGATGTAACCATTCCAAGACATCTGCTAGTAGAGTTAGATGTTCACTCCAAGTCTCCGTGGCTAGCAGGAGATTATCCATAAAGTTGTAGATACACCTATTGCATGAGGGTTCCACTAATTTTCTCTTCATCCTCATGAAGATGCTTGGTGCATTCTTATCTCCAAATAGGCATAAACAACCATTGGTATGTTCCATCAGGGGTAGCAAAAACTAGTTTGGATCCATCCGTTTCTCTTACGGAATTTGCCAATAGCCATTGGACAAATCCATGTTTAAAAAATATTTTGCTATTGACAGGGAGGTGAAAATAAGTTCAGGTCAGGTAACATTTCAACCTGAAATTCCATCATCTGATTCCTTTTCCTGTAGTCAATACAAAAGTGATGGGTGTTATCTTTATTTTGTGCTAGGACAAGTGGGGAACTGTTTGATTATTCCCAGAGCAATGATTCCTTCCATTTCTTCCCTTACCACTTGCTGCTTCGCATGGAGCAAAGGGTAGGGTTTCTGTTGAACTGGCTGGTCATTCACTAGCTTTAAACTGGACTTGATGAGTGACATTCTCCCTAGTAGCTTGCTAAGTACATCAGAATACCCTGTCAGCAATGTCTCTATCTCCTTCTGTTGATCCCTACTCAGGATTGAGTTACACATCTGAGGGTGTCTCAGCCTTCATCAGTGAACAGCTCAGAATGGTGTTCACGTTTTCCAGGTTGCCTTTGGTGTCTTCTGTGACAATTGTGGCAACAATGAAAAAGCTACTGGATTCTCATTCTCTATATTCCTTAAGGATATTGGCATGGTACAGGTCCTCCTTAGTTGATAGCATGACAATCCAAACAAGCAAATGGCTTTGATTTTCCCTTTCACAAATGGCAAATAACAACTGGTAACAGGTCACGCATACTGTTGACATACTGGACATCAATTACCTCCCCTATATAGTCCTCTGGCTTTAACTACTTCTTATTGACAAGGGAACATAATAACCTGTGTCGTACAAAATGGCGGATTCTTCCCCACTGTCAGTGGCAGATGCAAGGTTTACTAATTTACAGGTTGCCTTGTTCCCTTGTTTCTCTCTGGCAACAGCATTCACCCAGATTGACCTGCTTTTGGGACAGTCCCTGGCAAAATGCCCTGGGCACTTGCAGTTTTAGCACGTCAATGACTCACCATCCTGCAAAACCCTTCTCTGTGGTTGCAGCCTGTCTGGGTCAATGAGTGGAATACTTACCTGTAGATCTACTTGTTACCTTCCAGTCTCCAGGAAAGTTATGTATGGTTGGTTCTCCTTCAACCACACAACTCAGCTGGGTAGGGTCGGTCCATACCCCCAAAAACTCCAGTCTTTAAGTGCTCTTGTCCTTGTCTTTAATGAAATGCTGGCAATCTCTTAAAGCATTGTATGCTCTCTCTCTCCACTAGGAAAACTCAGTTTTTGTCTGTATGTACTCAGAATGTGTTCCTTGAGTATCGCCCTCACGTAAATCATTGTACAACTGGTCAACCTCAGCCATTTTCATAGACTTCTTGAATAAACTGTGAACTCTGGTGTGAAATTGAGAAG
The DNA here is from genome assembly GCA_016746295.1 of Potamilus streckersoni. Taxonomy (NCBI): domain Eukaryota; kingdom Metazoa; phylum Mollusca; class Bivalvia; order Unionida; family Unionidae; genus Potamilus; species Potamilus streckersoni. Next base: position 1,481,734 of record JAEAOA010000362.1, on the reverse strand, counting down.
GTGTCTCCATTTTCTTTCTTGTGGACACTCAAAAAAGTTTCCAGTATGTTAAAGCAATCAGCCAATAATGGCAAAGAAGGGCCTTCAGGGTGTCGTAATCGTCTGTTTGGTCTACTGCTAACTTGTGCTAAACTTCTCTAGCTACACCTTACAGAATGCCCAATGATGTTCAGGGATCTTATGCAAGATTCTTGAAATGAATGACGAAATCATCAATAGATTTTTCCTTTTTGTTAAATCACAGCATAATTATATGGACAATACTGTGGTCAGCAATTGGTCGTCCATTTCCTATAGGATTTGAACTGGTGTCATCTCAATCTGCTGTTCTAGACCCAATTTATACTTTTTCCATTTCAAGAGTGTGAGCAACCTCTATCTCCTTCTTGGCTGTTAATTGTTCTGCACCCCTCTCTTTTTCGCAGCTGCTTCTATCCTGGCCAGCTCATTTTGGCACCCCTTTCTTTCTCCTTTGCAGCCACTTCTATCCTGGCCAGTTCCTTCTGTGATTCTCTTTCTGCTTCTTTATCTTTCTAAACACTTGTCATTTTCCTTCTTTCTCTGCCTTCCATTTAATCCATTCTTCAATGAAAGTTATGAGATGGTCCCACCTCGTAACCTAAATATTCCATGCCAATAGCAATACTCCTTTATCATCTGCCTTTCCACTGCCATCGTAAAGTAATACTGTCAATAAATGATACCTTTCCTCAACCTACTACAGTGAAACCTGTCTTGAAAGGCCACTACTATGTGAAACCACCTGTCTTTAAAGACCATATTCTCAATGCACAAAATTAATGATTATATAGAACTGTGACCTGTTATGAGAGACCACCTGTCTTGAGAGACCAAATTTTTCTGGCAGAAATGGTAGTCTTTCAAGACTGGTTCTACTGTACAGAGTTAACAGATGCTATAAATTCTTATCAACAAAATTCTTACTCATTTCAAATGAACCAACTTGTCTCAGGCAAGATATCTGCCTGATATTTGTTTTACTAGTACTATAAGTAAATGAAAGCTTACAAGCATGCAAATGTGAAATACAAAATACACAGAATGGAAACTCGCTCTTAAAATTTAAATAATACAGTAAAACCTGTCTTGAGTGACCACTGCTATGAGACCATCTGTTTTGAGAGACCATAATCTCCCTGCACAGATTTATTGATTATATAGTGTTATGACCTGTTATGAGAGTCGACCTGTTTTCAGAGACCATTATTTTTTGGCAGAAGGGGTGGTCTATCAAGTCAGGTTCTACTGTATTTCCTAATAATACTTCTTTGCTCATAAAGATGATATTTATACCAATTTCAAATCCTGGATGATGATGAAACTTTCTCACCTGCCCTCCTATGGAATTATTTCTGAGGAGAAGGATGAACAATTAAAAGGTTAAATAGTTCTGAGCCCCCAGTCAGCACAGTCAATGGATTTTGTGTATAAAATAAAAAAATAATAAGGTGAAAGGAATAACTTAATACTATATCAAGGTATTCAACAATTAAAGGACAATTTTTCAATGCAAATGCTTCCAATCCATACAAGACATATTCAAATGGCCAGTTATTTCATCAAATTTAAGGTTGAAGTGTTTCCTTCCCATATCCTTTCTATTTCATTCATCTGTAACTTCCACTTTGTATCACTTGTCAGTACTTCCAGTAGCCCTGTTTCCATTCTCTTGGCCCTCCTTGTCAGTACTTCCAATACCCTTGTTTCCATTCTCCAGGCCCTGATTGTTGGTACTTCAGGTACCCTTATTTACATCTCTGGCCGAGCGCCTTTGCATTCTCCTGGTCTTCCATGTCGTCATCTCTCTCCAATCTTCAGATGGTGTTCTATACCATCTGGAAAGCTTCCTCTGAAGCCTTTGTTCCAACTCTCATCTGAAGTTCCTAGAACTCCTTTCCAGCTCTTTTTATAAATGCCTAGTTTGCTCTCGGAGTGCAGTCTAGTGTCCCCCACATTCTCTCATACTCTTTCTAGGTCCAAATGTGCACTGATTCTTTCCCAATGAATGTAACAGAATAATGTTTGGCTGTATGAGAAATCCATCTCAAAATCTGACTTAGTTTTAATTGAAAATTGTCTGGTGTAACAGTACTGATACATTATTATGTTGGGTTTCCAGTCTCTAAGCCTAAGCCTACCTGTGACATCACTGTTGATTGCAAAACAGTTTCTCACCATCACAGCAAGGTACTCTGAAGTAACAGCAAATTTGAGGGTAATGCAATGGCTAAGACACAGATGGTCTAAAGTCATAATATTATATAACATGCATTGACATTACCCAATATACTTTGAATTACCAATGCTATCAGAAGACATTAATAAACATGATGCAGAAAATGTTAGCAAATTTTCTCAAACAACATGACAACAGACAATATAGATCTTGATCTGTATACACATTATGCTACAGCAGATCTGACACTTTGATGTTTGCAGTTTGACTTGACTTATAAGTGAGTATATACCATACTGAAAGACATTGAGAATCTAACTTTTAAAAGACACTTTATCTGTCTCCATCAGCAAAGCATAAAAAGTGATGACACATCTGGTTAATAAAGCCATGCTATATATTACAAAAAAGCAAACAATGTTCTATTGATCATGTATACAAATCAATAGCATCAATCACAATTACATAAAAGGCAAATAAGTATGAGCTTTCAAATGTGGCTCACATACAATCATTGAGTTATTAATAATTCACCTTAAAGTCTGTCTTTTTTGTATGGGGTATTGACTTTAGATTAGCCTAATGTCAGATCTAATCTGTGCTGGAATGCTTTAAAAGTATTGTTTTAACCACTTGTGCCTTTAAGACATTTTCAGGGTCTGGGTCCCTCAGATATGATTTAACTGTAATATGCAAAAGTGTATGTCAAGAATTCAGCAGCAAATATATTTCCAGGTTTTGGTTTTATGGAGGTTTGTAAAGGCTAAAATTAAAATTTAAGATCAAAATTTGTTTCACTATTCTGAGTTGGAAGGCATCGGTTAACTTGGAAAAAAAAGATGCTCCTTTCTGTCAAATTTTAACAAATTCTACACAGCTACACAGTTTTAATATATCATTTTTTATTAAACATTCCTACCAAGTTTGATCAAAACTAATGTGGCCATTCTAGAGTGGTACAAAATTGATTTTCCATATGGTGTTATGGAAGCTACATTTTTGTGAGGAGAGCTACCCCAAAACTAAATTTTATAAAGCATGTCCAAACAAACACTCCAACCAATTTTGATCAAAATTTACTTTGCTATTCTGGAGAAAAAAATTGAAGATAGGTTGTCCATTTTAGTTGTTATGCAAGTAACACAAATGATAATGAGCCACTGGTAGACATTTTTGACAAAGCATATCCTAAAAACACTCTGAACAGTGTAAAGTTTGCTCAAAATTAGCCATTCTAGAGAAGCTGAAAATAGGTTTTCAACCAACAATTCCAGAGTCATTTCAAATTTATGCAAAATCAATCCTACCCCATAGGGCAAGATTAAATTCTGAGAAGTATTGTTGCATATGATATGCTTAGGCAGAACAATGACCAAAGTTTTATGCATCTAGCTTCAACAGAGTAGGAAGAGAGTGCTATAAATGACCATTTTTTATGGACCCACACATGGCTATACTGAAAAACAGCTGCATTGTCAAAATAAATGATAAACAGGTGGACCAGTGATTTAAAAACTTTTTAAGGCCACCACCCCCTTGGTTATCTTCAGTGCTCCCTACCGTATCCCATAAAAAGTATTATTCAGCATTAGCGCCCACCTCAGTAATCCCACCCAACTTCGGAACCACTTATGTAGACAAATGGTGAAATCTGATCTGGATGATAGGAGAAAGATTAAATAAAATATAAAAGGCTGGGAAAAAGACAAGACTCCTATCCAGTACAATTGTGATCTATATCTTTGAGTACAGATATATTGCAATTTCATTCACCTGTCTTACTCCAATAACATCCATGTAATATTACAAATGTATTATTTATCTATGTGAAATCTTTCCCACTTTCTTTAAATATATATGAGAATGTGCATGTCATTACAGGTGTATTCCATCTAAAAAATTTAAAAAAATAACAAGAGACCCTCACAGGGACTCAGATGAAACCATGTGTATGTTGAAGGAAGTGTTTCTGCTAAAAACATCATTTAATTCTAAGTAATTTGAAGATTTATGAAAGTCCACTATGACTGCCATGTCAGACAAGCATCATTGTTTTTCATAAGCCATGACTTCAAAAGCAAAACTTAACATTTTCACCCAGGCACTTACTAAGCAGTCCAGAAAGTTGTCACCCTTGTGTTCCACAATCTAATGGAACTTTAACCCAAACATTGCATCCATAATAGTGAAACATTTCCTTAATGCTGAGATGTAAATGCATATCCACCCCACTTATTCTCATTTTTTAAAAAATAGAAATATTAACCTTAGACATTGCTTACATTGGATACAGATAACAAAGTGTTTACCTTCAATGTACATGTAGGTCTTGCATCCACTCCTTCACTTAAAATGGACTCTTCCATCAAGTGAAAAATGAGGCAAGCTTGCTCCTCATTTACATTAAAAACTGGTTTGAAATGTGAAGATAACACTATTAGGGACATCTTGGTAGAAATATAATTAAAAATTATAAATCATGAATGAAATGAGTAGATTTTTCTATATCATTATGTTTTTCAGTTTGAAAACTGGTATGGGGGTACAAGCTGCCATTATGGAGGGGTGGCGGAAATTATATTTACTAAGAAATGTGTTCGTACAAATGAGAGCCAATTTTTGTATTACTTCACAAATGATATCTTTTACACTGAAATCTACAATCTGTACACACAGAATATCATTTATTTCAATGTAGCAACAAATGAAAAGCATTAAATTGATTCAAAATATGTAGCCATGCATTAATTTTCTTTTAAGTTTATATCATAAATTTAGCTGATAATTTGGTTAATTAATCTTTCCAATGGAAATAACTTCCACCCCAAGTAAAAATCACTATTCTGAACCCTGCTCCCCATCCCACAAACCAACCATAGTACACATCTGAATGTAACAAGGGCTAATAGCATTAAATTCATATGCATCTGTTAACAGAAACATGTTTCCAACAAAATAAATCTACATCATAAAAATCTATTATTTTGCAATACAATCTGTTAATATTCCACACACCTGTCACCTATAAAGATAATTTGTTTTATATTGATTAAGTTAAGTCTATTATATGCCAATTTCTGAGTCAGGTATACACAATATTTATGATCAAGAGAATGTTGATACTTCTTTGCCTAACATTAGTATCATTTAACTTAGCTCACATGGTCAATATATTGACTAAAACTGGCATACCATTATATTGCTATAGCAGTACCATGTATACAATTAAACCTAGATGTATTGATTACTTAACATGAAACCATCACATATATTTTGCCTACAAATAATTACCACCTATTCAACCAGACCAGTTTGTATAAGAAAATTCTAAATCTTTTGTGCATTATTGACAAACCTTTCCAAATTAATCACAGAAAAAGTATGAAGTTTCTACTTGTATCCGAAATAGCAAAGGAAATGTTGAGCAATAACACAGTATAAAAAAAATGCAAATTATAAACAAAGTAACACTGATAAAATGGGGGAAGCTTGGTCAATCTGTCACTGAGGGAGTCGGTCCCTGCTGTCAATCCTTATAGCTCAGTTGGCAGTGCATAAGGCTTGCAATTCAAGGGACTTCACTCCCATTTCTCTGGCATGATACAGCCAATAGTGTATAAAAAGTATAGTTAACCAATGAATAAAAATTAAAAATAATCTGTCACTGTAACCATGGATACCTAGAACAAGATCTGCTATAGCATAATGCGGTGGTAGATCTGAACCTACAATATGTACAGCTATGACATGTACAATTTACATTACATGAATTAACACTGCAGATATGAATGATCCAGATTCCAGGTTTAAGATATTCCTGGTATATTGAAATAACATTCCACATAATATTAAATCAGCTTGAAGCATCTCTTCCTTCCACAACAGGTGTAAGATCGATGAAATCTTTAAAAAAAAAATGTGTATGTATCTAAGTACATGTTAAAACCACCCCTCATGTGCTTCATTTTCATTCTGAAGCAATGTAGCATTTATGTAAATAGTTGTTTATATACTGTGTATTTGCTTTTTTGTGAAGCAATTATTGGCTTGTTTTTACATATATATAATAAAGGACTTCAAGGTAGATTAGTTTTCATTTGTAACTAATCCAATCATCCTTTTAAGTCTTTATTTTAGTATTATTATTATTATTATTATTATTATTATTATTATTATTATTATTATTATTATTATTATCCAAATCTGCTGTTGCATAATGCACTGGCAAATCAGGGTCTATAATGTTTGTTTTACTGATTACTCCTAACAAACTGCAGTCTACAGATGAATTATGTGGTGACAGATCTGGGTCAGTGCAGTTTGTAGTTGGATTAGACTAATAAGGGGTTATATAAGGCAGTTCATTTTTGAAATAACTATGTTTATAGATAGATGTAACATAGTGACCACTATACCCCAATGTTCAGAGGACAACACAAAAATCAGTAGACATGTACATACCCTGACATGACCAAATGACTACCAGTGACAAAAGATACATGAAATTCATAGGAACAAAGTATAAAGAAAATGACAGGCATCAAGAGTTTTGCTCCACAAATGAAAGCAGAGATGGTAGAAGTATTGCTATCACATTTAAGGATCTCAATGGCTGAGTTTAGTTTATTATCTTTAGTTTATCATCTGTAAATATTTTTAAAAAATTGGTAAACATGTAAAAATAAAAATTGCACATTTCAGTGATGCTGAAATTACCCATTTCAATTAAATGATACAATTCTACATTTTTGCTTGAGAGGACTGATGTGTGGGGTCTTAATTTTTTAAAAAGACTAGATGTTTTTTTACACTCAATGTGGCATCACAAGGAAATATCCAAATTTTATGATAATTGGTTAATGCATATTACACAACAATACACCTAGAATCCTCCTAAAGATGTACAGGCACAGAAATATTTATTTTAATATTTTTTCTCTAATATCTTAGCTTTTTTTAAAAAAATGTAGTAAATGGAGAGTAAATTATTTCTAGAAAGCTCAAAATACTTTTAGACCAAATGTCACCTTTACTTGCCTCAACATTAAGTTTATGACTAGAGTATCTAAATACTGAAAAGTAATTTAAAGTTGTAATACTTTTTATAAATATTTCTAAATCTTCAGTAATGATATGTACTATTTATTATACTAAAATTTTGTTGAATGATTTACTTTTTCATGCCAATTTTGACACAAAAAATTTTAATGTCTGAAAAAGTTAATGAAAAGGCAAATTTTATTTCATGCATTTTCTTTCTATAAAAAGTCAAATAATCTTTAAGAAATTTCTCCACCATGACTATATCAATTTAACTATAACTATGGGCCTCTGATAATTTCTATTTTTTCTAAACAATTATTATTGAAATTGCCAATAATAATCTAATTCATTTAGTTTTTGTTAACTCCAGTCAGTCTTATAATTAAATAAAATGCACAATGAAATGGATGAACAAATGGAGGCAGATGTATATGTATTGGTAAGTAAAAGAATTAACATAAAAATAAAATGAAGAAAGAATGAACAAACTACAGAATGAACAATAATGAATTTATGAAAAGTAAATAGGAGAATTGCAAAATGTAAGAATTTACACACAATTGATCTATCTAGTTGTCAATCATGCTGATCAATTAACCAATCAGCCAGTATAATTTAGACACACCTCCATGCATTTGTTTATTTACATGAGCCATTTTCTTGCTTGTGGCAATAATGAATTGATTATGATAAGTATTAATAATTTTTGCAATGATTTGTTGATTTCTTGATTGATAAGGGTAAAAAGTAGTCAATGGAAGCCTGGTAATTATGATTGTTGATATTCAGATTGTCTAAATGAAGGAATTAAATTTATTCCTTTTCTTGAAACATAGACAAAACTTCAATGGATAAAGATTTTCACGTGTATAGTCATCTGGACATATTTGTTTGCATGATAGTATGTAGAAAAGCATGTTATGTTGATTGTTTGAATGAAAAAAAAAATTAAAAAATATATGCAAAAATAAACATTTCTAGAATATAGGCAAAAATAAACATTTCTAGAATATAGGAGAACACACACCACTAAACTTACAGCTTTGATGTATATTATTTTTCATGCATAGGAAGCATCAAACCCCAGACAGTATTTTTTTTTAAATTTTAAAATTTACACTTTAATGTTGGCTTGTTCCAAAAAGAATGATTTATTGTCTCAATCTTTTAGACACTTGAGTGACTCTTTACTTTCTCATTGGGCTGAAGGAGGGGTGAGGATACAAAAATGTAATAATAAATAAATACAAAAACAAGGATTTCAGATAATTATAGTTGGATATACAAAGCATGTATTTACATTGATGAAAATTCCATCTGACAAACATAGCAGAACTTTAAAATTTTTATGTAAAACAATACTTCTAAACTGTAATTATTTAAGATTTTGTTAAATTTTAATTCTTTTATTTCAAGGCAGCATGGACATAAGCCAGATATCATTAATAAAGATAAGATTATATACTAAATACATTAGCATCTTTTGGAGCGAATTTCCTTTCACATTATTAACTTCTCGAGCAGCTTCAAAATTGAATTTTATTATTTGCTGAAATAACACACTTAGATTATTACTACAAGAACTTAACTACAAATATAAATATTGTCTACTACAGTATAATTTATGCAACTTTAATGTAATGTGACGAGTTTTGAATAAGTATGGAACATTAAAATTTAATTCATTGCGCATTAAAAAAATTTTAGTCAAGCCAAAAGAATTTTTGTGATAGGTCACTTCGACTTTCATGTCTTCATGTCAGTATTAAACTTGAAAGGCCAGTTTTGGGGCTCATTTAGAATTGACCTGGATATTGCCATGCTTTCCTGAGAAAGTACCCATTTGAGGTGAATCCCATGTCATTTTCAAAGGAAAGGTAATATGCATCCTAGTTCTCAGATTCTAGGCAGTCAAAATCTGACGAAAGGAATGATCATCTTAGGGGAAAATAAGGGATGCTGATTCTGATTAGTCAGTTTAAATAAGGCATACACCATGGAAGCAATGTGAATTTAAATGTAACAACACTGGTTGAATTTCTTTAGTTCAATGTTTCTGCAAGAGGGATAAGATTTGGCTCTGGGGAAATCTAAAGAATAGACTTTTCTCATTAAAACAAGTAAAAGAGACCAGGTGGCTGTCTTGTAAGAAAAGACGCTGTAGTGCTAAGATGCACAAGTTCTGAAAGAGAACAGCATTAAGGTACACAATTTTTCTTGTTTATGAAAATGTGCTTGATATGACTAGGATTCATACTATGTATCATTCAATCAATTTCATGGAAATCTGTTGATATGCTTGAGTTGTTATGCAATTTATTTCTTTAACTTTACAGTTACTAGTTCATTAATAGAACTGACAGACGAATGCAATCCAATTTTCAGAAGAGTAGGATTTCATATTGTTATATGAATTAATATTCTTTGTCTGTTAGGATGAATCTGATTATCATGAGTTAACAATAATTGCATATTTATATCTGACTTTGTAATACTTAAATAATCTTGTAGGTTAAGGATTGCTCTGAGCTAGAATTAGGGAATCTTATGCAATAGTAATTCAGTATATATATATATCTTATTGAGTGGAACCGACTAGGTTGGATGTCTAATAGGTCATGTGGTAACATGTGCCGAGAGATATGGTAATGTTTAGATGCATGGCTCACTTGATAATTTATGGTCAATCACTGGAAGTGAGGGTAGTTATCTATCAAATTGGTCAGATTTGCATGTATATTACATGGGGTCATTTGTAACTGGAGATGGTGATTGTACCTTACTTGATATACTGTCTTAATTTGTAAGGACCATTAATCCCTAAGGTCACATTATGATTGAATTTATGCAGTGTTTGGATAGCTAGTTTATGCTTTCTGAGTAACAAAAGTGAGAGAATTTTATAGATGTATAGAAACTGATACATATAGAGGCTTAGTGGTAATCTGACCATTCAGAAAACAGCTCCCAGGAACAGACAGGGACAATCAAAAGATGGGAGTCCAGAAAGGAGATGAAGCATTCAAAATAGAAAGATCAAGGTATACATGGGAAGGTGGGAGGACGTGTGATACACTGAGACAAATACAGAAAGAGACACTAGGTGATGCAAATCAGCATTGTCATTGTGCTCTTTTCACCACTCATTATCATGATGAAATAAATCCAAAATGAAACACTGCTATTAAATTCTGTTATTGTAAAATTGTTTGAATTGAACCTGACACTATTACTTATTTTGTTATAGATTATATTTTTTTCTTCTCTAAGTGGGCTCTTATTGCATTATTTCTTCTCAACAGTCTTACTCAGTTCTCTGTTAATGTTCTATCTATCCACTCACACCAGGCAATAAATCATGGGAGGTCATCCTCAAGATAGCAACAGCCAAAATCATCTCCTCTTTCTAAGAGAGGGAATGGTAAATTTAAAATTTATCGTTTTAAGAATAATACAAACCATTTTCAATAAAAACCCACTTAAGCTGAAACATATTTCTTTGCCAACTACTGCATATTTGTCTGAGGTTAACAGGCCATTATGTCACATGATTTATCATCTTACGTAAGGTCAATTAAGAATAAACAAGAGGATAATAAAGGACCAAAACACTTTACATTATAATTTGACTGAATCTATGGAATGGAAATATTTCCTGCAAATTATGGTCATGAAACAAGGATACTACTGAATATAGGGTTTTTTTTACTTATTTTATTATACTGAACAATAAAACAATTATCTGAGATTATAAATCACTCATCTGCCCAAGTTATAGAACTTAAGGACTTCTTCACTTGCTTTATAAATTTACTAAATCTGTTATAACTTTATCTTCAAGTGTTATTTTGCACACAGTGAAATGAGCTGAGCAACACATTTCACAGAGTATAAGACAATTCTGTGAAAGCATCATACTGTGTACACTCCAATTTTGTTGTTTGTCCAAAAACAGTATGGCAATGCACACCAGATCTAATGGATAAATGGCATCAAATTATTTATAGCAATGAGGTGATTTTTATAACCTACTCTAAACCAAAAAAACCCATAAATATAACATATCAGATGTGTGAAATATGTATTAGTACAAAAATATGTATTACTGATTGCAATGACCAAATAAAGAACAAATCTATAACTCAAAATATATGGGTAAAATGAGCTCTGAAAAACTCCAATCTAGACACGGGCTTGTATTGTTGCTTACAATTTACCTGTAAATAATACATGAACTAAATATTGCATACACATCTCGGTTTTTTATGATAATGCTGATAAAGATTTCTTTAAACTCAAAATAACATACTTGTTTACAAAACCTTTGATTTGCAACATTTTTATTTTAATGAAATATGGCTTTGAATTGAAGTCAATACATAGTTCTCTACCATTACAGATGACATGAAATCTATCTGAAAGTACAATAGGTTGCATTAACAAGTTCATCATCATGCAAAGCAAAAGAAACAAAAACATAACAATTTTACTGAAATTGTCAAATAAATTCAACAATGACATTCATGACAATGAACCATGTTATGACAAGATGTAAAAGATGTACAGCAAAATTAAAACTTTGCAATATAGCAAGGTATGTCAAGCACAGCTGTTCAGCACTGTAACTAAGCCCAACAGGTAGACAGGTGGAAATGGTAGAGTTTTTAGTCGTTTCTATTAGTGGCATTGCTTTGGTTTCAGTAAATTGTGTATACATATAGAAAATTGAGTTAATGTTGCAGCCTTGATATGTATGTCACAATACAAGTCCCTCTGGATCGTGTTATTGGACTCACAGGTGCTCTAACAAGCTAGGTGTTGAATAAAAGCTAATAATCTGATGGGGAAAAAAAATCATACCAAGTGACAAAATTGTTTCAAATTATCCCTTTGACCTGTTCTGACATAGGACCCTGTCTACTATACTATAAATGAGAAAAGGTAAGTAACTTCCAAAAACTTCATTCCATGCTTGACCCTCGATTTCCTTCTGCTATTTCTGTCTTTGAAAGGCACACATGTCTAACCTATGGCTTGTTTTACTCAGATATTTTTCTATTCATCAAGCCATCATTGATTTTTCTGAGTTGCATAAAACTGAAGTTACGGCTCCAAAATGCACAAATTTCGCAAATTTTGCTAACCAGGACAAAGTTACACTCCAGAGAGAGAACTCTCTTGTGAAACTACCTCTATTGTATTGAGAAATATGGTATTTTTGACTCTGTAATACTTTCCTTCATTATTCTGAGAATAATAATTGATCCAAAAGTATATTGCTACTTACCATTAACTCTATTCAACTTTAGGAATTCAGTTCAATAGAAGAATTATCCAAGTCCACACAAATCAAATACACATTACACTCATTTTCAAAATATCCGGACTAAGCAGAATACACCTTAAAGGTGAAATATCATGGGCTCAAAGAGTAATATTTAAAAAACAGTTATGCATCTGGTCCATCATATTACCTATTGTGTCAATCATATTACATTCTACATGTGTACTTTTCTTCAAATTGCTGACTTTTTTTCATCATTAAACTCGTGTACAGCGCTTGTGGTCCACAGGGGCTCGTTATCATTGCTTAAAATTTACCCGTCATACATGTATTATATAATAACTAGAACTTTTAGATATTGTATAGTACATGTATGGCATTTAAACTGTAAGCAACGATACGAGCCCCTTAGACCAACAAGTATGTCTCTGCTTTTTTTTTCTTCTGACAGCAGCTGCTGTCAGAAGAAGAAAAAAAGCAGAGGCCTACTTGGTATACGAGCCCGTGCTGTGGTTAGGCCTACATTTTTACCCATTGCCAAAAGATACACTGCCAGGTAGGTCTTCTGAAACAAATGGAAAGCGGTGTCTGTCACAGGAGGCAACGCCGATCTAGTGTACAAGAACAACAGCATACATATTAAACACAGAAAAAAGAAAACTCCTAAAAAGGGCGTCATGTTGTGCAAACTCTACTTTCTTTCGAATTAATCACGCATATCAGTTTTTGCATGAAATAAAGGAGGAGAATCGAGAATTCCGATTTAATAAATAGAGTAGTCTGGTTCTCTGACCGCTCTCCTCTCCCTTGCTCTTCGTTATGACGCGATGTTAGTCTGGTCTCGTGACACATCTCAAGGAACCATGCTAGAGAATCACGAATGAGAGTATAAAATCGGAATACTTTCCTTTTTTCCTTTGATTTTCTTGTTGGAAAAAATTCGAAAGTATTCCAAGCAGAAAGCACCGATGGCGTTTGTTGCCAGGGAACATTTGTGAACATAACGCCGGAATTTATGAATAGGGCTATTAGAGTAATCAAAATTATTTTCATTGTTTATTAGAGTCGAAGATGAACAACAAACCGAATCCTAAAGGATCAAAAAAGGACAGGCCAAAGTCGTCTGGTTAGTTTAAAATTGGTTTTGCCTGCGGAATCCTGGAGTCCTCGGGTTTGACGCGCATAAGTCATAAACACGTTCTTTCCCCTTTTCAGATATATTCTCCTTTCTTAAGTGATACTTCTTATTTAGTTGTGTTATGTTAAGAAACTTTACATAACAAATGACAATTTATATTTACGTTGAGATTATTCTTGGCATGCTTTCAACCAGACTGGAAGAATTCTTATATTTTAAGGATTATTAGTATACCTCCCCGTTTGTTTGTAAACCACCAGCTCCCACCGATTTGAAGAAAAAACAAACAAACAAACAAAAAAGAAAAGGACAAAATAAATAAAAGATGCACAGAACTTAGTTCATTTATTTGATTATGCAGATGGTGACCCTAACACTGTTATCATTAGTACTAATATTAGTACCTTAGTCCTTTTGTGGACACGGTACTAACATGAGTCTGTGTGTTACTGAAGCAGCCGGGTGTGATTCACACCCGGCTCATTTTTAGCCTAATATTAAAAAGTCTGAACATGTTTTTTGATATAATATGAATTAAATTGAGTAGTTCTTTTTTAATACTGGAATAATTGCAAATCATTGTAGAAATAGTGGTAAAATCCTGTTTAATTTTCATATCCAATATTTTTGTTTTGATCATCCACCATATTAATTCAAATAATGCCTACTTCCGTTCTCAGCCTCATTTGTTTGTGTGCCATATAAGGACCTTAATACCTTATTTGGAAATGTAAACAGATCGTAGTAAAAAAATGGCACGGTTTGAGTCAGAAATTCTGCGCATTAAAAGTAAATACGATTTACCAGTGATTTTGAAATTGCACCAAGAAGCAATTATTTTCTCAACAAAACCGTATTCCGCAATTTTTGCAAGCATCCATTCTCCATCTCGCGTAATGTCATTCAACAACTAATACCATAGCGTAGAATATCCATATATAGTCTGGCAAGCCTTATATAGAAAAGAGGTTACGGCGAGAGTCTCGCGTTATCTGTCATGGTGGACACAGTGAGGTTGACATAACTACGCCAATTTATTTTACCGTGTAAGGGCTTAATAAATTCAAAATAAGCCAAACTTCTTTGACAAAATGATTAAATTTATTTAGTAGATTTCTAAACTATTTATTTCCTGACTTAGGTGAGGATTTTTTTTGCTCCATTACATGATATGGGATCAGTTCGTAGCCTCAACCACAACAAAACAAGTTGAGGCTACGACATCATAGCTATGTTATCATCTGCACGTTTCCTTCCAAATGGAAGTTTTCATTGTAAAAGACGAATCTGCTCGCCAGTCATTCCTAATTACTGAATAAGTCCATTTTTAGAGAAGGAGTGTATGCATGACTACACATTTACATACATAGAAGGAAAATACTGCATATCTGCTTCAGTATTTACAATGGCTAATCAAGCAAAGGGAAAGAATGACAACAAATTTGCCTTTCGCATGATTTAATGAGCGATGTCATTTCTGTGTTCATATGTGCAAAGGAATATTACTTTAAACTTTGAGCATTATGGTAATTTACAAAATTATCAGGTAGTTACCAAATAGGATGAACTCTGTCACTCTATTGTCTGAGGAAAATAAACTTGCCCATAGTGTATGCTATATGGCCTCATGTAATTATGGAAAGTCTGTTAAGCATGAAGGTCACAGAGGATGCCAGTATTATGAACACTCTGCCAGTCTGGTCACAGTAAGGTTGGAATAATGAATGAATTGACTAAGTTATGTGCACTTTTATTCACATTAAAATTAAAAATTTCCATTATTGAAATCTGTTGGGGAGAGGTACAAACAAATGGGGAGGTACTTTCAGACTATAGAAAGAGTGAAATATACTCAAAAACTGAAATACACAGAAATAAACACTAAAATATGCATATTTTGTATGATAATACACTTGAAGGTAAATGTATTATGATTTGTATGTTGAATAATGATCATGAAGTAAAATAAAATTTTATTTGTGATTTATAGGCATTATTTACTTTTTTCTATTTACCACTCAGTTGTACTTGACTGGACAGCTTTTACCATGTTTTGTATGTCTGTTAGACCTTTATTTACTTTAAAAAACATTAGCAAATGATATTTTCATGGAAAATATTTAAATACAAATTCTGGATTCTCACAATCATAATCTTACCCTTATAATGTAAGTTCTGACCAATTTGCGATTTATCATACCTATCCAATCAAGTAAAATCAAGTATGACCCAGTGAAGTCATTATATAAATTGAGCAAAAGAAATTGGTCAAAAGTATATAATTTGTATCAAAATCACAAATATTGTTTTACTTAATATTACTATTAAAATAATTATTAATCACAATATTAGAATGTACACCAATACATACACCCAAAACAGATAAATAATTCTGTAGGTCAGTGTGTATTTTGGTGTATTTCAGTATTTCTAGTAACCATTATTGTTATAACTATTAACTATTTTGGTACTTGACAACTATTTTACCTGATTCATAACTCATTTATCAAGATTTATAAATAATCAAAGACAAAAGACAACCATACAGGAGTAGGTTTTAATTTCAATTTATTATCATTCCTGTTTCAGTGTACAAATTAACAAAATTATGTCAGTCAAAATAAGTTAAATATCTACAGTTTCTTAACAGATGGAAATTTACTGTTAAAGTAAAATTGCTTGTTGGATACTGATTTAATTATGAAATGTACCTTAAAAATATGTATTTCTTGTTAATATGCACACATTATAATAAAAAAAGAACCACCTTTATAATGCAGTGCTATTTTTTAAACAGTGTTACAGATGCTTTTATTCACTTTGAGTTCATTTTGCCATCATATCACAGTAGCTGGCTGGCTGTCTATAATGGGGGAATTTTGATTTTCCACACACACACAATAGCTGGTATGGATTTTTATGAGGACTTACTTTTTCAAAAAAGAGAATATAGTGAAATGGGGTTTTATTCCAGCTATGTATCTTGTTTTAATTCATAGCTGACAAGGATAGAATTTTTTTAAAAAAAAGTTCTGTTTATGACTGTGTCAATCAGTGTAAACAGATGTTTTGCTCATGGTATCTTTAATGTTTTCCCTATGAAAATTCTGAGTTTGTGATACTGCATCTAGACAGGGTAGGATCAAAAATGACACTTTACCAGTTTAAAAATGAAAATAGAGCATTCTGTCTCATTTAGATACCAAGAATATTGGTCCCTCCACCTGCTAAAGCTCAGGGTCCAGCTGAAAAAAGTTGAGGTCAGGGTTAAAGAAGTAATTGTCCAGAAGAAAAACATACATTTGATGTTTATTAAAAAAGTGGAAAAGAAAGACAGAATGCATGAACGAATGAATGATTGAAACACAAATAGGTAGCACTTTTCAGGTAGTGCTTGCTTTCTTAGCAAACTGAAAGAGCATTGTAATACAAATTACATTGAACCACCAACATTTTGATATGATCAGGGTGACACATGATCATCTCACAGATTTGATATAGCCCATTTGACACTTTTACTGAATACAGTGAGCTGATTTTAAAATTTTCATTTGTGATTTCAGTTTTAATTACTTTAAAAAAATTAATGTTGATTAATGTTGCTACTCAAGAGGTCTGGACAAGATTGGTTATATTTTTTTATTATCTGATTCTGAACAGAGTTTATGTTGTGGTCAGGTTGGGTTAAGTGTTCAGAAACTGGGGTCTCCTTATTTCAGATTTCACTAAGATGTTCTGTTATTCTCACTTGAAATTGCTTTTTAGTTTCACCTACATATTGTTTCCCACAGGGATATCAGGTGAGTAAGTAAATAAATCCCCTCTTAACTAGGAAGTTTATTTGATTGTTGTAAATGTGCTTCTAAGTATTTTACATTTATCCAGTTCCATGCAAAAGATGGTAATGGTCTCAGTCTAATACTGTCTTTGTAAATGATTTATCTGTAAAGCCTGGGTGTTTACTTGAAAACTTAACTCTTACTAATTGATCAGATCATTTAAATCCAATGCTTTTGAGCAAAAATGGGAGGATTTTTGAATATATCTGGCAGACTCATGTTAACAGTTGACCCTAGACATATGATTGCAAGCTGGAGAAAATAGTTGTATATGTAAAGATACCTGGTATCATACTACTAGATCTACTGGAACAAAATCAATCAACTAGATCTGTTCTCTCTAATGAGTTACAAAAATAATAGAAATGGACAGGGACTTGGGGTGACTGCCTCCACCTTCCATCTGTAGTACCTTCCCCTTTTAGATTTAGACTTGTCTGTAGATGCCTAGCATTTTGTGACATCACTGACATTTTGCAAGACTCAATGTTTTTTTTTCCCTGGCAAAGGACCCTGTACTACACTGCATGGTGTATTGTCATGATTTTATTTTTTATCATTGTACACTATTGACAGTGAAGAAAAATAATGTTTAACAAAACAACTGACAGATTCATAATGAGTTACACAGTGTGACTTTGTTAAATAGTAGAAATTAGTTTAATTGATTGGAAATCATGGGTTGGGTTTTCCATTGGTTAGATCAGTTCCAATTTCATAATTAGCTTCAGAGTGATGAAAATTTTAAAAGCATACACTGTTAAAAATCAGTATATACATATATGTATTATTATAAGTGCTTGCACCAAGTGTGCACAAAGTTCTGTTTATGCCAGGCTTACTAATAAGAAATAGGCAAATCCTCAGACATGTGTATTTGACTGTCTTCTTATCATATTACTAATGACATTACACATTAAACTATGGAGATTTGTTATATTGTGATAGGTAAAATTGTAACACAGAAGCATTCTTAGCATTAGAAAAGGAAACTATACTTCCTTGCAGAGCATATTATCTTGAATTTTTTATTTATTATTTTAGTCTATTATTGTATGTAAAGATAAGTAATTTTTTGTTATTCCATTAGTGTTGGATTGGTTTGTAACAAGGTGTATACCAGTAGTTTTACTTAATGAAAGAAATCAAGTTATCAGAAAATTTTAATTGGTATGTGCATTATCTTCTAAGTTTGCTTAGCAAGTGGTACTTTACAATGTAATGCATGAGAATATGTGTTTTAGCAACACAGACTTCTAGGGTATGATTAAGTGACCTGCATTTTATGATCATGTTACTTTTTTTGGTCATATGCAAGGGGAGCTGTTTAACTTCTATTGCAAGAAGGTCTGTGTGTGCATGTGTGTTTGGGCCACCTATTGACACTGCTTCATTACATTGAGTGAAAGTAATAAAGTTTTAGTTTTCTTTGTTCTGAGATTGTTGTGTAATGTTTTTCATTAACTGAATAATTAATAAGCTTGCTTGGTTAAGTTCATATCCCTTTCCTTTCATATCCCTTTCCTGTCTGTCCATTTAGCTGTCTGTTATTAATTTCATTTATGCACAGCAACTCAAATTGTCCACCATCTACAGTTACTAAGTTCTTGGATAGTTTACAAGTAAGGAAGAATCCTGTCAATCTGTGGGTTAAAAGCCTAACATTAATATCACTTTGAGTGAATAAAGCAAACTTGATTTTGCTCAGTTCCAACTTTTTTTAATTAACAAACATTATAGATGGCTTTTATTTGTGGTTTGGAAGAATCCATTAGTTCTTAGTTAAAAGTTCAAAAGTAAGGGTTATTGAGTGAAAAATAAAAAAGGTTTCTGCAAAATGACTTGAGTTCTCCACCATCTTCATTTACCAAACATTGTAAATGGCTTGCACTTGGAAAAAGAAAGAAGCCTGTTGATTATAATCAAAAGGTCAAAGAACGGTGTCATTTGGGCGTAAAGAAGAAAAATTGTTTCCACACAAGAATGTTAATTTTACATCACAGATCTGGACCTATCATTGTGGATGGCTTGTATTGGGTAAAAGGAAAAAGTTAAATGGATTTTGTGTTCAACAAGGTGGATGTGACCAAAAGAATAAAATGGTTTCTGCACAAATATTTCAGTTATTCACAATGTATTTTCATGCAAGTTTGTTTATGATGTACATGCTGCATGATAAAGAGGCTGATTTATTTTAGGATCAAAAGGTCAAAGGTCAAGGTAACCATGACTGCAAGAAGAAAAATGGTTTTTGCACAAAAACTGAAGTTCTGGAGTTTGTACCTTAAGCAGAGTTTGCAAATTGCTGGATTTAAGGTGCCGAAGAGGCCTATTGCTTTTCATTTCAAATTTAAAAAGTCATTGTCGTTATGCCTTAAAATAAAATTGGTTTTTGTAGAATAACATTTGTTCTGGAATAAGTTGATCAATCTATGATTATGGGATCTAAAAGGTTAGAGGTCATGACCATGCTAGGCATGGTAAGAAAATGATGGTTTCTGCACATTAAATTTTGTCCAGTACCACATACTGTACATTGACCAAGGATTAGTGGCACTGAGATGCATTGGACTGAGTCAACCATACCCACTTAGTACCTATATTTTTAGGACTATTTACCTTTGCAAAGGGTGCATAAGGTACCCATGTTTTAAGTACATGGCATACCTATCTTTAATTGGATTTTGTTGACTCAAGTGATTTGTAATAAGTAAGGGAAATGGGGAAGTTAAAATTGACTGTTCTGGAACCTAATTAGAATGATTGATTCATGGATTCTAATTTGTGTATGTTTTTGTGGTCTGTGAGATTTTGTAATCTTTATTCTGCAATCTTCAGTGTAGGTGTGCTTTTCTGCATGTGAATTTGTATATGTAAGCATGTTCTGGATTATTAAGATGCTATGCATGAGCTACCAGGTAGGATTAGTTCACAGTGAGTCTAAAAGTAAAGTTGTTTTGGTTATTATATTATAAGCATGCTCTTGCATTTTTGTATCCAAGCATTCTTCTAGACTTGCACCAAGTCCATTCTTCAGTTATTTTATCAACTGTTTTCTTGTTTATAAAATTCTTTGTGTCTCTACATTCCCTTTATAAACATCTGTTAATAATAATAATAATAATAATAATAATAATAATAATAATAATAATAATAATAATAATAATAATAATACAATGACTGTTCTTCACTGAAGCTCTCAATGAATCAAAGAAACAATGAAAAATTGATATGTTTTAACGAAATGAGTATGAAGGAAAATATGAGCATGATAGTATTGTAATAAAAAAGTTATCTTTCAAGTTAGGTCTCTCATTTTACTTAATAAAATTTTAAAAAGCAATGCCTTTTTAGGTTGTGTGGGTAATTAGGAACATTGTTATGGAAAGTTGAAGAAGAAAAGACATTTTTAAAAAGAGTACTCTATGTAAGCCTTTCATGTGTACTGTATAATGCTTCGAAAGTGTTGTTTTAATAAAGGAAGGTAACTAATATAGATTTTTTATTAGGCCCTTAATCATAGAATGAGTTACCTCTCTTTGTTATTTTTTTTTCAAAGCACATTGTATTTTGACAGAGATTTAACAATGCTGTGATTTAGTTTTCTTTGTTCACTTGCCCCTCTTGACTGATTAGATCCCACAGTCATGTAAACAGTTAAGCTTAAGAATGTATACACTTGATTTTCTGTTTCTAAGAAAAATAAAAGTCATTGCAGGCTTAAACTCTTATTAAAATGTTAATGCATATCCTAACATGCCTATTATTTTCTCCAGAGTTCTCATTAATCCATTTGTCCAGGTTAGTTCTGGATAAGTGGATCAGTAAGGGTCTATTATAGGAGATGTGTTTGCACAATTTGTACATGTTTCTAGAAATTCAAGCAGAAAATCAACTGAATTTATAAAAATTACACATTTTATTTTTAAGCCCTTCCTTTATTTCTTTGACTTATATGTATCATCAAAAAAGAATTCAATTTTTTTTTAAATTATGGGGTGAATTTTCCCTGCCTAAAATTTTAATCAAGAATAGACCATAGACATTATTCTGAATTATATGCATCATTAGAATTAGAATGTGTCCAGTTGTGTGCTTTATGTAAGTGTTGTAATTCCAACATGGCTTATAAATAACAATCATTGACATAAATTACACATCATAAACAAATAACACAGTACCATGTTCATACTATATGATTTAAAAAATTTTGTTTCTTATTTCTCTGGTTTTAAAACTAAGGTAGATATGTAGGCTTTTTTGTGTTTTTTTAAAAGTTATGTATATTATAATGATTAATATATATAATGTACTAAGCACTTACAGTTCTGGACTGAACCAGCTCAATAAAATCAATTTGGGGAAATTTTGTTTTTTAATATTTTTTTACCCATGGGGGTCAAAACCTGCTAGGGTTGGCAACAAAAAAGGGTTGGTCAGCTGACTGGAAACAAACATTTTTCCATTATTTCTTAAATTCTTTTCCATTGTACCTAATCCTACTGTAAAGATTTAATGTCTTCATCATGCATCCCAGTAAAACTTTTATTTCTTTTTGATACACCATCTCCATTTACATCAAATCATGTTAAAGGTGGTTTATTAATGTTTTCAACAGGAATGATTTTACAGAAGGAATATCTCAAATGTTCATGAGTACAGTGCCAATACAGCAGAGGACTGCTGTTCAAAATCCACATATTCATACAAATCTCAAGTACATCTCCACATGAAAAGATGAAGAAAAATACAAAAGTCAGTTTTAACAACTGCAATAGTTAGTGGAAGAAAGTCAACAAATCTAAATAATAAGACTTGGTAACAAATATAGCTGCAGAAAATTATACCAGTATTATTATTAATAATTTATGTAAACTTTAATCATATACTGTATTCATTTGCAATCTGTTTTATTTCAGTGTAAATAATAATTTAAGTAAGTTAATATCTAATTCCTTCACTTTCAAAAGATATATTTATTGAAACTGAAACCCCAGCCTTTACAGAACAGTTTTGATGCCTGGGAGGTAAAGAGAATGCTGGCATCTTTCTCTCTCAACCCATATGACCCAGAAATAAGAAATTTATAACACATTTTCAATTATTCATTTTACTTGCATTAAAGAAATTCTCATGTAAGTTCATCCTTCTGTCTGTGTATACATCTGTTCATAACACAAGCTTGTGATTGCAAATAGATGTACAGTATTTGCCATGACACTTTAAATATTATGGTCATCACTTGACAATGTGCCTATCAGCAAATCATTTTGATCCCAGGTTTATGTAAGAGTTATTTGCCTATTTTACTCTAACACAAATGCAGTGCTTGACTCAATCTTTTGAATGCATCTACCAGTACTATCAAAGTCTCTAGCAGATCATGAAACTTGGTAGATTTTTAGGTCATCATATGAAAATGAGCTCCCACAATTGACAGTCAGTTCTAAATTATCCTTCCTAACAACTTTACTTTGTCATACCTATCTAATTTTTAATGTTTCCATCAACAGGGGAGACAGATGTTGTTGGGCCTTTAAGTCCCAAGCTCAAAACAACTGGAATTCAACCAAAGCAAAAAGAAGGTTCATGTTTTGGATTAAATCCTTAAGCCAGCTTTCACGAATCTCAACATAAGTACATCCTCACCTCATAGTTTATTTTAATTTCTAAATTTGCTTAAACTTTAGTGTCTCTTAAAATTAATCAAAGTGAATTTTGAAAAATAAAATCTAATATTAGGACTTTGCTGGTGATGTTATCATGAGCCAAAAATTGTATTGCAGCATTGACACTGTATGTTATATCTTTGCAATAATATAACATATTTAATCATATGAAGACACATGTCTAGACAGGTGCTAAGGTAATAACTTGTTTCTGTTGGGGTTTTGTTTGCCATTAATCATTTCCTGTAGACTTTTTGCCAATTATATCTGACTTGCATTTCAGTTAAAATGTTTTGATTTAAAGACACAGTTGATTATTGTAAGCATGTGCCACTGTATCAGATCTCTTCATTTTAGTAAATTGAAAACTAGTACATGGTCCAGTGTAAGAAGGGGGAAGGTGCATACATTTAAATTAGCTATGATATCACTGAGCTGTATTTTCTGCCAGTATTGTATTTATGCTAAATCCAGTGATGATGGAATACAAAGGCAAAATATAATAACATCACCACTTAGAACAAATTTATTTATATGAGAACAAAGGCCTTTGAATCTGTTTACTACATGTATATAGCTGTTTTCTAGGCCTCAGTTTTCTGTGATTTTCCATCAGATTAAGTCTTTATTGGTTATACTTTTAATTCATAGACAAGTCTTAGAGAAATTTTATTATGCCCATCAAAGCTTTTGACTACTAAACAGATGATTTCGAAAAACAATAAATTCACAGGAATTTAATCCCAGGAATAAAGTGAATTCATGTTAGATATATTGAAAATACAGTAGAACACGTCTTGAAAGACCACTGATGTGAGAGACCAACTGTCTTGAGACACCCAACTCTTAAAGCATAAATTGATTTAATATTTACTGTTATGACCTGTCCAAAGAGACCACGATTTTGTGGCAAAAGGGGTGGTCTTTCAAGACAGGTTCTACTGTACCAGTTCAATGTATGCACCAAGTTGAGATGCTTCTTGAAAGGTGGTCCAATTTTAGTTTGAAAATGTAGTATATGTGTTTCATTGTCTTGTATCTATTCCTACTCCAGATATTTGGTGTTGCTTCCATAGTCATGTGTTGAATATATTAAATGTAAACACTGATTAAAGGTCATAAAATACACAATTTTCAATCTACTGAAATTGTATGTGCATAGTTGATAACTGTACTCCCATTTTTAATACTGAACAGTTTTCCTTTTTGAAATACGTTACAAAGAAAATCATATTTTTCAGAAAAATGTATAGTGTATTTGTTTCAGGCCTGGAGTGATAAACATTGTCATGTACATATAAAATCTATACAAACTTTATTCAGTTTAAGCCATGACATTTAATGTGATTTCTTTCTTGTATGAAAACAGAAGTGATACCAAACATCCTGTGTCAGAGTAGATACAGTCTAGTGTGTTTGTTAAGGTTCAAAATTCATTGTCAGAATTTTGCATGAATAGTTACTAGAAATTTATCCTTAATTGTTGAGCCCAGGGGCCATACTCCAAAACTTCTTACAAACTGGGACTGGACCTATAAATAGAACAGGTTTTAGAAAGATCATTTTCAATGTTATATACAAAATGTGTGATGGGCTTAGCATTAGGCATGGACATGTTAATGAGAACTAAAATAATTATGATGGAAATTCCCTATCAAGCACCCTGGTTGTTTGAGACCATGTTTCATATTTTGCACAGGACTAAATGCCCCCTTGAAGTCCCAGTTTATGACCTATGGTATCATATGTTGTTTAAACCTGATGCTCAGAATGCTTTTGAAATCAGTCTTCTTCATATATTCAGTCTGTACCAGATGGTGGAGTTATCTAGAATTGTAGATAAGTATGATTACTGTGGGGTAGAAATGCCAAACTATACACTGAGAGTGTACCATATGTTTAGATGAATTTAAAGAGTTTGTGGTAGTTGGTCAAATTTTCTTCACATTTCATCTAGAGAAAGTCAGTTTAAGATGCTTAAATTTCCAAATGAGTGTAGGTGAAGAAAGATTTGTCAGAACAGAGACAAGGCAAAAACAATTTCTGCAATTTTGATGTTTCTTTACCAAATGCAATAAAATCAGCTACTATTCTGACAGAGAAATTAAGTTTGGATCAAATGAGATGAAAAAAAAACCTTAATTTAGCAGTTTTCACTGTAAATAGGGAACCTCAAGCAGACATGCATACAAAAGTGAACTTTTGTTGAAAGTGGAGCATTACCTTTATTATTCGATTTACTATGAAATCACTATTATTTGTAAGGATACTAACTTTCCTGATAACTCAGTAAAAATTCTAATGGTGATTAATGACATTTCTGAAAAAGACATTCCTGTAAATGTAACTGCTGATTAAAATGTCATTTATTGTAAAACCATTAAAATATTACCTTGAATATAATTCAAAATATTTGTTGCACTAGTTTCTGTTCTTTAGTACTGACCAAAATTGGTAAAGCTATATCATAAATTGTTATCCAGTCAAATCTTTGCCTCCCAATTATTTAGTCTTTGACATCATTTGCACAACAATGATGTAATTCTCCTACAGCTAGTTTTCCCCATAAACTGATATGATTGTTAGCTTTATAGTAGTGATGTGCAGCATTAGGAAAATCTGTACTAAGGTCAATGATAATACAGTACTGTTGTTAACTGCAGTCTCTAAAAAAAAAGAAATGTGAGACAGTTGTCAGCAAATAGTTTCAGCTTCGAAATTAAAAGTCTCAACTTGTAATTTGTTATGGACAAAATGTCCTTGGGCTTCATTTATAGCATAAAGTGTTACCTTTGCTTATCAATCCGATCAGTTTAAGGGACTGTTTACATTATTTTATTGACTACTGACATAGAAAACTTGTAAACAGCACTGTCAAAAACATGCTGGTAGAAGATGTGAACAAATTTTGCCTGGTTTTGTCCTGACTTGTAACCTAAATGTAAATGTTGTGTGTGTGTGTGCAGTTGTACTGGTGCATTTGGAGAGAAACTGCTGAAGACAAACAATATTATTTTACTCATAATCAGAAGCTTGTGAACATATTTTATTACTATGAAAAGAGTAATTTCTCTAAGTATAAAACTACAGATGTTTAAAACATAGTCATAACTGATATAAGTTGTGATAGTGAAGATCATATTATGTGCACTGTAATCCTCAACCCAATTGTTCTTTATACTGGATATGCTGCATATTGGTCTTGGATATTACTTCTTGGTGCAGGATGAGATAAAATGCTTGCATGAGCAATTTACACTGACAGTTAAGTGAGACAAGTATAAGTTACCTATTTAGTTAAAAGGATTAGATTATTTTATCTTCTTGATGCCAGATCTTTGCTACAATGAACTTTACATTTTGCATAATGAACACAGTTCTTAACTTTAATGGATCTATTTAGAGCTAGCATGTTTTCCATCAAACTCATCAAACTCTCTGTCAGTTTCTTTAATATGTAAACAGGACCTTGAATGTTTGCATTTGGGTCAGTTTTGCAAACAGTTTAGAAAAAAGAATGACCTATTGTGGTCATACTTTCCTATATAAAGATGGTTCAGTACATGGAGACAAGATTGCAGTTGCCATTGCAACACCCCATGGTACAATCTCAAACCAATTGTATATTAAAGCCTTCCATTTTAATGCAGACATTAAAGCACTACTTGGATATTTAAAGTATGTTGAAACCTCTCAACAAACAAATTTTATTATCCATTCAAATTCCTCCACACTGAAAACCTACCAAAACATCAAGTTTGACAACCATTTTTTATATAAAATCTTACAAAAATGTGATTTGCTGATTCAGTTTGGAAAAAGAATTATGTTCAATGGCTGTTTGGTTATACTTTAGTATTTAAGGTAAAGAAATAGCATATAATGTGGTAATGTTTATAATTTCTGATCATCAGTGGAGATGGGCATCACTCATAGAGAACATATTGTAGAGATGAAGTGTTGTTTGCCAGTTGTGTACTGGACACATATACCTGACTTGTGTATACAGTATGTCCTGACTATGGAATGCATTATGTTTGGGTGTATTAAGACGGAACTTTTTTATGTGAACATATTTCTGGGTTTGGTTTGACTGGGAATTAGATGTTGCCCCAGCATTTGGGAAAGAAAAAGAAACATTGATTTGGGAAAAGAAATATAAGGACTACAGAAAATTTCACTGAAGTATATTAAAAATTTATTGACCTTATTATGGGGGAGATATGAAGATTTATCCACTCATTTCAGGTCTTATTCCAGGAGGACAAATTCCACCTGTAGCATCTCTTGCTGTGGGTAACAAATATTTACATTAACCCCTTACCACATGACAAGGGTAATAAACTTTTTTTTTATTGTAAATTGTTTGCCAGGGAGTGCTATGATCCCCCACCTCTTATGGTGCTTTGGTTATCATTATCTAGGAGAAGATTGACTTTGATGTTTTTGCTGAGATAGAGCAAACAATAAAATATGAAATTAATGGATGGAATAACATAGATCTAAGCAAAAATATAAAATATCACAACATAAGCCTCTGTATGTAAAACATGTATAACACTTTAACCAATTTCATAAACAAAATGACATTAAACATGACATTTGAATAATACACTTTCTTTTAGAAATAGAATTACAAACATTAAGCAAAATGCAATTAGCTGTTCTGCTATACCAGTAAAACAAATTTAATCATAGAATTGAATGACATATCAAACTCATATTACCAGCATATCAGCATAACCTGATTGCTTCTGGTCCTTTCCAAATCACAGTTGATGACAGGTCAGCATCTTTCTCTCTCTCTCTCTCTCTCTCTCTCTCTCTCTCTCTCTCTCTCTCTCTCTCTCTCTCTCTCTCTCTCTCTCTCTCTCTCTCTCTCTCTCTCTCTCTCTCTCTCTCTCTCTCTCTCTCTCTCTCTCTCTCTCTCTCTCTCTCTCTCTCTCTCTCTCTCTCTCTCTCTCTCTCTCTCTCTCTCTCTCTCTCTCTCTCTCTCTCTCTCTCTCTCTCTCTCTCTCTATCTCTCTCTCTCTCTCTCTCTCTCTCTCTCTCTCTCTCTCTCTCTCTCTCTCTCTCTCTCTCTCTCTCTCTCTCTCTCTCTCTCTCTCTCTCTCTCTCTCTCTCTCTCTCTCTCTCTCTCTCTCTCTCTCTCTGCACATCTCAGTGTAGCATAAATGGAGCTATCTTTTCCTTTGTGCCCTTTCGAAACTTGCTCTTTCAATGCAGCAGAATTTCTCTGGTTCCAGGTCTGTCAGATTCATCCAGACCCACTACTTTTAACTGATTCAACAAGAAATACTTGTTTTTACCCAAACTGAATTCTGGCTTCCCACAGTAACTAATTTCATGAGAGAGATAACTTGAAACCTTGAATTTTATCTGGGAATACTCATATACACACACACACACAAAATTTTAACTCTTCCATCAAAGTCAGAATAATTCTGTCTAGTCCTTCTTTATTAATAACTATTCATGGATAATTTTATTTTATGACATCTATTTCCAGTAGCCTTAGATTGTTTCTGGCTTGACTCAACTTTACCATTTTCTGCTATGTGACCTTACATCAATATTGCTCTTTGACATGTCTCACCATTATTCAATTGGACTCTATTTAAAATTTACTCATTCCCACCCAATAAGAGGGGTTATCCATTTCAGAATGCCAATTTATTGCAAGCCTAGTCCTTATATCAATCTTAATAGTTATATATCATGCTGCAAAGTGCATTGACAAAATTTGTGCACCATTGCAGTTATACAGAATCATATAAGACAGGGAAACATGTTGCATAAGAGAAACATAATGTTTTTTTTACCTTACATGTTTCATTCTGTGCACAGCTCACTGACACAAGTACCTTTATGAGGTACAACTAAAAAACTTGTATGAAGTACATATACAATAAAAAGAAAGTCTTGTTTCTCCAAAACAGAAATCAATGTATTCTTTATAAATGTACAGTTACTGGTAAATATGGATTTTTATGCAGAAAATTGTCACTGTGTTTCTATCATAATTTTGTAAAGAAAAAGAAAAATTGATTAGAAGTTTTAAATGGTAAGTACCAAAAATATACAAAATCAAATTTTTTTTTTATTTGAATGCAGTTGCCATTTTTATAAGCAGTTTGGGACAGGAACTTGCAGTATATAAAGAAAGAGTACCAATTATGAAATTCTAGTTAAAATGTACAGCTTTTTCATTGTGATTGTTTTTCTTTTATCATATACACATCTTGAATATGATTTCATTTTTTTAATTGGCATAAATTAGCCATGTTGTTTATATGCATTTTTATTTTATCAAGCTTTAGCCATTATATATCATTAACAATCACCACCTTTTCATTTAAAATGAATTTAAAACTGACTTGGTGAATTTGAAGCCCAAGATATTATCTTACATATATTATCAAACAATAAGTTACCTACTTATTGTTTTTTAAAGGTTATTACAGTAAACCATTGTCATTAACCATTGCTTCATGAAATTCTGTAATATAAAGTTGTGTCTGAGAATGCACTATATGTTCTCCTGCATACAGTACACTCACTAATAAGTTAATTCCATCTGCAAGCAACATATACTCTGATCTCCCATCACATAATAAGCACCTATTTGTTCATGTTCTACTGATTATTTTTACATACTGCATAGGCCCAGATCTGTGAGTCTGTTATGCTATGGCTGATCTTAGTCTATGCAGTTAGTATGGTACATGTAAAAAGAACACTTTTGTCATATACTGTCATGCCAATCCAGCATAACAAATGTGAGAGTGTACATGCTTGTTTTAGGTCCTACATGTACATCAATTTCAAAGATTACATTTAATTCTCAGATAATTAGAACCCTAGCCATCTCAGGTCAACATTCAGGATAATATTGTTTACCAATCTCTTAAGCTACCACAGTTCCTTTATCCAGAATTTTAAGAGCTCTGAGTTTCATCTCATTCATTGAATTTTCCAGTTTTGGTCCAGTTCATTTATAATTTATTGTTCCAAGTTTGATGTCATAAATGATCTTATTCTGGACTTGATTGACTCTGTTTATAGGTTACCATATATACTCACTTATAAGTCAAAGTCAAACTACAAATAAATTCCAAGATCTAGACCTGCCATAGTGTATGTTCATACTGATTACTACTAGCAACCTTCCAGCACATTATACACCAGCAGATCTGGGTCTGAGCAGTTTGCAGTTGGTCTTGTATTACAAGTGAGTGTATACAGTACAATAAAAGTTACAGCCCACTCATTTTGTTTGGCAAGAAGTTCTTAATTCACTGTGAAACTTGCTGTATCTTATATCTCTTCCCTTTAGAGGTTATATTGAAATTTTGATGACATTTATTGAGACTTACTGCCCCTTTTACTGCCTCAGATTTTATGCTAAAAATAGGATAATCTACCTGAAGTTTTCTTTTTTTTTTTGACAGTCAGGATTCCACCTTCCATACCATGAGTAGTGTACACTGACCAATTCATCTTCTCCTTCATGTTGCATCACTGCATTGTAACAGTTTTTTGGAACTTGTTGATTTTAATGGTTGGTTTTGATGTACACTACATATTTTCTTTTTTGAAAATAATGAGCAAAAATTGCATAGTTCACATGATTTTGATACATTTATTTCTGGGAGAGAAACCCAATAATTGTCCCATGAGGATAACATCAGATCTTGGAATCATATAGAAGACTAAGATAGATGCCTTACAAAGAGGACTGGTTTACAGTTTGTTTTACAGTTTTTTTAAGGCAGTTATTTATGTAAAAGTTTTTGGGTTTTTTTAGATTATGGCAGGGCAATTTTGGTTTTTGGATTGTTTTCTTTAGAATTATTATTGATTTACTTTTGCAAATAAGTGTCCAATTCTTCTGTAACTTCTGACTGGCTTTAAAAGTATTGTTTTAGATAACCATATTAGAAAATTTATATTTTACAGTTTGTTTGTGAGGGAATTAATATTCAGACATACCTCATTTTAAAAATGAAACTGTCATATGGAATAGACATTATGATGTTAATTTTGAACTTGCTGGTTATTAAATGTTCTAATTTGCAGTTACAGATTTATGAGGTGGTTTAGTGTATGAATAACAGCCACTGAGGTAACCTAAAAATGGTCTTAAAACAATATTCTCTATCCAAATGCATACATTGGTAAAAACAAATATATCACTTTAGGACAAACAGGGTTTAACAGAAATCTTTATGACTTGGAATCAGATGAAAAAAGTTCTTGACCTGAATGTTTTTCTTATCTACATCACACTTATATGAAAAACCTCATAAGTGACACCAATGCCCCAAACAGTATCTTTCCCTAACCTCATAAGTGACACTGATGCACCCGATAGTATCTTTCCCAAACCTCATAAGTGACACAATGCACCAGACAGTATCTTTCCCAAACCTCATAAGTAACACCAATGCACCAGACAGTATCTTTCCCTAACCTCATAAGTGACACTGATGCACCAAACAGTCTCTTTCCCAAACCTCATAAGTGACACCAATGCACCAGACAGTATCTTTCCCTAATCTCATAAGTGACACCAATTCACCAGACAGTATCTTTCCATAAGATTAGGGTTGTGCTGAAGTTGCTTGTGAATAAAATATATTTAGGGTATTTTAGGATGAAAATTGTGGTGTGTCTGTTACAATCCATCTCTAGTAAAACATTTGGTGATTCATTAAAATTATAACTAATGTTTTTAATATCCTGAAAGAAAAAAATAATTCCCATTCATACAAATTTCTGAAATATTTGGTGTGAAACCATTGAAAATGTTAATTCTTGTGTGTTTTCATATGGAGTATTATAATATTGCAGTGGCATAGCTTTTTACATTTTATCATGGATTTTGTGCTTCACATTTGGATATTTGATCTATCAGAATGCATGTCACAGTTGCAGCATATCAGCCAAGGTGTCATATGCTGGCATCTTGAATGTATGGCACAATGTGATGGGTTGAAATGCTGTAGTTATGACCAAAAGGATCTGTTGGCTTAGCATAGTGGATGTGAGTCAACAGTCAGTCCTTAATCAGACATTCCACCATCCAGATGACCATTCTGATCAGTATTACCAACCTATTTTGTGCAGATGTTCACCTAATGGAATATGTTGATTTCCATATGCTGTGTCTATCAATCAGCTGGTCATTTGGGTTTTTCCAGTCAAATTTTCATGAAATGTTGACCATGTGCAAAACAGATGAAAACAGATCTCCATCAATCATTTTTTTATGGAGAAGAAATGTCATTCTTTCTTCTTCAAATGGTTACTTCCCAAACAAGGCATGTATTATATCTCACATGCTTGTTACAAAAGATGAAGGAGGTGCATTGGATAGTGTCAGATTCATTACCAAGAGGATATGGGTTTGAATCCTACATCAGATTAGCCTCATTTAGCTATTGTGTTGTGTCTTGAGGAAGGCACTTTACTCTAATTGCCTTGGCACTAAATAACCTGATAATGCTGTTTTATCATATAACTGCTGACCAGTACAAGAGACTATCAGTGGTATTACACTACAAATCTTTGATTTTTATTATCTGGATTAAGGTCTATTTAGAGCAGAGAAATATAGATATTTCTGAAAAAAGTACTTAATACAATACAGCTTGCATATATGCACGAAAACTGATTCATCTTTGCTATGTGAAATACATATGTGACATGATCAACAAAACCATTTGTTTGGAGTTTACTCTGTTTTAGCTCAGATATTGTTGCTTTACACCTTCACTATGACTTTGAACAACTCTCTCAAGATATCAGGGTAGACATAGTTTTATCTTTTAAATTCTTTTATGTTCTGATTTATGAACAGGTGTCCAGGGTTGATTATTTAAATTTGACATTGTCACCTAAAGTTATTGGGGTATGTGGATTTATGAGCAACTGTGATGAAGATTATTTACTTATGACCCCAGTTTGTGTCATTGAAACACTTTAGTACCAATACCTACAGGCTTTGTGTAGAGTGCAGATTTTGTGCAGCAAAAGTTTGCATGTTGCTATACATATATCCAATCCCTGATTTCAAATATACAGTATTTTTTATGGAATATATGTGCATTTTATCAGTTTTGGTAGTATGAGCAGATTGCTTCTTTTAATGGGATTGTTACTTCAAAAATTCAGAAGTGAAAATAGGAGCTATTCCATTTGAGGTGAATTGAGCGATGATACCAGTTGGGATACACATAAAGGCATATAACATTTCACATAATATCTGTGCAATGATTTTCTTGATATTATGAGAATTAAAGTATTAAAAATATAAATTTTAATATGCATCATTTTACACAATTATCAAAGTTTTATCTTCATTTAACTTGTGTTCCTTGCATTGTGCATGTAAGTACCACTTTAATATTCAGTTCTAACTTTAAGAGTTAATAAAACTTACTTTTTCAATGCAGATATTTTGAGGCAGATTGACAGAAAACTTTTTATAAAATAAATTTGAAATGCTTATACCATATCTTCACAAAGTTTAAGGTGAAATCTATCCACCATATGAATGACATTTCATTTGAAAATAGCATTGTTTGCTTCAGGTCCACTCAGATACATTTAGTTGGATCATTTTATTGATTATTTGGAAATCTTTGTTAGCTCTGATTAAGAAATTAATTACATCCTTGTTTATTGTTGCAATCAGGTTTCCCAGTAGAATGCCTGTTTTGTGACAGGATCAAATTAACAGTTCTTGTTAATATTGATGAAAAAGCTGAACAGAGGAATCATAGAAGTGGAATTTGAAAGTGTAGGCTATTCATTACTTAGGTTAAATGTCCAGGATGTTGTGGATTAATAAGTGGCATTGAGAGGGAATAGAGATAAAGGTGATTTATGAAGTCATATACTTACAGTACTCACATTAAAGTAATTGTTTCTTTGAAACTATAATTTTCAAGAGAAATCTATTGGAAATATACTTTCAGAAGTAATTTTAATGATTTCCAACATTCATATATGTGAACTTCATTTGAATATGACATATCCTTTTGGATACAAATATTTTAATGTTCTGGTCATCATTAGATTAATGCTTTCACAATATTTATAACTATTGAACC
Organism: Potamilus streckersoni; assembly: GCA_016746295.1. Taxonomy (NCBI): domain Eukaryota; kingdom Metazoa; phylum Mollusca; class Bivalvia; order Unionida; family Unionidae; genus Potamilus; species Potamilus streckersoni. The sequence continues at coordinate 1,447,447 of JAEAOA010000362.1, read as the reverse complement.
AGCATATAAGCAATTATAGACTGTATATTTGGGTGGAAATATGAAATGATTTTGAGCAAATACATCCTGGATTATTCCACTGCTACTACATCTGCAATTTCATTATTGATTTAATCATAAGAACAAGTTGTGAATACCTACTTCAGTACCGATCTTCAACAGAGTTTTGTATGAAAGCTGCAACCATGGAGCAGGTGCTTGGAAAAGGGAAGCAACTCATTGAGACTCGCACTAACAAAAAGACAACTTCACTGCCAAATTTAAATGAATTATCACTCAAGCAAACTGACACAAAAACAAAAAGTGTTTTCTCTCAAAAAACCAGTCAAGCCATTGTTCGTCTCAGAAGCTCTGTTCGATCATTAAGGATATTATCCATGTACAGTAAGTTGTGTCTTCCCACATCTCTCTTGTATGAATCACAGCTTTTTCTTGCAACATGGTTTCTCTTTTACCCAAAATGTATTTACATATATATAAACTTCAAATAGGATGCACTTTTTATTGTTTTACCATATTTTTCAGATGCATTTGTACTGCTGAATTACACCACTTCAAAAATTCTTTGCTTACTTAGAATAGTGTGTCAGCCATCAAATGATTTTTTTGATGAACACCTTGCCAGCTCAATTAAGTATAAATACTTAAGATAGACAAAATGAAATGTAACAAGTATGTTTGAATACATACATACATACATACATACATACATACATACATACATACATACATACATACATACATACATACATACATACATACATACATACATACATACATACATACATACATACATACATACATACATACATACATACATACATACATACATACATACATACATACATACATACATACATACATACATACATACATACATACATACATACATACATACATACATACATACATACATACATACATACATACATACATACATACATACATACATACATACATACATACATACATACATACATACATACATACATACATACATACATACATACATATATGACCTGAGGAAATTTTTAGGCCTTCAAAATAATTATTCAGTTTTGTATGAAAACATTGTTTTTGTTTGCAGTTTAGTGCATGTGTTTTTTTAAGTACAAAGCTTAATTTTTATGTGATTTTAATATATGCATTTAGGGTTTATTACTCTGTTATGATGGATGTGGATGCCAGCAATTGAATGTACTTTTTCAGGGCCATAGCCAGAAAAAGGAATCAAAGAGGACTTTGACTTAACCTAAAATGTATTAGTGCTGAGGAAGCACACGAATTCAGATTTTAGTTCACTTGGCATCATTGATCATTCTTCAGCAATTACAGTCTTTGAATTCTTCTCAAAACTACTGGACAAATTTTAAACAAATTTGGCAGAGAGTGTCCTGGTGTAAAGAGCTTTTAATTCTGCACAAAAAATGTTGATCCACAATATCAAATATGGTTGACATTACCTACAAAAAATAACAATGAAAAAACCTTATAAGAACTTTTAGCAGTTAACTATTACTGCCATTTCTAAAACAGAAAATTTTTAAAGAACTTATCTAAACCACTCAAAAGAAATTCACTAAATTTGACAGAAAACATGTTGGCATGAAGGTTTTCAAATTTAAATGATGCCAATCTGTCACATTTTGACCAACTTTGAGAGAAAGCATGTTGGCATAAAGATATTTCAGTAATGAACAAACGATGTTGATGTGCCATCAATAATAAATGAAAAGTTAAAAAGAATCATTGAACAGTTATTTTCATAACATATGCAGGCAATACAATTTGAACAGCTAGGTTTGTAAAGACAAAATCCAACTGACCAGACTTCATTTTCAGCTGCTCTTACATTTACTTATTTATTTAAAGATCTCAGCCTGGTGTGTAATCACAGTCCCACTTGGATCTTTTATAAAACAATCTGTTTTGTATAGGCAGGATTGAGATGTTCTTAGATTTGTTTTAGATGAGCTTATTTTGAATTCATTCTTTTCTCTGTATGACATATATTGGTATTAAAGGGAGAGAAGGTTAGTGGTGGAATTCATTTAAGATCAGTGGACATAATGAGAATTTTTAATGCAAAAATGACAAATCAAAACTAAAACAAGTTTTAACTAATTTCAGATTTTCATAATTGTGAAAATTTGCAGAAGAACAAACATATATGGCTGATATGCTGAGGATAATTAATATCTTAAACTCTTATGCAAAAAAAATAATCATTTACTGTATGTTCAATGGTTGTCTCCATTTTTCATTAAAAATCTGCAAAAGTTTTCATCATGCTTTAAATCTATTAATAAAAAGGAAAACTCAGATACACTAAGAAACTGCAAGTGGTCAGCCTCTGTGAGGTCATCAGTATCATACATACATGCAGGGTATCACCATATTTTCATATGCATCAGTCAACTCAGACTTAAAGAAAATAAAAATCCTGGAGAAGAATATTGAGAATTTAAATGGAAACCTGATCTATATTCCTTATATAAGAGCATATTTTTCCCTGCTCACTTTGGTGAAATATTGATATAGGATTCCAGCCACAGTATATTTCCTGAAAATTACTGAACTAGGTACATTACATTACACTGTGCAGCAATATGTAATTGTAGAACTTGATAACAAATATGCATTATGTATACATACCTTTATGTAAAACAATCTTCAAACAAGCTCAAAATGAAGCTGAACTGCTAGAAAGCTAATTGATTGATGTACCTGTTGCTATATCCTTGTAGGTGTCAAATGACTCCATGAAGTTTCATTATTCTCAAGCCATTGCCTGTGTTTACAGTAACGATTTTAACTCAGGTAGTGAGGCAGTATGTTCCATAGGTTGTTGTTTTTTTGTCTTCTTATATGTCATCTGTGGCATCATTATTACAAGTACTGACAAATACTGCAGAAAAAAATGTTACAATTTCATGTGATGTAAATCTTGGTATGTTCTCATATTTAAGGACATTTTCTTGCACTTTATGGGGGGCCCCTGAGTGGCCCAGTGGTTTAGAGCAATGTCTGTTACGGATCACTGACATCTCACCTCTGTCTTCGTGGGTTGTGGGTTCGAGTCTAGGATTCCGAGAATGTGGATATGTGAGAAAACTTGCCAGTAGCTTCTCGTGGGTCAGTGATTCTTTCCGGTGATTTCATTGTTTCTTCCTCCACCATTAATACTGGCCGCCATGAATAGCCTATCATGTGCTGAAAAATGGCGTTAAGCCCAACAACAACAACAAAAACTTGCACTTTATTAATACTCAGTATGTTTCATTGTATGGTAATACAGTTGTGATATTTTAATGAGATGAAATGAATACAGTATTTGTGCAGGAGAAAATTTTTCTGTTATTATATACCAAATTTCTGAATCAAAGCTTTGAAGATTAAATCCAGTATTCATCACACCACCTCTGATGTTTTATTAATTTTTCACAATCTGATGCAAAAAGTCTCCATTTGAGTGATGCAGTACACTGGATATTTTACATTATTGTCATGGTTGCTAAAAGGATTATAAAATCAGCAAGAAGCAAAAGAAGGCAATTCTAATATCTTCAGCCAAAATATTTTGAGTGTCTGAAAGTTAATGAAATGCCTGTTTAATGCTCATGTTCATTTTCTATACATTACATTTGGAATGTCATCCAACCATCCACTGTTTATATTATTTAACTTGCATATGCATATAGGTATGTTGCTATTTGATATATTCACACATTGGAAAATAAAATTTACATCTCATATCTAAGTCAGATTGGTGTTAAACAGGAGATGGTTCATTAAAGTTTTATTAACTAGTCATTCACACTTAGCAAACACTAGAATAATGTTGTTGGTAGCCATCAATAGCAAAGTGATTGTTACAAAGGAAATAAATACCGCATATACTTCCGTCAAACTGTAAATAACAAAAATATAGATCTGCTAAAACATAATGCAACTGAAGATCAGGGGGTATTTTGTTTGTTTTGTTAATTACTCTTAACAACTGCACAGACCCAGATCTGCCATCTCATAATGCATCAGCATATATGGGTTTATGGAGGTTGTAGTTTTACTTGACTTCTAAGTGAGTGTTTAAAATACAGAGACTCTTTCAGCATGCAAATAAATTTCCAGTATTTATACTGCACAGTGCATACTCAATGATGGACAGACACCATTCTTATGCAGCTTATGCAAGGCTATCATCTTTTTTATCAAGCTTAAAAAGCAAGTCACATTGAACAAGATATTTTTTTCAAGTAATTTCTGTTTGGAGAATTATATTACTAAAGCAGTATTTAGAATTTTGACAACTTGATTTTCACTGAATTGTGATTAGAATTTTTCGTTTGATGGTTTTAAAATTTCTAAATTAATTTTTTTGCAGTTTGTAAATATAACAATCAAAGCAATGGAAATTAACATGTCCTCAGTTGCATTTCAGGATATGATAATTGGTTCATTATGATATACTGGATTTTATCTTTATCCTTTGATAAAAAAAAATGTATTGCAGTTTTAAGAAGGAAAATGGTAAATGTGAAAACTACTTTTCTCGATTCATGGTTCAATTATAAAGTGTACTGTCAAGAAGGCAAAAATGTACTCTAACAATAATCTCAGTAAATTTATTAAGGATATTTCCCTTTTTAACTAATTACAATTGACCAAACCAAGGGAAACAGCAGCATTATTCATAAAAAGATTTGGTTTGGGTTTTTTATGGCACATCAGCACAGACAGGTTTTTAGTGCTTAGGACAATGGAAGAAAGTGCCTTATTCAAGGATGCATCATAGTTACTGATCCAGGCTGATCCATCAGTAGGGTTCAAATCTGCATCCTTTTGGTCTTAAGTCTGGCACAAAAACTGATGAGCATAAATGGCTTTTGACTCAGCTAGTTGCTTCATGCACCATGTAGGATAGTGCATAATGGCAATTTACATCCCTTGGCCAACATGGTTTTCTGCAGGTTTTCTATGATGCAGATTACTTTTGCACCATAGAAAACCTGTATGACAAGGTGACTAGGCAGTTCTCATCAATGGTAACATAGAAGATTGGTTCAGAACCACCTTCAGCATCAGACAAGGGTGCCTTCTCTTACACACTCTCTTCAACATAGACCTGGAAAGAATAATATCTATTGCCTTGGAAGACCATGAGGGCAGTATCAGTATTGGAGGCAGAACAATCACTAACCTGCACTTTATTGATGATATCAATGGATTAGCAGGACATGAAGAAGAACTGGAAACCTTAGTGAACCATCTCAACCAAGCATTACTAAGGTATTGGATGGAGATCAGCATTGAAAAGACCAAGCTAATATCAAACAACCCAAGTTGAACCCAATAAGAGTGAATAGAAAGAAGCTGGATGTAATGACAATCTTCAAGTATCTAGAGGAATAACTTCTGATGAAGGTTCAAAACCTGACATTCTTTCCAGGATTTCACAGACAACAGCTGCACTGGCTAGGCTGATAACAATATTAAACTTGGGTCCAAGATCAACCTTATGTGCTGCTTCATTTTCATATTCCTGCTTGCATGTGAGACATGGCCCTGACAGCAGAACTAGAGAGAAGAATATATGCCTTAGAGATGATATGTTATCAAAGGAACCTGAAAATCTCGTGCTTATACCATGTTTTAATGAGGAAGTATGCATTAGAATTCAAATTGTAATTGGACCATATGAATATCTGCTCACCACCATAAAGAAATGGAAACTAAGATGGTATGGTCATGCTTCATGCTATAGGCCTCTAAAAGGCACTCCTACAGGGTACCATGAGAGGACAGAAAAAACAAGGCAGACAGAAAAAAGACAGGAAGATAACATGAAACCACAGCAAGAACAAATTCAAGACTTTATAAACACAAATGAATTGTTCATGAATGTGCATAAACTGTTCTTCAAATGTTCATGATCATTTGAAGTTATGAACACTTCATGAATTTTGATGCATCATACATGAAGCTCATGAACACTGATGAAATTTTATGAACTATTATAATATATTTAAAGTTCCTGAAATGTCATGAAGCTATGAAGTTGGTTAGAGTGGACTGGCATGAACTTTACAATGTCCCAAAGAGCTGTGAGTACATGGCAAAATGAAGAGAGATTATCATGAAGTCATCAGTGATGTCCCTCTGACCAGGCAGGTTATGGGAAAAAAAATTGAAACCCACACTGGCTTTTATCTTACAGTTCTAGAAGAAGTTAATGATAGTTTCCTATTGCAGGGTTTAACAGCATTTTTCAGCACATGATAGACTATACTTGTCAGGCAGAATAAACAGTAGAGAAAGAACCCAGGAGAACCCCAGAAAGAACCACTAACCCTCCAACACATGAGAAGCTACCAGCAAGCTGCAAGCTTTCTCACATACCCACATTGGCCAAACCCAAGAGGTGAGAATCAGCAGTGATGCATAACAGTGAGCACTTTAGACAACTCTTCTGCTTGGGGCCCCTGTTAGTTTGTTAGAAAGGCAACAGTACATCTATAAAAATGGCATGAATCAGGTTTAGTTATGACATTTGAGATTTCGTAAAGTGCAGAACTAGTTTATTTTTCTGTATCCTTGGAAAAAACATTTGTTTGATCCAGACAACTGGAAAACCAGTTAAAGTTATGAAGTTGTGAAATTAAAACTAAATGCATTCAACGGTTGTACTTACTAAATGGTAGCTTCACAGTCAAGCCATTTCAACTGATTCTGTTTGGTGTTCCCTTTGCTAATATCATTTTTCATTAGTGATAATTTGAGGTTTGTATCAGATTTTGAACTTGAAAAGATTTGTTCATTGGTTTGTTTTATTTTCTCTCACATTTATCAGATTGTAATGTAATTATAAAGTTTGTTGTTTCAAAATAATGATGGTGTTCTAGCTTTTGAAACTTTTGAAGGAAGGTTCTTCTGTAATGTAGTTCACTAAAAACGTTTGTCATGTGTTTGAGTCACTGTTAAAAACTCTTTGTATTGTGTAGTGCACATCAAGGACATTGTATCATCATTTATTTGCAAGCATAATTAACCCTGTGAAACCCAAACAGTCACTTACAGACTAAAGGTTGCAGAAGGTCCAGTCTAACAGTTATTGACCTCTTGGGCTCTTTGTATGGAAAAGCTCATCTAAGGATAGGCACAGAAATGTGATTATTGATGTCAGATCTTTGCAAATACTTGAGGAACAATATAACTGTTTACAGCAAAAGGAATTGTCATTGATTAGATTCACTGATGTCCCATGCTGTTTATTTACCATAGGGACAGAGCCAAAAGGTTTTGTGAACAGAAATGGGGATCAAAGTCAAATTGTGGTGTGTTCCATCTTGGAGTTTGATGATATAGTGTTGATACCTTTTAAAAAGTACTTTTGGACAAGGCTGATTATCCATGATTATCCATGAAAAGCACATAAATTCTAATAGCTGCTACTGTTTATTCAGATTTCCTTTGTTTTTTATGGTGAATTCATATATGTAATTACCTCTCAGTGCATACTTTATGGAGTTGTTATTTAGAAATATAATAATCTACCAGATATATACAGGAGTCAGTTCATTTGTTGTTTTAGCAGATATAATACATAATATGTATATATACATGTCATACAATGATTATGGCCCAAATAAGAGGATTTAATGAAATCCCAAATATGGATTTTTATTCTTTGATCTAGGCATGCCAGTTTCGGGGGATTACTGTCAAGGTCAGTTCTATTTGGATGACTGACCACTTTGTTTCATATCTTATACTTACAAAGTGCTTGGAACCCAGGTGGAGTACAGGTATAAATTTCTTTTGGAAAACTGTTATATACAGATACTTTATATAATAGGTTGAAAGTCATATAAGTCAGAGTGGTAATTATGGCTTCTTTTGGATTGGGAAAAAACTTAAAGAGAGTGTCTAGCTCTGCAGTGAATGCAAATAATGTTGGAGGAGGAGCAAATCAGACCCATGTTGATATGGCATCAGTAGGAAAATGGAGTGAAGTGAAAAAGAAAGTATCAACTAATATTTATTTAGGTGAGTTTGATTTTACAAATCATGAGATATACAAAAAAACTGAAATAATATTTACTTTTAAAAGAATGAAAGAAAATGCCTGTATTTTTCTATCTTGATCCATGGTATACAAGCATGTTTATTTTTCTATTTAGCTATATTTTTTATACTTTTTCATACTCATCAAGATCTGATATTTATCCTGTAAAGTTATTTGTAAGCTTTTATTTACCAGTACATTTACATTAATTAATTCACATTTACATTAATGTCTTCAATCAAATTGCATCTCTCCTTTCTTACAATAAGGTTGTCATGGTCCATAACTGCCAACTGCATTTTACACTGAAACACACTGTTGCAAAAAATATGCACTAAAAATCGCCATGGATGTTTTATGTGTATGTGTGTCTGGTGGGAAGAAACAAAATGGCAGTCAAAGTTAATGCAATAGATTTTATTTATGTAAAATAATATTCCTTTCATGTTATTTATGCATTAAATTTTGTCAAATAATAAGGTTTTAAAAATCAAAAAATAAGATAATATTAATTGTCATATTATTTTTTTCAACCGATATTGCCATATATTTTTTAGATGATGCAGTTCAAGTATAATGGTGTCATGTACATTTTTCAGTAAATGTATGTTGAAAATTTGAACATTCATTGATTTTTATTTTATTTTATGTTTTTTGTCATTTTGGTCACAGGGTCCATGCCATGATATGTTGAACAGCATTATAATTATAATTAAGGGCATTATTATAAAGATGATCTTTATATCCAGTGGTTCACTCTTCATGTATGCAGTTTACATTGCTATATGATACTAAACATTGTTTTATTTAGTGTTTCACATGTACACAGTGTTTTCAGATCACCTTACCTTGATACAGTAATTACAAATGGCTTGTTGTAAATATTCAAATTGAAGTATGTGTTCTTCATTTGTCATTATGGTCTTTGGATTAGTTTTATTAGCTCTACAAATCAAATACTAAAAAAAGAGTTTTTGGAGTGATCTGTCATCCAGGATATGTTAGATAGGACAAGCTTGTTATTGCTGCTTTTCCTAAATTACCAGGATGTTTGTCATGAAACTCTGTAAACACAGCCATCCCCAATGTCTCATTCTAGGTCTTAAATGAAGGTGGTACTCCTCAGGTATCCAGTAAGGCTGCCATGGCAGCAATTCTTATTGCTGCTTCACCTGAATGGATGTTCACATCAGCATGGGATTTTCTTTGAATTGCTACTTATAATGTCTATATCATCAAAATTGAAAATGGTGCTGATTTGATATCCAACATGGCCTCTGTGGTAACCATCATGAAAATGTTATAATTTCTGAAAGGATAGTCATATCGACATGGGCTTTTCCCCAAAAGACTTAATATGATATGTAGATAGTTTCAAATGAAGATGATGATGCTTAGATTTCCAACATGGTGCCCATCTTGAAAATCTTGTTTTACTTTTTTTCCTGCTTGGATTATCATATGAACATGTTTGGGTTTTTTCTCACTAGAATACTAATCTTATGAGCAGTAATTGATCCAAAACAATAATGGTTCCAATTAGACTACTAACATGGGTGGTATGGTGGCCAGTTTGATGAATGGATAATCAAAATGACATGGGGTTTTCACTTCAAAACTTTTTGATACAGGACTTCAAATAACACAATTGTTTTACCGATCATAATTGCTGCTGGACCCTTCATGAAAAAATTGCTATCACTGTTGTGTAGGTCAGACCACTTCTTGTCAGAAAATAAGCAGTAACTGTTTCCTACCACAAACAATATATTTTAAGTAATTTTTAAATCTTTCCCTCGAAATAAACACAAAATGATGTAAAACTAATTTTAAAGTGGTTGTTTTTCAGTTTTTATGCCAAAAAGAGAATAAAAGAATCATGTTCTTACTACTGTATACAAAGAATTCAAGACAAAAGGTTAGAAACTAAGGTATTCTCGCAGCTTACAATCCTATATTCTTATAGCTTACAATCTGTGGTCATGTGTGTAATGCCATTTACAATTATTTTCTTATAAATATTGAATTCACAATTTTTGCTTAAAATATGGAAAGTAACTGGTTTCTTTAGTTGGCAAAATATAGTTTTGAGACTCACTCTGATCTATATGGAATTAGTTTTATTTATGTAAATATCGGTATGAAGACTGTTGGCTGTGACCATTTCTTGACATAACTAATGAAAAAATATATGTATCTGCATTCAACCAGTTAGTAATAAAAATAATATGAATAATGATTTTATTTAAAGAGGGTAAAACAATTAGCTAACAACTAATCTACCTTGAGCCCTCATACATAGGAATTTATTTATTTTAGCTGCATCTCTGAAGCCACTGGATATATTTAGTTTGGAAGAAGAAAATAGAGTGGACATTTCTAATCTCAAATGGAATACTATTCCAAAGCAAACTTCCAGATTATTGTAAACTTTTTTTAAAAATTCCTTATTTGGTTTGGGAATTTTATACTGTTTGGTAGACATAGATCACAGGTAGGGAGTATTGCCTGCCAGGTAGCCTATACTGGAATAGTAATTATAAATATTCAGGAGCACTATAATTGGATATCCTGTACATTAATTTGGCTTTCTCAAATACATTTGGTCTTTAATAGGTTTTATTTTTAACTTCTTTCTGGATTTATATTAGCCCAAATGCTTTTTTTTGAAGATGTTCCAGCATAGCTATGTTTTTATCGTTTGAATTACCCCATACTGTAAGACATGTAGAAGTCTCTAACTTTGTTGTTGTTGTTTTTTTAAAAAATTATTCTATTCAATCTTTGGTGGTATTGGAAGTTTTGTTACTAATAATATGTGGGATTAAGCTTTTCTGGAAGACATTAGCTATGACTCATTTTCTTGACAGAGGGTGGGGAGATTTTGAGCAAGCATCAACTCAGAATGTTTTCTCACTAAGGGAGGAAACCAATCTCAAATCAGTCAACCTAAAAATTTCAGGATTTATGCCCCTTAGAAAAATTTCACTCTATTAGCCTAATCAAATTAAATGAATATTAAACTATTAAACTATGAATATTAAACTATTAAACTATGAATATTAAACTATTAAACTATTTGCACTAAAAATTGTAATGGTGGCATAATGTCAGGAATAAGTTTTTGAGATATCAAATGTCACAAAAGAAAATTTAGATTTGAAATACAAACTGACAGAAATTTAAAAATGGCATATTTCATCCATCTAGCTTGCTAACTTTCGAAGGCTGTAAATTGCTTGTGTGCTTATTTAACCTCATTGTTACTTTGAATTAATTTCCAGGGTTTTTAACTATTATACTTTTCAAACCATCTTATCTTCATGAATACTCTGTATCCAGTCAGATGCGTGTGCCACTGTAAAATATTTTTAAGATCAGTCATATCAACACAAAAGTTTGAAGCATTTGTTGCAAAAACTCATACATTATGATTTTATAGCTCAAGGGATGTAAAAATGTATCTCACTTAGCTTTCATTGGCTAATATTTTGCTATCAAGATCATAAGCTGTTTACATATAGGAAAAACATAAAATGTTGATGGACACAAAGTGTTTGAAGAACATAACCAATTTGGCTTATCATGTAGCTGTCACAACTTGATAACTGGAAATCAAAATTTATATTTATGAAGCTTCTTAGAGATTTTCTGTATTTATGTGTGAAAAAAGAACACAGTTTACAAAGTTGAAACTGAAGGTTGGACACTGTACCCAGAACTGAGTTTAGTGATGAACTTTGCATGTGCAAAAAAGCACTCTAGTGACCCAAGTGGTTATGGGGGGGGTGGATGTAGGGTCAAACCTCAGATGAGTCATACCAAAGACTTATAAAAAAATGGTACTAGCAGCTGCCTCACCAGACCCTCAATATTAATGAGGTTATTGTTTGGACTGGTCAGCCTAGTGTCAGGATTATGTGACTGGGTGGGACATGTCTGCAGCATGATGCCCCAATGCTAGACATCACTATAAACTACCACACTGTAGACTTCATAGTGATATGACTGAAAAATTGTTAAAGCTACATAAAATTCCAAATTGTACACACATTTGTATGTGCAAATTACATATAGTTTTCTGTGGTTGTTAACTTTCCATTGGGGTTTTCATAAATCTAATTGGCCTTCCTTGCTGCATTACATTGGAATTCTTTTTAGCCATTATCAACACCTTTTATTTGTCACTAATTTTAAATTTTAATGAATGTTATTCATGTTTCATGTTTGTTTACATTGATATGAGGGTGCTTTGAAACAGTCAGTTTTTAATATATATAAAACATGTATTGCACATTATTTAACAAGAGCATTATTGAAACATTTTTGGTGACACTGTACCACAAATTGCTCATTTATACTTGTATTGACACCACATTAAAACAAGTATGCATTGAAAAGATATAGTTAGATACCTTTGGACTTACCTATTTTGCCTCCACCATAAATGGCACTAATTAACAATCCAGTACTGTATGGTAAATTTATGAATTAAATAAAATCTAATATCTGTTGAATGGGTTTCTTTGCAGACCTTGTCTTAGAAGATAATTTTTCCTTTCAGGAATTCTTCTGTCTGTGCCCATAATTCATAATAATATAATTGATGTAAACAGAGATGTGGGTGGGTCATTTTAAAGTGCATGTGCATCTACAAATCTCCTAGACCGATGTTTTATTAGCTTTACTGTTTGTAGACAAGAAGAGCTTAATGGATGATCTGTTACCCATTGTCCAACATGTGTTCAACAACTGATTTATGTCTGTCCGTTAGCACAAGTTTGGTATTACTACTCCTCCTTAACAACTTGAAGGATTGCCATGAAACTTTACACACGCATTCATCCTGAGGTCTATGCTGGTCGTGAATAAAAAAAATGGTACTGTTTAGACATCCACAGAAGCCATGTTGAAACTCTTTTTAAAACTAATCCTGAATGGATGGTTATATTAACATTGGCTTTGACTAAAAGACTTCTTATGACCTCAATCTGCCATCCAGTATGGTCACCACAGCCACCATCTTAAAATTGTTGTCATGCTGTACCCCATGAATTGAAAGTCATATCAGCATGAAGTTTTCACCAGAAGACTTTTCAGTGTCTAGATGGTTTCAATTAAAAAAAATGTACCAATCTGCTATCTAATATGTTGCCACAGTTGCCATATTCAAACACTTATTGCTACTTATCCTAGATGGATAGCCACATCAACCATTGGGTTTTCACCAGAAGATCTCTCATAATGTCAAGTTACTTCTATATGAAAATGGTTCCAGTCTGACATCCATTATTATGAGCCACATTGTCAGCCAGCTTGAAAATCTTGTTATTGCTATTTGTTCTAAGTGGAAAGATTAATAAACATTGGGATTTTCACTAGAGGACTAATTATAATATTTAGTTGGTACTGAATGAAAATGATGCTGATCTAACCATAATGAATAGATTGAAAATATTTACTTTAATTTTCCTGAATGGATGGTCATATTAAATGTGGTTTTCACCTAAAGTTTTCCAATTATATATAGTTTGCCACTCTTACATCCATTATGGCTGCCACAGTGGCTAATTTGAAAATGTCAAATGCTGAAGAATATTAGAGATAGTTTCAGAACTCAGCAGCTGAAAAGAAGAAATGATTTTGAATTCATCAGTCCCCTTGATAGACTCATGTTTCTCAAGTGCGTGTGTGTGAAATTTGGATTTTTAACATAGCTTTAATAATTTTTCTGTAATATTGCTATGATGTCTGCAGTGTGACAGTTTATAGTGATGTCTAGCACTGGGGCATCATGCTGCAGACATGTATCATGATGTCCCACCCAGTTACATTATCCTGACACCAGGGTGACCAGTCCTAACACTAACCTCTTAACACAGAGTCCCAAGTGAGGCAGCTGTTAGCACCATTTTTGTAAGTCTTTTATATGATCTGGCCAGGGATCAAACCCACAACCTTCCACATCCAAAGTGGACTCTCTAACCACTAAGCCACCTAAGCCTCAAGTCATTGCTTCATATTTCAGTCTTCAGTGAGAAAAAGTCTTTGTTTACAGATGCTGTCAAGATGTATGAGCCAGCAAACTGAAGAGAAATTAAAACACAAGTTCTGAGTAGCTTTTTGTGAATATGATCAAAACAGTTATTTATGAACCAAAACACTTTTTTTTAAATCAGGAATGCACAAAGTCATACATGCTGCAAATGTTCATTTCATTTCATTGCTATATGTTTAAATACTCTTTCAAAACTATGTAAAACAATAAACCCCATGCTTCAACAATTTCTTGTTTTTTAATTAACCCCAAAAAATATTTTGGTCAATATGTTTCATTATTTATTGGATAAGAATCTAAAATTATATCTTCTATATTCTTTTGGATGTAACATATAGTATGTAATATGTTGGGACCCCGAATTGTATCATGACATCCTAGGTGTGAAAATGGATGAAAATTAGCCATTATATTCACCCTATTGTTAATAAATATCTTGATTACTTATTTAAGCTGTCACATATGAAATAACTTTATAGGCTATAGTATAATAAAACTTGCTAAAAACTGTTTTCAGTGACTTATGTTTTTTCACAGTTGTTTTCAACAAGTTAGTGTTTCTCAGGTATTATTTTTAGTTTCTCTATTGATAGAAAATACAAGTTTTGGATGAATCTTTTGACAGTTTTTGTCATTAATGAAGCAGGTATTTCCATGAAAATAAAGTCTAAAGTAAAGTTAAGTTTTTTTAGATTTGGCTGTTCATTTCAGCTTTTAGTGTAGAATCCTTAAATTTATATTTTTCTTTAATGAGGTTATAAGATCAGAAAGGTGTTCTTTATCACCAATCAGTGCCATTATGAAGTAGGGTTTGTTTACATGCATGACTTTTTTGTATTCAAAGTTGTTATGGATCAATGCTTTGTTGTACAAGAGCTTTAGCTATTCCTTATATCTCCCTTGCTTCACATTAATTGGTTAATTCCTTTGTTTTTTTTATTTAAATACAAATAAAACCATCCAGTATTTGTTTTTATGGTTTTTAGGATAATATAAAATTGTAGGCAAGGGCTAATAATAACATGAATCAGTAAGTCAATAAGAATTGTTTGCAGAGTTGGATTTGTACATGTATTGTTTTACAAAGACTTCAGTTAATTTGAGGTTGTGTTGTTTGTATGTCTGCATATATATATATATATATATATATATATATATATATATATATATATATATATATATATATATATATATATATATATATATATATATATATATGAATATGAAAAGAAGGATGAGCTTGAGAAAAGATGGATACACTAGAAAGTGTGAATTGTTCATGACTACATAAATATTGATAAATTTTATACTGATATTGATAGTAAGAGAGATGTTTTCTATTTTGACCGAGTATCTGTCCCTCTCCCTTACTCAGTCTCTCACACACTTTCCACCAAGCTAGCTTAGTTAAATTTAAATGTCCCTAAAAGAATGTAAATCTGAATGACTTATACAGGTATTGTAGGGACATTTCATGTGATTTAACTGTTTCCAATTTTCTAGTTTTGTACATAATCACATTTAATAGAATTAAACATCATAAGAAATAGTTTGCTTCTGTAGTCTACAATTACAAGCAGAGTCTTTACAACACACTCACCCCTTGACCTTATGGACATTGATCATTTGGTTTCACTAATGAAGCTCTCTGGCCTGTTTAGCAGAGAAACCAACAGACCTGTGTTTATGTAAATTAATTAAAGGATTATGTGTGCTTAGAATTAATTTTAGAATGCTGATATGAGAAACAGGATAGCAGATTAAGTGACTCAGTAGCAACAGTGACATGTTTATAGTTGAAAGTAAATACATATTAGAAACTTGAATGTAGACCATCTCTCCCAGCACTCTACACCTAAAGTATATTTATTTAACATTTCATATTTGCCATTGAGGTTGAACTTGTGCATGAGCCTGATCAGATACCTAATAATTATTTACATATTAATAAATCAACTCATTACTGAGATATGAAAGGTTTTATTTTACACAAAAAGCACAGATATGTGCATCAGAAACAATTAAGCCAGTTAGAGAAATATGATATTGGGATGTTTCCTGTTACCTCAGCTAGGTTGATATATATTGAGAGGACAATGGTTATCAGGGAGTTTTTTTAATTGGAATTTGTTGTAGTGAAAAGCAACCATTAAATGTGTAGCCAAAAACTTTGTATTTGTTTGCTCTACAAGATATTGATGTCACAGTGCTATGCACTGTGCTATGCACAGTACTATCACAGGTTTTGATAATGTTCTGCTTATGGCTGTAATGATGTAAGGCTAAGTAAGCTTAACCTTATGGTATGGAGATACATCCATTGATCATCACTGTCAATATTTCCCTCTTACCACAAGAGAGGCCATGTTTTTGATCTGGTTGTGGTCAGACCTGGAGTATATATTTATATTCTGCAAATTTGATAACAAACAAAATCCATGGATAATAATGAGGTGATTTTATAACTAAATGGCTGCAGAGCTTGTTACAACTCTAAAAAAGGTGGAGATCTACTAATGTAGTTTAATTACCACTCCTGAGACTATTCTTCATTTTCAGTTGAGTAAACTGGTAAATAGATATTAATTATCAAGATATCCAGCGAGTTTTATTATAAACAAGAGATGTAAATATTAATGAAATTCAGTGCTTAAATCATATGCAATGTAATCAGGTATTTTCTACAAAGGTAAGCAAGGGAAGTAACTCATGATATTGACTTTTGAAAATTGCAGTTTTGTATAACTGAGTTATTCCCCTTGGAAACTTGTGCAACTCAGATTTTAGACAATAAAATTTTCAATTACAAGAGCCAAAGAGGCATAAATTTCAATAAACAGTTTATGAAAACTTGAAAATTAGTACACCTTGGGGTTTATACTAAACAATTTGTAATTGAAAGAAAACATAAAATATAAATATTGTTGAAGAAACTGTACATATGCTGGCTGGGATGTTCTGTGTTATATTGAAGAATCAGAATTTCTTTAAACAGTGATAGATAATTTTAGGAAGGTATTGGGTTTGTTTCTAATATTGATCTAGCTCCATTAGGAACATTTTCCTTGTAAAAACCATGTCTAAGTTCATAAATTTATCTGTGGACAATTATTTCTAAAATCCTGACCATGTTTGTAATTCTTAAATATTTGAAAGGAAATATTAGCTGTTTGGTGAAATAAGATTTGACTTTGGCTAGTATTGCCATTTTACAGAATATTTTTTATCACTTAATCATTATTTGATGGCATTCATATATTCTTTGCCATTGCTCAAATATTTTTGGAAATATAATCTACCATCTGTATTTTTAGGTTATAATAAATAAATACCACAATATACATTTTGCCTGAAACACTTCCAGATTCAGTTACAAAGAGTATAGAAACCCATGGCTTTACATAAAATCTGTCAATTATAATTTCATATTACCATGTAACTTTGAAGACTTAAAATTAAAACTTTGTCTGTAGAATGAACATTTAAAGATTTTGGATGACTTGGTTATGAGCAATAATCTATGCATATTATAATTTTATCTTTGGAAATAATTTTTGTCTATGCATCTTAGTTAAAGCTTTATCTTTCAAAATATTTTTTATCAGACAATATTAAAAAAGGTCAAAACAGAAAGATATCAAGTTTGGGAAATGGTTTACAATGCTAAGGAAAAATGGCAAATTTTAAGTTATGCAGATGATGCAAGTAAAATCTGGCCATCTTGGGCCTCATGTAAATATTTCCATTAAATTGCAGTTTTCAGACATATCATAAAAAACAAAAAAAAATAAAGAAATGTCTGTTGTGAAGACGTTTTTGGTTCTAGATTTTCAAACAGACAGCGAAAATTGGCTTCTTGTATCAGTTTTTTGAACTTTAAAGTTGCATTTCACCTCTTAGGTAGATAATGATGACAGTACATTTCAGTCATAGAAATTAACATTCTATTATTCATTAAGTCAGAAAGGAAGACAGGGCTTGTATTTCAAAATGCATATCTAGAATGTACAGGAAGGTAATGTATGCAAAAAGCTTTTTAATTTTATCTTCTAATTTGATTGCTAATGTTCTAAAAGGATTTGTAATTTTTTTTACAAACTTCACAATTTTCATCTAAATTATGTATGTGTTAAATTAATTTTGAGGATGGTCTTATCACTGAATTGATGATTTTTGCTGTGAGTGGCTGTACCAGACCGTTCTTTTTATTTTATACCTTTGATGGGTAATCTCAATATGAGCTGCATGGACTTCACCATTTTGATGCCTTGAATGGTTTTACAATAGTTGTTAATATGATCTAATTTAAAACATTTATGCTACTGTTTTTTTTAGTTATGAACTACCATTGTGAACTACTTGCGTTTCATATGAGCCTCTTCATACTTGATGTTCAGGACTGATTGTTTGCATATAAACATCTTAGCAAGAATCTTTTGTAATGATATGTGGCTGAGAAATAATTATTTATACATTTTCAAATCAGTGGCTTACAAACTGAAATGTACTTTCCATTTTTTTTCCAAATGTCCGCACAAAGAAACAATCAAATACTTGAATTGTATGCAGTGTCACAGCACTGTACAAGGTTCTATGGCAATAATTGATTTGGATAAAGTAGATCTCATCCTAAAGATAGGGTAATATAATCATTGAAAATGTTCATGTATTGATTAGTATCTTTCTGTGAGGCAGTCTTATTATATTTTAGTGTCTGTTTAATATTGATGATCCCATGTTGCCTCAGCAATAGGTTGTAAAAGCTTGTTGTACCTGTCTCTTAGACCCTACAGTGGCTTTAATATCCCTTTGGAAATTCATCTTATATGGTTTTATGATGCATTTTATAGATTGAGTCATTGGTCACATTGATAAATAAATCAATATATTCTGGACAGCATTAGATAAATATTTAAGCTAGAAATCTATACATACTGTATATACTAGCTTATAAGTTGGTTCAAACTGCAAACAGCATAGACTCTGATATACCATCACATGATTCACAGGCAGATCAGGGTCTAGCTTGCTCATTCTGCTGATTACTCCCAACAAACTGTATAGACCTACATCAGCTGACACATTATTCAATGGCATATCTATGCAATTTGCAGTCGGATGCAAGTGAGGATATACAATATCTTTTATGGATGCCATCCAACTTGGAAGTCACTGTAGTAATTTATACACATTTACACATTTTACGTTAATATAATTTGTACTTTTAAAATTTAACATTAATTTTTTTCTCACCAAAGTCTATTCAATCCTGATTATTGAATGCTCTACACCATAACTGTCATCAAGAAACTTCCAGATGAAAATTATCGATCTGTATGGTCTTTTACAAAGGCGTCATGTTTTAAACTTGAGTCAAGAAAAGAACACGCCTCGTGAAATCTTCACAATATAGGGTAGAACAAATTTGTTTATCAATATGCATAGCTTTCATTGTGACATCACAACACACAACATTCAATCCAGATTGTACTGGATCACACCTTTAGGTTCATTTTGTCCAAAAATGTCTATGTACTTTATCATTGATTTTTTCTTTTTGCCCTTCTTGGGGCTTCTTAATAATAACCTTCCAAAGGAATGTGGATGTACAAGAATCCTAATGAAGTGAATACTTGCTGTTTAAAGGTACATGTATACAAATTCAAATTCTAAAAAATGACACCCATTACTGAAATAGTTGTTAAATTCTACATGACCTGTGTGACTTTAGCACTTATCTTCTTACTGCTAATGAATGCACAGTATAGAATTTGTTCCAATGTCACCACACTGTATTATTTGACACGATTACATTAAAATAATGAAAAGGCTCATGTTACTATAGGATAAAGATAATTTGAAAATTTGAACTACATCACATTTTGACAATCGAGTCAGGTGAGATTCAGAGTACATTTGTGCATTGTACGCAATAGTCTGTAGTTTTGTTTAGAGTCTTGTGAATAGTCTGTAGTTTTGTTTAGAGTCTTGTGAATAGTCTGTAGTTTTGTTTAGAGTCTTGTGCAATAAGGCAAGATCAGGTGATTAAGATTAATAAGCCTAGAGAATGTGACTATCAGCTGTTTGATCTGCATTGACACATCTTGAAGAGCTCAACATTAGTAGAGAGAAGACATAAAATTTGGATTAGTTATTTTGAATGAAATCCCCCTGCCATGATTGCATCTGGTACTCTTCATAGATTGCAAGATAATTACCCATTCATGGACTTGACACTGTATCTTGACAAAAGACCTCACTTGTTATTGATTCTGCCATGTAAAATACAGGACAGTTTCAAGAAAGGGGCTTATGCACCCTAAAATTTGTGCAGTTTAGATTTCTGTGAAATATTTGATGAGGTATACAGATAATGATAAATATTGAAGATTGGCAAATAGTTTGATATTTATTTTTTTTAAATTGAATACAATGTAATGTGATTATCAAGTTATATTTGATGATAAAGTTACTGAATAGATAATTCACCATTGGAATTATTTATAGTGATTTCATATGTGACTGGATTTTATAAGGCTGCCTTTGTAATTGTACTCCATAACAAAACAGAAAAGAGATACCAATGCTGTAATTTGCTTTTCTCACAATTGACAGGGTAGACAAGTTTACAATACTGGATCATCAATGAAAGGAAAGTACGATAGCTAGCTTGATTAAATGAGGACTTCATTGTGAAATTTAAGTACTTTTAATTGATGTCATATCTGTTCAAAAGTGTAATGTATCATGGACATACATGTGATAATAATTTTGTTCCATACTGAATGAGCCTTTTACTGTGATTTGAAATGACTTGTATATAGATGACACCAGTGAAAATCTATGTGAATTAAAAGGAATATATATGATTAAAACTTTCTGTGGTGCTGCCATACAGGTAACAAAAGATGCCTGTCTTCTTCATTCAGTACAGTTAATGATATAATCTTGCATAATTTCTTTAAATTCCTTTACAGTGCTTTCTAAATGGTTGTCAATACACAAAACAGGTGTCCAGATTCATAGAATGTAAAGTATGATTTTGTTCACCTTGACAATGTTGACTTTAATACTTCCCCAGCTGCTAAAATGCAAACTGGTTTGATAAATTTATTGTACTGCATTTTACAGTGATTCAGGCATTTATAAGTGGACAGTTTGCATGGAGATACTGGAGTGTTTGTTCATTCTTGGATATCATCTTTTGTGACTAAAGTGAAACTTTGATTTCGACTGTTTTGACAGATTTTGCTGAATTAAATTATAATAGGAATATAATTAGTTATTTAAATGTACATCCTGAGAAATGAGGACAGTATTTGAGGACACTTTTTAAAAAAAAAATAATTATGCAAACAGTCTAATCTCTGTATACTTACCACTTGTTATCATTATCAATCCTCCCCATTTCAGTCCTCAACATTTCACACTTCAGGGATTTGTAGCTAGGGATAGCATATTTTCATTCTTTGTGACAAATTAAAGGCTACTTGCAATAGAAAAAAAAATAACCATTTGACTATGAAATGATGTCTCGAAGAGGAAGTAAAGAACAGTCAAAATTATCTCTAGGTCAGAGGGAGAGAAGGTCTTCAATTGCATCTCAAGGCGGAAAAGGTAATGTATTTGTTGCACACTTTAACCATTTTTTCCATTATTACATTGGTTTTTCCTTTCATATCACCAATTTCACCTTTCTATTTTGCACAATTTTATTGGCTGTCTTTTAAAAATCTGTTCTAAACAGCCATTTTTCTTCACAATTTAGTATTGTGTACATAATGTAAAATCTGTTCATACTATAGGCCCCTCATAACTGATGAAATTACTGTTTCAAGCAGTATCATTCTTCCCTCGTGCTTTGTTATTTTGCCCAGTCTTTTACCCTTGTTTGGAGCTGTACATTATGTGCATACTATTTTTATTTTTTTTATTCTTTCTTATTGTGTTTTCTTATTATTATTTTTTTGTTTTGTTTATTGATCCTGAGTTTTTACTTTAAAGCAATCATTATATGTTCTAATACTTTTGAATTATTAATAACAATAGTTTTTATTATTATTATTATTATTATTATTATTATTATTATTATTATTATTATTATTATTATTATTATTATTATTATTAATATAAATGATGATGATGGTGGTGTTGTTGTTGTTGAAGATACAGATTCTAAAAATTATGATGAAACGTTGTAATCATAACATGTTTTCAATTTGTTTTCTTAATTACAACGAATTCATTTATTTTCATGGCTCTGTCAGAAATGATATATCAGTGCTTGAATTCTTGCATTTGGATAGGGCTATATTATGGCTAGAAAATGACTAAATTTGAGGTTTTGAGGAACCATGAAATCCACATATATTGATACCTTCTAAACAATGGTGAATCAACAGTATCAAGAGTTTTAAACAGTATTCAGTCATATTTAGATGAGAATGTGTGTGTCTGTGTGGTTTGGATTTTTAATGTATTTTTAACAATTGTTCAGTCAAATCCCTATGATGTCTGCAGTGTGGCAGTTTATAGTGATGTCTAGCATTGGGGCATCATGCCGAAGACATGTATTATGATTTCCCACCCAGTCGCATCATCCTGACACTACATTAACCAGTCCTAACACTAACCTCTTAATGATGAATGAAAAGTGAGGCAGTGTTTAGTACCATTTTTGTAAGTCTTTGGTATGACTTGTCCGGGGATCAATCCCATGACCTCCCACATCCAAGACAGATGATATAAACACTAGGTGACTGGAGTGGTTGATTATTTTCCTAATATTTACATATGTTGAAAGTTACATTTTTTAAAAATTCCAAATTGATGTTTATCTCTAGACTTGTGCATTTAAAAAATTCAATATAATACAGTAGATAGTTACCATATATAAATGCTCAAAGTTTTAATCCAGGCTGTCAACAACATAGAGCCTGATCTGCCAGCAGATCAGGGTCTATATTGTTTCTTCTGTTGATTACTCCTAGTAAGCAGCATAGATCCAGATTTTCTGGTGCATCATGCAATGGCAGATATCAATCTGTCCAGTGTGCAGATAGGGTTGACTTTTAAGCTAGTATTTGACTCGTGTTTATTCACTTTTCTAATTTCCTTATTACTTTCCTTTAAAAGGTATGAACTCTGAAAATAGTATATTTCATATCCAAGAAAAAGGTGTTATAACGGATAATATATCCTTGAGCATGAATAGATACTTATTTTACATACAATACTGCCACAAGGCATGTTGTAGAAGAAAGAGCACCAGAAATACAGTTATCTTGTTTTCATACTTAACATCCATTAATGTAACATTTTACTGAGAAAATTGTATATTATGATATGAAAAAGAGAATATCTATTGCATAAATGTTCAGATTTGTCTTAAGGTTCCACTCAACAGTCTCAGACTTTCAACTGGACTTGACTTTTTAAAGAAACATAATTTCACAGATTTTTCATTTTGGTAATCCTATTTATATAAAAAGGACTTTGTATAAGTTAGTCATTGTTAAATGAACTTTTAATTACCTATATCTTAGTGGGTGTAATTTGGGTTGCAGAGTATAATGTATGGACTTGATTCAGATTGACATCTTTCAATATACTGCTAGTCCTGCTGGGTCATTTTAAAATCCTGGACTTGAAAATAATTTTGAGAAGAAAACAAACTTGCCAATGATGTATTTTTTTTATTTTCTTTAATACAGTATAATTCACTCATAGCACTTTTCAGAAACAAGCAAGGTGTACTCTAAAAAAACATATTTGCTATTTTGAAGTTAGCATAATTTGGTCTAGTTCAAAGTCTTTTCTTGACCACATGGAAGTAGCCTTTGGTCAGCTGCTTTCTTTATACAGCACAAATTCACAATACCTGAAAGAAGCATAGAGATATGCTAGCATTCTGTGCTGCATGCTTGTTGCAAATGCAGTACACAAATTCATGTATATCTATCCTTCTTTCAGAAGTGCTTAATATCTGTGGAGCAGAACCATTAGGACTAAAAATATATTATTGTAGGATTTAATTTATGTCAAAGCACCCAAGTAGTCCTTTGGAATAATTTTTATGTATTTCTTCGACAGATCAGTAGTCATCAGTACCAAAGTTTAGCACAAACCCCCTCCCCCAGTACAATGGTTACAAATGTACAACTTTCATTGCATTTCTGAGTAAAGCAATCATAACCATGCAGAAAAACAGTAAAATGAAATTATCCACAATTGTTCCTGAGATGTCACTGATAAGTTTTAATTTGAGGAATGATGAAATAAATTGGGTTCACAATGGTTTAATGGGCCTATAGCCTGCTAATTCTTCTGGTACCAGTATATGGAAGCTTGAGATGATTCTTTGTCACAATTATTTTAACAATTTTATTACAAATGAATAAAAAAAATAACCTTTGATAGATTTTTCTTTCACTTAATTTAGAAGTTTTAAATTGAAGATGAATTTATTTCTTTTGCCAGAACTTTTGATTTCCTCCATATTTAAGAATTGCAATAAAAAATAAAAACAACCAACACTTAAATGCCCATAATTAGGGTTAGGGTACAGCAATGGGTAGTCCTATGGCTCCTTTTTATGCTTCCATTTTCATGGGTTCATTAGAAAAAATTTAATCCAGTAGTTTGGTTTAGATTTTTAGATGATTCTTTATGTTCTGGAACCTTTCAGACGAAGAACTGAAAAAATTAATTGATTGCATTTAAACATTTTCACCTTACATTTAAATTTATGATTAAATTTACTTATATGGCATTTGGTACGCATGTTTCACATTTTGATGTAAATGCAATAAAATATATTGAAAATACTATTTATACAAAATTATGCTCATATCAAGTAAACTAATATCCACCAATATGTGGAATATTCTTCATGCCATCCAATGCCATATAAAAATGGTATACCAAATAGCCAGGCCAAAAGATACTGATGCATTATTTCAGATGATTATCAATTACAAAATTTTTTTATTGAATTAAGAAGATGTTTCCAAAATAGAAATTATCCTACACATGTAATTGATTCTGCTCTGAGCAATGCTTGTAATCTTACTCAACATGAGGCTTTAAACACAGCAAGATGTACAATAGAGAAAAATTTAATTTTTTCATAATGCAATCATTCATTACCTAATAAAAATTATGCCTTATAATTAATAAATATTGGAATCTCCTAAATTTATCAAATAAAAATGTTGTTGTTGTTGTTGGGCTTGACGCCATTTTTCAGCACACGATAGGCTATTCATGGTAGCCAGTATTAATGGTGGAGGAAGAAACTGGGAAATCACCGGAAAGAACCACCGACCCACTGGCAAGCTTTCTCACATATCCACATTCGCCGAATCCTAGACTCGAACCCACGAAGACAGAGGTGAGATGGCAGTGATCTGTAACGGATTGCACTTTAGACCACTCAGACACTCGGGCCCCATAAAGATATTGTAAAAATACTTTGCAAAAATAAACCAATTCTTGCTTATAGAAGACCCAAGAATTTGCAAGAATGAAAATTAAAATAGATTTTTTTCATCATCTAAATATTACAGACATCAGTGCTCTCAGTGTACAAAATATAAGAGAAAGTAGTAGAAGTAGAAGTATTTTCTCTACATTATAACACTAACAGCATATCAACTGATGTTGATTTATCTGATAACCTGTAAAAAATATAAGATGCAATATGTTGGACAAACACTGTAACAAGTTTTTAAGAGAATGAATAAACATCACTTTCATAATTTTTTTTTATAGAGATCCTATACTTCAATACTCCAATATTTCAATATAGTTAAATACAAATAATCACTCTCTACTTGATTTTTATTTTATGCCAATATATATTTTGCATGGAGACATGAATAAACTGATAAAGAAAAGTTATCAGAATCATAAATTCGATATTTTGTATCCTAATGGCCTTAATACCAAGGCATTATATAATATTGTATAAATTTTAATAAAAGAATTGATATATTGTTTATCCATTATAAAATATAATTGTATGTATCATTATTAGTCTCTATTTATTATTTTACTGCATATTTAAGTATGCAATGCATGGTTATGCAAGAAAGAGCAAATATGCATAACTGGCTTATTTTTGTGCAAGAAAAGTGTTCTTTTAATTTTTGAACTGTCATGTCTGATCAAGAATTGAATTTGTGAAAATTGATTTCAAAGGAGCTAAATTGATATTTGAATTTTGTGATGAAGTGACTCTGTAAAATTGTGAAATTGCTGTACCATATAAATGACATGTAGGTATAAGCTGGGCATTTTAGATAATAGATTAAGATCTTTTTACAATGAAATTTAAAGTAGATATTTGGTGTACTTCATTGAATATACTTTTTATCCACAAATTTTATTTGTGTGCAATTAAAGTGTGGTCATGCAACTTTTTAATGATTATATGTTATATACATTTGCATTTTGTGTTTGACCTTGTCCAAAGTCAAGTTCATTGTATACCTGACCAAATAATATATCACTACTATTTATCTGTAAATATAAATTAAATATTAGGATCATTATTAATGGAGATAAACATGTTTATCTTAGTCTGAATCTAGGACATTGGAATTCCCATGTGGAAAACCTGTTTTGCCTGATGT
This sequence comes from Potamilus streckersoni, assembly GCA_016746295.1. NCBI lineage: Eukaryota > Metazoa > Mollusca > Bivalvia > Unionida > Unionidae > Potamilus > Potamilus streckersoni. The sequence goes on along the minus strand of JAEAOA010000362.1, from coordinate 1,420,689 downwards.
TTACCTTTTTCTTTGTTATAATTTTGGTAAATAAAAATAGACCTTATCTTGTTTGCAACTTAGAATGTTCTAGACATAAACTTTGATCCTCATATTAAAGTTGTGCTTGTTCTTAGGTTTTTACATAACATTGTTTGCTGGAGCAATTACTCATTTTTGCATTGACATCATGAAGCAGAATTAGTCTTATTGATTGTTATGTTCAGTTTTTCAATTGGGTGCAATTATCTATTCAAATAGTGTTCACTGAAAATACAGTATGCACATCAATAATATTCTTGGATTGAAACATTAATTTGGAATTATAGTGAATTCAGACAAAAACATTTTTTAATTATAGTATTGTGATACATCAAAAGATTCTTAGCATATCACCATAGTCCAAGCCACTAGTTCATTAGCATATTTGAGACTAGAGGCATACCAAAATATTTATTATTGGAAACTTATTTGGAATACCACTGAAATTCAGTTAGAACTTTATAGATTTGGATTTGTGATAAAACTTTAATAATTATGTGGGATTTAATGCACAATGCTGTAAGTTCTTTTCAAATTTTTACTTTGTATTTTAGGGATATTAAGTTATTTTTTGAATTTTACAAAACTTGTTGGGTTAGTTTTGACTATTCCCTGTTATTAAGTTTAAGACCATAGAGTCATGACACACAGACACTCACATATATATACAATACAGACACATACATACAGAGTAGATATATATATATATATATATATATATATATATATATATATATATATATATATATATATATATATATATATATATAGACACACACACACACACACACCAGAACTACAGAATGTACAGATCCAAATCGGCCATTGTATAGTAAGTCTTGCTCTATGTTGTTCATTCTGTTATTAATGGGTTCATCAAACAGCATTACACTAGGTCAACAAGTAAATGCTCAATATATATAACAGCGGATATGCAATTCTGCACCTAAGACAAAATCTGGGGACATTTTCACACTCAAAACTTTCCTCTATCTGATCCCCATATATTGGTCATTATACAGGGACAGAGAAAATTTTATTGTATTCCAATTCATTCAGATTTTTAAGTTTCTATTGCTATATAATTAATTAAATAAGATCGACTTTCACGAAACTCCACATCATATTTGCTTGCTTTAGAAACAACATAAATTTGAGACTAGCTTTGTTAACTTAAGTAGCTGAATCTTGTATTTTCATTTACTGTTTTTATATTTCTGCATGGCAATAAGCTCAAACTAGCCCCATCTTCATATTGCTGAACATATAAGAAATGGTTAGAAAATATAGTTGTGAAGTTTCTAGGTACATCTTATTTTATAGTTCATTTCTATCAGAAACTTCAAGATCAGTGTGATCTGGAATCCTACACAATTTTGTAACATCATAATTTAGGGAGCTGTGGTATCTTAGATATTAATTCCAGTGTTTTGGAGTTGATACCTACCTGGTCAGTGCAGCTCAGCTGCCTCTATGTGTCCATGGGAGAGTCACTTAGTTGCCATATTGTCTTGACATGATATAGCTAATAATGTTGTTAAAATTACTGGTAAATTAACAAAAACAATGACCCTAATTGGTATTTTTCATAATTTATGTATGCTAAAAGTTATACTAATTGCCTTTGAAACACTTGATTAACTACTTAATCTTAGGTCAGTTTAAATTACAGATTGCAGTTACACTACCTGTACATTTGTTGCTGCTGTATTGATCACCATTATGGACCAGTAAAGATTGAACTAGTGATTGAATATCAATTGTTAATGAGCACAGTGTTTAAAGTTTATCAGGCTACCTCCCCTAGTTGCAGGCATTAATTATAAATGTTGTACAGAAATTTGATATGTGCTCTTTCAAAAATTACCAGGTCTTCAGCAATGTAAATTTTAACTTTGTCTTTTGATATACATTACTGTGACCATATGTAGATTTGTATTACTGTATCTAAAATATAAATTACAATACATTACCATTTGCAAGATCTTTTATTCATTCCAATTTGTATAGATTCCTTCAAATTCTTATTTACTCAAACTAGGTTTCATTCAATTAATCATCAATTAGCAATCAATAGCACTACCAGTAAGACAGAGCTTTAGTTTTAAAAGAAAGACTTAGTAATATTTAACTGGAATTTTTACAAATAATGCTTATATTTAACACTATTGCTTGTAATGCTACTTTTATGAATAATTCTTCATGTAAAGGACTTTTTCTTAAAGACAGGGATATTATAGGTCCTACACTCTTAAGAAAAATAACTGCAATTAGCGTTTTCTTTGAGGTGTTCCTTGTATCTGCTTTGATTTTGGGTCAAATTTTAATAGTGAGGAACCTTCATACAGTTAGACATTGTATCTGTATTCAGAATTATGGTAACTTAATATGAAATCTAATGACTTTGGCATTATTGAAAAAGACATAGCAGGGGATGGCTGCAGCAAGTAAGACTATAAACATCTTAATTATTTAGCTTAAAATTGTCAATTTCATATTTTTCTTTTCTTTCAGAGTAACTTGGATGTTTCTAACATTTATATTATGATTAGTTTTAGTACATGGTATATTTTAAATGAAACCTTGAATAATTGAGCTCCTATAGGTTTCTTGTGTCTCCTTATGTGGTGATCTTAGATGATTATTACTTGAATTTTTTTAATAGCACTTGCTTCAGTTCAAGGTTTGATATTGGGCATTGTGTATTCACAAAATATCTGGAGAAATTTGTACAAATGAATAATGAATAAGACTCAGTCACACAAGGTAACCAAAACAGCTCAATTAAGTTTGTGTCCTCTAATAAAGCAAAGGATATGGATTTTAAACTTACCTTACACATACTTTTTCATTTAAACCAAGGTTGCAATACTTTGATCATTGTTCAGAATACATGACTCTTTTGATTGCTTTAATTTTTAATATATATATACGTACATATACTTCTTAACTGGTTAAGGGAGTCATTTTTGTGTATCATCTTTATTTGATGAATAACATGAATATTACTATAGTTGCTAAGCACAAATTTGGGAAAGGTAAGATCTGCTCAAAGGGCTTTTCTATCTTAAAAACTAAATAATGTTATTGCAACTTTTTTCCCTGAATCTAAACCAATGCAACTTTGAAGCTGAAGCTGTTTGTTTTCATGGAAAAAGACTATTTTCCATTGCTTGTTAGATTATCTATTTTCTAGCATTACCATAAATGCAGTACTTAGTTCATTTGTACTCAACATGAGGTAAATCATATAAACAACTGGCATGCTTGCAATTGTACCTCGCCAGATCGCCTCAAAAACAAGAAGCGAGAAGGCACTCCAGACAAATCGGGAACCCCTTCACAAGATGCTCTTCCAGAGGACCAGCAGCCACCATCACGAAATGTCATTTGGAATGAAGAGATTGAGCAGCTCCAAATCAAGGAAGAGGAACTTCAGAAGGTACGCAACATAAATCTATGTTTGTGTGCATTATGCACTCAGCAGTCAACAAATCCAGCTTGCTGATGTATAAAACACTATCTTGTTCATCCTATTATGGGATGGTGAACTTGTGTCTACCCTGGAGTGTTACCACATGTGTGTGCATTATACATGGTGTATAGTGAAACTTTTCTGTATACAGTACAGTTTGCATAATTTTAATTTTTTCATGCATCATGGTGATGTAGAGAGTGTAGAGAAGATAAACAAACCTTCACCAAGTCTTCACAAGTTCTGTTGGAGTTGCAGCTTCATTCTGAAAATACCTCTGAACTATACTTTCTTCTGGATTCAGTTCATATCCACTGATCAATTAATTTTAGTGATGTCGATAAAGTGACTGTCATATTTAATTATGACCCAAGCAAATGGGCTCTAAATTATTTCTGAGAGAGTAGCAGAGAATGCACAATTGGGTACTCATTTAATTCGTTATCTTCAATTCTATCTTTAGGCATCATGAGGTACTGTGGTATTCTTGTCCCAGAGTATGTGGCATCTAAGGGTGAAATGATTCACTAATATATCGAAACATCAGTAATTTTACCATTTTGATACACACATTTTTACTAAAGGTGGAAAAATGATTTAAAATGATACATGCCGTAAAAAAGTTACTTTTAATATTAAGAGGCCATAAATAAGTTATAATCGTTACAGTATTTTATTCTTTACATATACATATCATATTGTAGGTTGTGTATGACAATATATATCAATGCACTGTATTGGCATATCATTTTAACCCTAATGACATCATAGCAATTCATGTAGACCAGTGTGGATGAACTCAAAGACAAGATGAGAGATGTAGCTCTACAATGATGGCATATAATTTAGACATTCTACTCATGTTCAAAATGCAGATTTTTTTGTAAGAATAACTTTTTCAGTGTCCAAATTTTGTACTTCATCTCATTAAATATAAAGCAGACAATTTCAAACAGCATACACACACACACACACACACACACACACACATATATATATATATATATATATATATATATATATATATATATATATATATATATATATATTATAACAATATTGTTGAAGATACATTAGCACAGACTGCATTATCTACTAAACCATGGTATAATGAGATCAGTGTTATAAACTGAACCACAATAATGGTATAGTGAAAGCAGTGTTATAAACTGAACCACAGTATTGTATAATGAGAACAGTGTTATAAACCAAACCACAATGTTGCATATGTAGCAAATTGTGTTATAGTGGTAATAATCACTTTTTCTAAGTAATATTGTTTGAAAAAGGAAATAAAGATATATTATTAAACCAATTCAAATACTAAGTTTGGTCATGGTGTCAATAGTGATACTATTTTATTGAGGATTATGTCATAATGAAATATATTATAATGAGGGAGACTTGTATTGATCATAGTGCAATTACAAAACTGTATGATATTTAATTTTTTCCCTCAAAGGGCCTAGCTTTTTATAGATAGCCACTTCATAAAGGTCTCCTAAACAGCAATGTAATATTTCTTTTCAGTTCCGACAACCTCAGCCTCCAAGTACTGAACACAAAACTTCTGCTGCCTCCAGTGTGATGGTCAGAAAAATCAAGCCAGCTTCAGAATTAAATAAACCCAAACCTAAATTGTAAGTGTCTATCTAAGTGAGCATATTATACAGCAAAAGCATGTTGTTGCCTTTGGTTTTGAATAATTTTTGTAAACCAACCTATCAAGAGTTGGGTTACTGAAGAAAATAATCAACAAGATATTTTAATTTGTATTACTTTGTCAGTCATTGCTGCATTTGATTTTCAGACTAAATTTGAATATGGTTAGTGATTTGAGGTGTATCTGGTATTGTGTTTAGTTTTTTTTATAATTAAAAATGGTTTTTATTAATAAACAAAATATTTAGTTGAATTTAATATATATTGGATCTTAAATGCAGATTGTTGTATTGATGGTATCACCATGATTAGGCACTGGCATGAATAAAGACACTGGATTTCATGATGCATATTGTGCAACAAAATAGCCTTGTCAATATTTCTAGGACACATCATGAACACCATTACTCCATGAAGTTGGACCATATGGGTGTGGAATACCAAATGACAACACTTACAGCAGCTTTAATTCTCTGCAAGGAACAGCGAACCTGGGAATTTGTGACTTTTCATTCAGCAGACAGTGTCCATTCTAATTTACAACAACAACAGTCAGGCATTCAAGGAAGTTGATCACATCCTTGTAAAAACAGCAAGTGGAAGGCAATCTCAAACTGCCAGGTCTTATGCTTATATAATTTGACTGTGATCACCAACCCCAATAATTGCTATCATGTTGACTAAACTGAAGTGTTGCCAAATGAAATTAACAAAATCTGTAGGATAAGATAAACTTAAAGATCCTCACATGGTGCATGGCAAGAGACCATAAACTGACAGTGTAGAACACATGCATTTGCTAATTTCAGGGACTTACACAGGACATTTTCTGAATCTTCAAGTCCTATTAAGGATTTGATGGGTGAGATTCAATGTGACATTAATCAGCAGCTAAAGCAGTGGAGAGAACACTACTTCAGGTTACTAAACAGGCCTCCCACTACCTTATCTTAGTAGTATGAAGATGCCACCAATCTGGATGCACCAATCCAGAACAAAAATGTTGGTCCACCAATGGAGGTTGAGGCACCTGCAGCTTTTAACAGATTGCCAAATGGAAAAGCAGCCAGGACCTGTGGCATCATGAGTGAATTACTGGCAAGTGCTGAATAGTATGGAAAACCAGGATTTTTGTTGTGTGTGTAAGATGGGCAACATCCCTTTTATTGGATAAAGGCAATCATCATAGTCTTTTGCAAAGGCAAGGACAGTAAGCAGGACTGCAGCAATTAATGTAGCATTACCCACCTATCTGTGCCATGAAATATTTTCACTTCTATCCTCCTAACCAGAGTTACAAACTGGAATTGTACAGGACAGAGTGGTTTTACACCAAGAAGACCAGCTGTTGATTGCATCTGTATCCCAAGCACAGTGAAATAAAACTTGCAAGGAATTTGAACAACCACTATTGATAGCCTACATGGACCCAAAAACATTTTTTGCACAGTTGATCCAACCATCCACTGGCTTCTAATCAAGTGTATAAGACTCCCTGCCAAGGTTATCAACTTAATTTAAGCCCTTTAACTAATACCACTGGCTGCATTTGAGTTAATAATGAATGTTTGAAAGGTTTTATATTAAGTCATGTTCAACGGTAATGTATCATCACCACATACATTTTACCTGCCACCAGTGAACTGACAGGACTCTGTAATGAATATCACAGAAGAGACAGAGGGACAAAACCACATGTGACCAAGTTTTTGTCAACATTGATTATGCCAACAATATCGCTCTATTGCTCAGCCTGGACATCATGCTAGAGGAAGCACAAACCTTGGTCTTGAGATCAACTAGAGTACTGGTAAGACCAAAATCTAAATGACCAGTCCACAAGCCATCTCATTAGCTAAAAAAATACATGGGTATGGGGTTGTGTATCTCGGCTGCACACTTCACAGCTGAGGTAGTAGCATTCCAGAGATCAGAAGCTGCATTGAATCACTTATGGAATTGGTATGTCTTAAAAATCAGCCTTGATGAAACATATCCAGCTAGAACTTATCCATATTACCAGTCTTGCTATAAGCTGCAGACATATAGATGCTTTCAGCAACATTGACTTAAAAGCTTAATGCCTTTGATCAGCAGTGCCTCTACAGCATCTTATGTGTAACAAAATTGCACCCAGCACATCACAAATACAGTAATCAGAGATCAAACATAAGGTCTGGATGGAATCACATTGCCAGTACATCCAGAGCATTGCCTTATATGTATGACAATCATGCAATTAGGGCTGCAGCTGGAAAACCAGCGAAGGGCTAGAGGCACCCAGTGGGAAGACTGATGAACATATGACTCCAAATTGTGGAGCAGAACCTCAAGGAGATCAACCATGGACTAAAATGACACAAGATAACATTTACTAACACTAACTAATATCTACAACATGGCATTATTTGTTGATGATGATATTGAAACAATTGTTTTAAAATTATCAGTTTTTTTGCTTCCTGTAAAATTGACTATATCATACTTTCCGATCTATTTAACCAAAGGATACTCCAGATTTTCAGATAAATAGTATTTATTTTCTTTGCGACCTTTATTAAATATCTCCTGTTTAATATGTTCAGATAAATAGAAGATGGTGACAGTTCTTTTTCCTGTTTCTTAGAGTGACAGTTGCAAAACCAGCCCCTCCAGATGCACCCATCAAACCCATGGATTATTCAGGTATCATGGCAGTTTCATACAAGCATAAAACCTGTAGTATTAACCATTTTTTCATTAATCCAAGACATTGTTTATTGCTAGAATCCTACCATATTTATATTTTTGCATATTGCATTTTGATGTACATGTGATCCTTCTCTTGAACAGCATCATGACCAGTAGTATAGCCACTTTATATGGCCGGAATCCTATGGCACTTAATAATGACTTTATTTAAAGAGGGCAAAACAATTAGCTAATAACTTATCTACCTGGTAACACAATTAGCTAATAACTAATCTGCCTTGAGGCCCTCATAAATATGTTTATGCTCAAAAGTACCACCCCAAGGATTGTCAAGCCACTAATGTGACTGGTAGTCAGTGTCTTATTGCTAAAATCCCAAAAATCCCAAACTAAATGCTGAGAAGCATGGTATTGTTTAACTCAAGACAGCATGACTTCTAATTGCAAGACAATAAATTAGTCATTGTGGCTTCGCTAGCAAAGATTACAAAATATACTTGGAAGAGTACCAGAATAACAAATAAAAATTAACTTGATCACATGACAAGCTCACTTTATAAACACTGAGTATCATGTAATGACTACAGATTGTCAGTGAAGGAATAAGTTGTTGCAAAAAGTGCTTATTGTCATCAGACATTCTCAGTTTAGAACAAAATATGCAATCAATTTGACTAAGTGCAAAGAGGAAGAGTCCTTCAATCATTGCTGAGAAATTTAATGTGAGAAAGATGGTCAACAACAATAAACATTATCAATATACTTTTTATAGCAGCAAGTGGGGAAAATGAAATTGTTGGACAGTGATAGTAACATACAGATGTTTTTGTGCCCAGTCTTTACAGACAAAGTAGTTTTGCATCACAATTGATAATTAATCATAATTATTTTAAAAAGCATTGGCATGGTTTATCATATTAAGTCCATAATCCAATAACTTACTTGTGATTTGTAAATGAATATGTTAAAAACTTCAGAATCAGTAAAGTTTTTCAATATTTATGTGTAGTTCTTACATCTATCTGATCACCGCTCTAAAAAGGCCACCTCTCTTTGAAGCCAATTTTCCTGCTGCAGAAGGGGTGTCCTAAACAGAGGGGGAAAACTGTAACACTAACAATTGCCTCTGACAGTTTTTCTTTCCTTAACTTGTCTAAATTTGCCTAATGATCAAAGTATTCATGCACATTAAGTGGAATTACTAATTTTTTCCAAACTTGATTTGTCCAAAACTGACTTCAGGTGATTTGTGTTTCGAATGTTGGAAATATTTGCTTGAGATATTCATTTCATAGATTTAACTGGAGTGTTTTTCCCTAGTTTTCAACACAGTTTTATAATCTGTTAACATTTGAGAGAAAAAATTTATAAAACATTGTGAAAAGAATATTTTTAATGTCACATATGCATCATGTTGAAGAAATATTCAGAAAAGAATTGCAAAAGCAAAAGGCTTGTAATAAAATCATTTTAAAAACAATGTATAAAAGAATTTAAAAAATCATTTGTCAGCAGCAGGTATGACATGTTGTTACAGTTTGATTCATTTTGATCCAGGAGAATTTGTTTTTATGTCAGAGACTTAGAGATTGGCCTTGAAACTTTGAGTCCCTGACAACTTAGTTTGCATGCATATGTTCTATGATCTAAACTTTCTTGATAACCAGTTAATTGTTTTGTGATATGTGGACTTTTGTGTTTGTAGTATCTCATGATGTAATTACTAGACTTGACATCATTAAAAGAGTTTCTTAATATTGTGCATATAAATCCTATATTCTTAAAAAAAACAAGAACATGTCCCAATATTGTCATGAGAAAAGCTATAATTCAGTCTGATCCAGTCATTTGCTTAAATGCAAAAATACTTAATCCATTTATATAAAATTGTGTTACTACACTATAACTAAATTTATTTCTTCTGTGTAACAAAAATATGAAAATTGAATATAGAATTATAATACTTTTTATTTATGTGTATTCATCAATCCGGTTTATATAAACATGCTATATTTAATATTTGTTTAAGATCTCATGTATGCCTATAGGTTTTTCTGGGCCGAGGTACAATGCTGATGGAAGTGTAATACCACACAGTATTTTAGGCAACTATGAGGATTTCAGGAAGGAGGCAGTTCATAGGGGGGATCTTCTGGTCAGTAGAAACAACATGTTTTGATATTTCTAAAACAAAACGTTTTATGGCAGATATTGCTTTATGGTGACAGGCAATATTAATTTTTAGCTAACCTGTCCATATGGCCAAGTGAGTTTGTGGTATGGCCATACATCAATGTGCATTGTCCAGCTTTCATCTATGCAATGTCAATGTGCATTGTCCAGCTTTCATCTATGAACAATAGACAAGTTTCAGAAGTGCCAGTAATCTAAGATAAAACTGGTTATAATATTATCATATTGATCAGAAGTGAAGTTAAGAGTGCTTCATGTAGGTGTTCTGAAGAAAATTGTGGACTAATTATATTAATGGACCATATACTACTCTGTCAATAACTATTATATAGTGGGGTCCTAAAATATAGACTGCAGTGGTAGCAAGAATGCTAGTTGCCAAGATAACTTTAAAAAAAAATAAAGAAAAAGAGATGGATGTTTATAGTGGGAAGAGAAAGAGTCTGCAGGGGAGACAAAATGTTAAAGGGTTGAATGCTCATTTTATGATTGTGCTGGAAATAAATGTCAATGAATAGCTTATCCCTAATAAAATTCTTTGCTTTTCGATATAAATTACATTTATATTTAAGTTAACAAGTTTTGAATGACTGTTAAAAACATTACTGCTGGAGGTTTCAATACACATCACATGTGTACTAGCAAAAACATTGTGTATTATGTTACTGTCTAGTGTTATTGTTATTTCAGAATAATACTAGATTGGGGTTTTTAATGGACATTTTAAGAAGCAGGATTATTAAGATGCAATTATTGTATCATTCTGTCAGTAAAATACTGATGCCATGATTCGAGTGCAAGTAATTATGAAGTCTCTGTTCATCAAACCTCTGAGTGCCAATTCAGGAATTTCAAGTTTAATAGCAGCAATAGCTTACCCATGGCTATTGTTTAGCTTTCTTTTTTGTGCCAAAATAAATGTACTTTCCATTTGATGCACATCTTCCCTTAGAGTGAAGAATTGTCAGTATGATGCAATTTCTTGTGCAGCTCATTTGTCCCTGCTATATTATATGCAAAACAAGCACAGCTAGCTAATCATTTTCAAGGACATTGATGTGATCAGATGTGTGCCAAACACCAGAAAAAATTTCCTGTTGCAGTATTTTTTTTCTAACTACAATTGTGACTAGACCTCTCAATACATATATTAAATGGTGTTACATTATACATTTGTTTTTATCGTTTAGGTTGACTCCGCAAGAACTACATCATATACAGTATCTAAACTAGATATTTAATTCAACATTTTTAATTTTGTTCACATTGTTATTGTATTTATGTATACTTCATTTTCTCAATAAAAATTGTATACAATTCAGAGAACTCTCTTTCTTACACAGACAAAAGATGTAATTTTATGCTACAATTTAATATGTCTATAGAGATCACAGATGTGTACTCTGTATGTGGTATATACAATCAAGGTGAATTCTATGTGACATTAAAAATATATATATATTATAACACAATGAGGTTATGAATGTATTGTAAATTGTTATAGATCCAACTCTGAAAGAGTTTGTATTCTATTTAATAACAGCTTTGAGCATCATATGAAAAAATATAAAAAGGATACTGATGGTAATTTGATTTAATTTGATATTGTAATTGGTGAAGGGAACTTCACTTTGATTAATGTATATGGACCAAATAGTGATTGCCCAGAATTTCACAATAATATAAATGATATTATATATTAATATGAAAATGATCTTGTTATTATGAGGGGACTTTAAATTAGCTCAAGATCCAGAATTAGATTCATATAATTATAGAAATGTAAATAACACTAATGTTAGAAATGCATTATTAAATATAAAAGAAACTTTTGGTCTTGTGGATTCATTTTAAGTATTAAATGCAAGATTAAAGAGATATACATGGAGAAGAAAAATCCTCTAATACAACCAATAATGGATTTCTTTATTGTGTCAGAATTTATTTTGCCAAATGCAGGAAAAGTGACAGTTAACTAACTTACAAGTCTGACCACTCAATGGTAATATTGTATTTGAATTCAAATAATTTCATCATTGGTAAAGATTTGTGGAAATTTAATAACAGTTTTTTGATAAAAACTATATTGATGAAATAACAAAATTGCATAAAAGAATAAAATTACAGTAGGCTGCAACTGATTATAACGGAAATATTAACAATGTATTTTATTCAGATCTAAGATTGGCTATTTCAAATTCATTATTTATAGATACATTGCTGATGGAAATCTGTGGAAAAACTATTTAGTATGCTTTATAAAAAAAATAAATGTAAATTAAAACAGGAAATATAACTTATGCAGTAAATACAATCCATACAGAATGGTTCCATAGGATGTTATGATTCAGAAATAATGGAATCTAAAAAGAAAGAGCTTGAAAGTTTGAGAAAAGAAAAAGTTTTGAGGAGGTATTATTAGATCCAAAGTAAAATGGAAAGATGAGGGTGAGAAACCAACCAGATACTCTTGCCTCCTAGAAAACAGAATCTATGTGAATAGAACAATCACAAAATTAGTTACAGTTGACAATGAAATTATTAGTGGTCAGTTTAATACTCAAGGGAAGGTAAAAGAGTATTATAATGACCTTTATAATGTGGAAAAAGGGTTAGAGGATATAGACTTAGAGGACCTTTTCAAAAACTATCAAATTCTTAGAATTAACCAGGACTGGTCTCTAAGATTAGAAGGCAAAATTACCCAAACAGAAGTATTGGATTGTTTAAAAAGCATTAAAAAAGAGCCAAAGCCCAAGATTGGATGGTTTTGCAGCTGTATTTTTTAAGTCTTCTTGATTGACATTGGGGATTTTATACTTAAAATAATCAATGAAGCATAAGAAACTGGATCATTTTCAATTGTTTTGAGACAATGTATTATAACATGCATTCCCAAAGAGGATAAACCTAATCAGTACATGAGGAACTGGCATCTAATTCTTTTATTTAATGTTGTATGCAAACCAACATCAGGATATATAGCCAAAAGAATTATGTCAGTACCAAATGAAATAATATCTGATAATCAAGATACACTGGTGAAAATACAAGGATTGTATATGATATTATGCATATTACAGAAGAGTTACAAATTCTGGGTATATTACTATTAATTGATTTTGAAAAAGTATTTGACTCTATTTCATGGAAATTTATTCATAATGTTCTTCCTTTTTTTATTTGGGACCAAGTATAAGGCACTAGGCTAAAACTTTTAATGCAATATCTCATTCACAAAATGGCCTTTTTTTCAGAATTTTTCAAACTTTGCAGAGGTTGTCAGCAAGGTGATGTAATATCCCCATATCTCTTCTTATCTCAGAAACACTGTTTATAATATTAATGAATAATAATAAAAGGTATCAAGTTAAGGAAAAAATAATATTTACTGTCACAGTTTGCAGATGACACCACTTTAATTCTTGATGGCTCTTTTGAATCCTTGGAATCCTTTGTTGAAGTATTTCTTGCATTTTTGCAAGAGTTTTAAGACAGAAACTAAACATTACCAAAACAAAGTAGTTTGAATAGGAGTCAAGAAGTATAGTGCAGAAACATTTCATAATGGGTTAATGTTACAGTGGATGACTGAATTAACATCACTGGACATAATGTTTTAGTGATTTGGATAAAATGGTAAAAAATAGTTTTGAAAATAAAACAGAAATGATTAAAACTTGTTTAAAACATTGGAAAAGCAATCCTTAACACCAATTGGTAAAATAATAGTTGTGAAAACCTTAATTATTTCAAAGCTTAATCATTTGTTTATCTCATTACCAAATCCTCCACAAAATTTTATCAGAGAATTAAATGAATTATTTTTCACTTTACTTTTAAAAGATGATATTTAACCAACTAATGATAATGAATGAAATGCAATTTTGAATATGGATATGTCTGTATGGCCTGACATATATCCTTAAGAATTTAAAATAACAAGAAACTCAAAATTAAAATGGTTTCAATTTCATATTACTCATAGAATTTTATCAATAAATTCTTTTCTGTATAAAATAAAATTGTCCAGCACTGATAAATGTACTATATTGTAAATATACCCCCAAAATAATACTGCATTTGTTTTGGGAATGTGATGTGATTATCAAGCTGTGAAATGAGATGATCCTTTATTCAGAATAAAGTGAATAAAGATACTCTGCCAAGTGCAAAATCTGTTATATCAGGATATATGAATAGAGATAGAATATATGAACAACAAAATTTCTTGCTTTCCTTTAGCCAAATACTACATCTGTATATGTAAAATGAAAGGAAATATACCTAGATTGGATGGTTTGAAAGTTTTTATTAAATATCACTGTTATCTGGAACAATATATTGCAGAAAAATCTGAAAGGAAAGCATTTATGTTGATTTGAGTACAATAGGAACCATTATTCCATAATAATTAGAATGATATGTTATCTGACATTTAATACATCATAGTATAGTGTACAGTGTGTCACCTAGATGCTGTATATTTATAATTATCAAATAATAGATTGTATAATACATGAATGTTTGCATGTGTGTGTATGTTTATTTTCCTACACTATATTTATTGTCCCTAAGCTATATCAGTTATAAGGTGACTGAGATGGTTCCCTGACCCAATGGTTAGCCTGTTATGGTGACCCAAAAAAAAAATGTTTTAAAGTTCACTATGATGTAATATGATATAATTAAACTAGCTTATATTAACCTTCTCATCCACAAATGTGATAAAAAAATACCATGGCAACCAAGTGAAATTAGTACTTGGTAGATAAGAAGCTACAGATACAGCTCGTTATGGAGAAGGGAGTTCCCAGGGTTGGTAGTAAACTTAAAATTCTTACTTTGATATATATTTTCTCAGAGATGAGAAACAGTTTAATGGTTACTTGCATTGAAATCATGAGATCATTATATTATTAATAGCAAAATAAAAACAAATCAATTTTGAACATTGACAGTTTCTTGAAATAAATGTCCCTTGGTTTAAAAAAAAGGATTCTTGTTTTACTTTGAATCAACAACAAAAAGCAGTGACATAATACACAATATTTTTACATAAACATGATGGTTGTTGAAGCCTCTTGGAAAAATGTTAATAATGATATTTAAGATGTTGGGTATCTTGAAAATAATCATAATTTGTACAAAAAAATTAAACAGTTTCATTAAAAAAATCAATTTATTGACAGTTATCCCTAACAGGATTATAAACTGAGTATTCAGCCATTCATCAGCCCTATTTGCACCATTCCCCCTGACTTTCTCGATGTCCAGCAGGCATGGCATCCATTTCTTCATTTTGTTGAGGTCCCTTGGTAACTCGAACCCTCACTTTTATGCAGTCTATGTTTTTGGTCCCTGTTGTCTGTGATTTGTCAAGGTGTATCATCAGAATGTTGTAAGAGATTGATTATGACAAGATCTATGCATATTTGTAAGGCATTCTTGTATCTGATTAGCTGAGCTTGTTACCACTCTGAAAGCTGAATTTTGATTGGATTTTCATTCTCTTTGTTAGATGTTAATGAATCATGCAGATGTTAATGAAATGATCTTGCAAGTGATTGGCTGATCTTGTTACTCAGTAGATCTGTAGACTATATTTTTCATTCAATTTAATTAAATCTTGGCAAATAGGTTTATATAATCAGGATGAATTTGATTTTGAACAAGAGATTATGATCATTAATCATGCCTTTATCTTTTGAAAAAATTTTCAACACACTCTAGTAAAATAAACTTGATACAAAAGCATGGTGATTTCTACAATAGATCATAAGCCAGTTTAGTGAAATGGTTAACTTTATGGTATTAAACCAAGTGACCAGTATAAAGATTACTTGGGCCTTTTGTTGGTTTCATGCCTACCTTGAAAATTTATTAATGTTTCAAATATCCAGACCTAAGTGGAACAGCTTGCAATTCCACACTAGTTATTTACTTGTATGATGATATAGGCCAATGACAAGAAAAAAAGTAATGCCAACTTGGAAGAAAACAGGTCATGACTGCAGATGTTTTCATAGAAAAATGTGCACTATAAAAATCTCTCTGTGATGTTGATTACCTTTTGATTAGGTAATACTTTAAAGTAATGAATTTTTGACTGTAAGTATTTCTAGATTAGAAAATACTACACCAGTAAATAACCATTAGATGCATTATAGTGAAAGACTTTCTGTACCATATTTACACAGGTATCACAATCACCCTATTGCAATTGATATACACCCAAGCATGTTTGTAGATCAGGTTTTCCACTCAATTGCAATTGATATACACCCAGACCTGTCTGTGCATCAGGTTTTCCACTCCATTGTGATTGATATACACACAGGCTTGTCTGTGCATTATGTCTTGGTAGATCAGATTTTATGCTCTGTTGTTATCAGTATACACCCAGATCTCTCTGTGCATCATGCACTGGTAGATCAATTTGTATGCCCTATTGTGATCAGTATACACCCAGATCTATTTGTGCATTATGTACTGGCAGATCACATTTTATGCAGTATTGCAGTCAAAATACACTCAGATCTGTCTGTGCATTATGCCCTGGCATATCAGGTTGTATGCCCTTTTGCAGTCAAAATACACCCAGATCTGCCTGTGCATTATGCCCTAGCAGATCATTTTATGCCCTATTGTTATCAGTATATACCCAGATTTGTGCATTATGCCCTGGCAGATCAGGTTGTATGCCCTTTTGCAGTCAAAATACACCCAGATCTGTCTGTGCATTATGCTCTAGCAGATCATTGTATGCCCTATTGTTATCAGTATACACCCAGATCTGTGCATTATACCCTAGCATATCAGGTTGAATGCCCTTTTGCAGTCAAAATACACCCAGATCTGTCTGTGCATTATGCCCTAGCAGATCATTTTATGCCCTATTGTTATCAGTATACACCCAGATCTGTGCATTATGCCCTGGCAGATCAGGTTTTATGCCCTTTTGCAGTCAAAATACACCCAGATCTGTCTGTGCATTATGCCCTAGCAGATCATTTTATGCCCTATTGTTATCAGTATACACACAGATCTGTGCATTATGCCCTGGCAGATCAGGTTTTATGCCCTTTTGCAGTCAAAATACACCCAGATCTGTCTGTGCATTATGCCCTAGCAGATCATTTTATGCCCTATTGTTATCAGTATACACCCAGATCTGTGCATTATGCCCTGGCATATCAAGTTGTATGCCCTTTTGCAGTCAAAATACACCCAGATCTGTCTGTGCATTATGCCCTAGCAGATCATTTTATGCCCTATTGTTATCAGTATACACCCAGATCTGTGCATTATGCCCTGGCAGATCAGGTTGTATGCCCTTTTGCAGTCAAAATACACCTAGATCTGTCTGTGCATTATGCCCTAGCAGATCATTTTATGCCCTATTGTTATCAGTATACACCCAGATCTGTGCATTATGCCCTGGCATATCAGGTTGTATGCCCTTTTGCAGTCAAAATACACCCAGATCTGTCTGTGCATTATGCCCTAGCAGATCATTTTATGCCCTATTGTTATCAGTATATACCCAGATTTGTGCATTATGCCCTGGCAGATCAGGTTGTATGCCCTTTTGCAGTCAAAATACACCCAGATCTGTCTGTGCATTATGCTCTAGCAGATCATTGTATGCCCTATTGTTATCAGTATACACCCAGATCTGTGCATTATACCCTAGCATATCAGGTTGAATGCCCTTTTGCAGTCAAAATACACCCAGATCTGTCTGTGCATTATGCCCTAGCAGATCATTTTATGCCCTATTGTTATCAGTATACACCCAGATCTGTGCATTATGCCCTGGCAGATCAGGTTTTATGCCCTTTTGCAGTCAAAATACACCCAGATCTGTCTGTGCATTATGCCCTAGCAGATCATTTTATGCCCTATTGTTATCAGTATACACACAGATCTGTGCATTATGCCCTGGCAGATCAGGTTTTATGCCCTTTTGCAGTCAAAATACACCCAGATCTGTCTGTGCATTATGCCCTAGCAGATCATTTTATGCCCTATTGTTATCAGTATACACCCAGATCTGTGCATTATGCCCTGGCATATCAAGTTGTATGCCCTTTTGCAGTCAAAATACACCCAGATCTGTCTGTGCATTATGCCCTAGCAGATCATTTTATGCCCTATTGTTATCAGTATACACCCAGATCTGTGCATTATGCCTTGGCATATCAGGTTTTATGCCCTATTGTTATCAGTATACACCAAGATCTGCCCTGGCAAATCAAGTTTTTATGTTGTTTATTCTATTTTTAATTCAGATGAATAATATAAACCATGATCTCCATTATACTACAATAGATATTGGTGTATGTTGTGTTTAGTTGGGTGTACATTGTATCTAGGAAAATACATTAATTCAGGTAATTGGTTTGTATGCTGTATGTTTCATTTATACACAGTGTATCAAACTGTCAAGCATGGATAGTCCAAAAGGAAAATAAATCTTTCCATCATCTGAACTTGAGCATTAGTTCCATCTTTCTTAAAGCTTTAACAAAATTTCTACCGTTGTATTTTAGAATGAGTATATTTTTCAAAATTATTTCTTTATGATAATACATTTTTGAGAGAACCAGATATGTTTATTTTAATTTATCAGTGATGTAAAAAAATAGTATTTGTCAAACTGTATGTTCTTTTGCAATGCACAAAACATTTAAGTTTTCCTAAAAGTTATATTGCTTTTATGTAGGATTTTCCTGAAACCCATATTGAGCCTATATCTGATGTCCCAACACTTAAGTATGAGAAAAAAAGAAAGAGGACTACACCATATGACCTGATAGGACAAGATGAGAGCAAGGCACTTCAGAACTGGCAGGCAAAGATGCTGGAGAGGAAAAGGCAACAAGGACACATTTCCAGTATGCTCCAATCTATATTTTTATACCATATCTATTTATTGATACTATATTCAATATAATGCCTACATATCTCTGAAAAAAGGGGAGCACCATTTTCTTTGGTAAAAGCTGACATTTAAATATCTGTTACTACTGGTAAGTACACATTTATGGATCCAGGCATACCTTTGTGTGAGCAAAGAAGCTTTTGAAACCTCTGGAAAACATCATAATTTTATTGGAACTTGTCACTTTGCATCCATGGTGAATGTTTTATGTTGTTGATTCTATTTTTAATTCGGATGAATAGTATAGACCACGATCTCCATTATACAACAATAGATATTGGTGTATGATGTGTTTAATTGGGTGTACATTGTATCTAGGAAAATACATTAGTTGGCCAAATTAGTCTCAGAACAGATCTTGGAACTTATCTGTGTACATGAGACAGTGACTTATTCAATGAAATGAAATCAGACAGACACATAAGAACAGAGGTACTAGTCATAACTAATGTAATGAAAATTTAAAAAGTAGCTTGCAAATCATGACCCTAATTATCATTAATCTGGCAAAATATTGTGTTATTGTGTTTGATTTGAGAACAGTACCAGTACTGATAGTAAGTCTGGACTTGATTCCATGAAACTTTGTGGACACTACATCAGTTTTCATGAGTCTGAAATTTTGAACTTAAAGAGTTTTCTTCCCTCAGTTTACTTTGATGCAGGATATTAACCATTTTGTTGATGATGACCTTGCAAGTATTTTGAGTTGGTGGAGTTTGCTAAATTTTTAAACATTTTTTGCTAAACTTTATTTTGTCTTGTCTTTCTAGACAAAGGAAAGTATATTAAACTAATTGAATTTTCCAAAACTCAATATCTTCATTGTACTTTTTATGGAAGAATGACCTTGAATTGTTTGTTTGTTTGTTGTTTAATGGCATGTCATTACTTGAAAAGTTTATATTATACATAAGCTTGTAGTGTAGTGCAGTGTCTTTCCCATGGGCACAAAGAAGCTGATTCATCCTGATCTGGGGGAGAATTTGAACCTTCCCTTATCTGCTTAGGACTCCTCTATGCTAAACACTCAGCCATCTTGGGTTCTCTGATTACTCGGAAGATGGTAGACAATGATTTCAAGTGTATGCATTTAAGTTTATGACATATCACAGATGTATCTATTGTGTCACATATTACAGAACTGCTTCAGAAAGACCCTGAAGACTTAGTGATGAACCAATCTGAGAACTATCGTCAGATCCAGGAGCACAGATACATGATTGACAGAACCATTCCAACTATAGATTATGGCAAAGGATGTAAGTATATTATAACAATTATGTAAATGATAATGCCAGACCTATAGTACCTTGAAAATCCATAAAGAAGCTGTATCATTAATTTATTTAATTTAGCAGTGGATATGTTTACTTTTATGGTAGGATTATCTTCAAGCTAAAATGATAGATGTTCAATGTGGTTGTCTGGTACAATTAAAAATGTTGTTGTTGTTGTTTTAAAGTTTAATATCTTTCAGTTCAGGAATGATACAGAATTTGTATATCATAATATAATTTATCCACTATTCTACTTTTTAATGTGATATACATCCTAGAGTATCTGTCTTTTTAAGAATTATTTTAGCCTCTTCACACATACATACATACATACATACACACACACACACATGCATATATGCATCCATATAAAATAAGAATTAATTTTAATAGTTGGTTTTTATGTTAGGTTGTTAATATCTTTAACTGGTTATGGCCAGCTCTGTGATGTTGGTGTGTCTGTCTCTGGGTGTCATGTGGGAGGGTTGATATTGAATGTTGGTGTACACAATGCTCTGTGTGCTAAATGGATACTTACTTGCCCTAGTATATACTAATCCTTTATACTTTTTTATATGATGTTTGTTTCCCAGTTGTAATTTATGTATTTGCCTGTACATATGTAGATAATCAAATGCAGATTTCAAAAAAGCCTTTGATAGGTAAGTGCCCTTATGGGCAACTATGAGGAAGTACAACATCAGCTCAAACCTGGTGCAGGTTGTTGAGCACCTCTATGGCAAAGCCACCAGTGCTGTCCTCATTATTGCCAGCAGAGGAGATTGGTTTCAAACAACATTCGAAATCAGACAGGGATGTATACTATCCACTACACTCTTCAACTTTTTCCTGGAAAGGATTATGGAAGATGCCTTGCATGACCACAAGGGTACTGTCAGCATTGGAGGAAGAACAATCACCAACCTTCGATTCACAAAGGATGTTGATGGTTTAGCAGGAGATGAAAAAGAACTGACTGATATGATTGAGCAACTTGACACAATCTACACAGCATACTGTATGGAGATTAGCACCGAAAAAAAACAAATTGATGACAAACAACACCAGGGCATCAGTGCAGAAATAAAGGTCAGTGGACAGAAGGTGGAAAGAGTCACAAGCTTAAAGCTTTTGGGATCAATTATTACAGATGAGGGCTCCAACCAAGAACTACTTTGCAGGATTGCCCAGACAACAGCAGCAATAATAGGGTTGAGACCAATACAGAAAGATACCAACATTGCTTTTGATTCCAAAATAAGGCTTGTCATATCCACCTTTCTGTATGCTTGTGAAACATGGACACTCACATCAGATCTATGAAAAAAGGATTCAAACCTTCAAAATGAGATGCTTCCACAAGATCTTGGTCATCTCATACATTGACCAGGTAACCATGAAGAAGTCTACAACAGGATTAAATGAGCCATTAGTTCTTATGAAGACTTGACCACTGTAAAAAAGTGCTAACTGAAGTGGTATGGTACGGTCATGTTCCAAGATCATCTGGTCTGACAAAAATAATCTTTCAAGGCACAGTGCAAGTGTGCAGAAGAAGAGACAGACAGAAAAAGAGGTGGTAAGACAACAATAAGGAGTGGACAGGTATGGAATTTGGAGATTCCCAAAGGGCAGTAGGGAACAGGGAAAGATGGGGGAAGTTGATTATAAAGTCAACTGTGGTGTCCCAACAACCTCTTGGGTTAAGGGATTGATGATGATGATGATGATGATGATGATGATGACGATGATGATGATTTTGATGATTGACCCCACTGAAAGCCTTGATTGACAACTGCTATTAGCCAGTCAGTTTGGGAATTGCACACATTGTTACACTGTCTGCTATTATCTTTGTCTAACTTACCAACCATTTTCTTTTGTATTGTGTTACTTACTCATCATTGTAAACTTTTGTGTGTGACAGTGGGATTTTAAAATGGTAAAGAGTTGTAGTTATGGTTTGTGTAATAGTGATGACCAATATCCTGAATGATTAGAAAATTGTATGAAGTTTGTGCATTTTCTGAAGCTAAAAACAAACTTATAGAAATGCCTGAGATGAATTAAAATTTACAAAAGGCCTTATGAACAGTTAAACCCATTGATAATCAACTCAAATACATTTGTACAAAGGTAAATACTGGCCATCTTTACACACAGTTTATTAATGTCCTTTTCAGGCATTATTCTTTTGTCAAACACAACCCCTTTGCATAGCAGCTGAACATAATACTTATTGATAAACTATGGTTTCAGCTATCTGAAAATTTTATCAGTTTCACCTGCCTTGAGTAATATTGCTGTCCAAATATTTTACAGCCCAGTCATGTCCTTTAAACATTAGATGGAAGACAGATATATCAAAAAACAAACCAGAAAACCACAAAATTTAAAAATAACAAATAACAAATATATATCTATGTATTTTTCAAGATATTGTACATGTTCCCCAACTAAAATGATATATAAATTGAAGATCAATTTTTATAAGTCACAGCTATTCTTTTTTTTTAAAACAAATTTTTTATTCAAATATTGACCAAAAGCATTCTGATTCAAATATTAACCAAAAGCATTCAGATTCAAATATTAACCAAAAGCATTCTGATTAAAACATTTTGACCAAAAGCATTCTGATTCAAATATTAACCAAAAGGATTCGGATTCAAATATTAACCAAAAGCATTTTGATTCAAATGTTCAGATATTTATTTTAGCTCAAATAATAATGCACTAACTAAAATAACAAAAAATATTCAACCAAATAGGATGTATTGTAGTATGATCAAAGCCAAAACCAAAGATACTGTAGGCCTACTTTATAATACTGTATATGAGCTGAAAATGTTTCCAGTTATAAATAAATTGCAGATTTATTTCCCAAAGAATTAAAGGAAGTAGAATCACCTTAAATAAATGTAACAGTTTATGTATTGTATTAATGTAATATATCCATCATGTGTATTTATCTGTTGTATTTAAGTAAAACTGTAAGCAAAATATTTGACAGGTCAATCATCGCTGGTATCCTTCTTGTATTGCATCAATAAGCATCTACTAGTCTTTCTTACAAAGTCTCAGGTTTATGCCATCTTCTCCATATATTGTAGGGGGGTCCTAAGTGGCCAAGTGGTCTAAAGCGATGTCCATTACAGATCACTGCCATCTCACCTCTGTCTTCTTGGTCTAGGATTCGTCAAATGTGGATATTTGAGAAAGCTTGCCAGTATCTTCTCATGGGTTGGTGGTTCTTTCGGGTGATTTCCCAGTTTCTTCCTCCACCATTAATACTGGCTGCCATGTATAGCCTATTGTGTGCTGAAAAATGGCATTAAGCCGCATTTAGAAGGATACCCGCGATGATTGACCTGTCAAATATTTTGCTTACAGTTTTACTTAAATACAACAGATAAATACACATGATGGATATAAAACATTAATACAATACATATACTGTTACATTTATTTAAGGTGATTCTACTTCCTTTAATTCTTTGGGAAATAAATCTGCAATTTATTTATAACTGGAAACATTTTCAGCTCATATACAGTATTATAAAGTAGGCCTACAGTATCTTTGGTCCATGCTTTGCTCATACTGCTATACATCCTATTGTGCTGAAAAATGGCATTAGGCCGCACATCAACAACAACAACCACCATATATTGTAGGAAAGACAGCTTATGTAACAAGTTAAATCATGCTTAAAAGAGTTTAAATGTAGTAGCTTTCTCTATTATTTTGTATACATTTTACAGAATTTTAACATATGGTTTTATATTTTATTTTGCTGTACTTAATGTTTACATTTATTTAGAAAGGATGTTTACTTATATTTGGAAAGATTTTTTTGTGAAATTTTTTTCAGTTTTTAAGTTTTTTAGACTTGACATTTAACATTACCTCTCTGGTCAAGCATGTTGGTGAAATTGTTAAAAAATAACTTGAAATTTGTTTTCAAAATCTGTCATTAAATTTTACTTATTTTGTATGTACAATTTAAAGTGTTACCAAAATTGTACTTGTTTGCAAAAAGTGGATATTGTTTTTAAGAGTGATGTAGCTTACTTGTGACACTTAAACTCTTCACAATAAAACAAATGAATGGATAACTTAGTCCTTCAAGACACTTACCTAGTTAGATAAGTGGGATAAAAATTTTACTTGTTGAAATTTAATTTCATTTGTACTGGGCAATAGGGCATTTAATGTTCAGCCGTAGATATCTTGTTTCCTTCATATACTGTTAATAATATTGTTGGTTTTGCAGTTCTCCTGCTTTTTTTGAACTGTCTACAGATTCATTATTAAATCATTTTAATGATGTATATATATATGTGTGTGTGTACACACACACATATATATATATATATATATATATATATATATATATATATATATATATATATATATATATATATATATATATATATATATATAAGTAGTAGCTTTTGCCCTTGAAACAAATTACCGGTAAAGTGTGACAAAGGCAATTATCAAACTGCATTGAAGAATAATTGTATAAAGTATGTCTTCGAAGGTATCTTGAACTATTTGTCATGAAAAATTAGGCCACTGTAATAAACATGAAAGAGATAAAAATTAGATTTATTTTTCTTGTAGATCGTGTTGGAAGTGAGTTCTGGAAACAACAGGAAAGATTTGGTGATGAATTGACAGGAATAAAGTGAGTAAAACGGTTCACACATGGCAACTATTAATTTGGTGTATCTATCTTTTTCTGAAATTATTTCATGCTTTCTTTGCACCACCTCCTCATTCACTTTCTCTATTTCTCTTTCTCTTTCTCTCTCACTCATTTTTAGCTCACTTGGCAATAATGCCAAGTGACCTTTTTGTAGATCCTGCATCTGCATGAGGTTTCACTATGTAAGTGATTTTTCTCTCAAGAGTATATGACAAAATTCAGAATTTGTTTTAATAATATTTCATGATAAATGTTTGATGCTTTTTATGACATGGAAAATAAGCTGTATACATACCTTGACAAGGTAAATAAATACTAAAGGATATATTTAATGTTGAGAATTCTAAAAATTATTCATGTGTGGAAGAGCATTATGATATTCAGATCTTCAGAGAATTTACAATACAGCAGTTTTAGAAGATACTTCCAGCAAGTTATTCTGTTCCTAAAATCCAGCTTAATTGGTTTATGTTAAAAAAGGAACTGTCTATACTCCTTTATAAGTCCTGTCAAGCTGCAGACAACAAAGACCCTGATAGCTTTATGTGCCACAGATCAGGTATATATTCTTTGTTTTACTGATTACTCCTAACAAACTGTAGAGACCTAGATATGCTGATGCATTATGCAATGCCAGATCTGGGTCTGTGCAGTTTACAGTTGGAATTTACTTATATATGCTAGTGAGACAAAAGTAACTTTTCCAAGCATGATTGGAGAGGTAAAGCTTATCATCTTATCAGATTAGTAGATAAGACAACATAAGTCAACACTGTCCATATATTTAAATTAAAAGTGTATTGCAACACAAAAGATGATAATTGTCTTGTGTGCAAAAAAAAAAAATTTGTAAGACATTTATAGAGTAATTTGTTTCATCTATGTATAATCCTAGAATTATAAATGAATGTCAAAGTTCCATTTATGGATGCCATTATTACTACTAGATATTCTTGTCAACATTCAAAAGATATACTTTCCATTATTTCTTCAAAACAGAATACATTATACATGTATTTTACAATCATGGTAGAGGGACTGTTTCATCTTTGAAGGCTTAATAGTAAACAAAGACTATTATTATAACTTTTAGCTAGTTTTCTTTTCATGCATTTACTGAAGTTTGTCCTGAGAAGCACATCACATTGCACAGCAATAAGATTTGAAATATCAAATTTTGATATTAAAAGAACATTTTTTAAAGTCACACAAAAGGATGTTTAAATACACAAGAATTTATGAAAGGTAATTACTTTAAATGTCTTGAAGTTCCCATGAGATGTAACATTCTCTAGATATGCTGTAAAATGTTTTACACTGAAGTGTTCTCTTTTTTTGACACTTCAGTATGACATTGACTCAGACAGAAAAAGGCTACCCACCACCAATCGAACATGTTGGACTCTCTAAGATAACCAGAAATGAGAGAGGTATTTGATTTTGTCTTTGTTATCTGTTAATTACTTAGGTTTTGTTGATGCAGCTAATTCAAAAACATTGAGTTTATTTTGGCTACTACAATATGCATTTTAATGACATAGTAATATAAATTCATGTAATTATATGATTTATTCTTTCTTGTATGATTTTATAGATTCTAGTTTGTTGGATCTTTTTAAATGCATTTGTTTAAATTATTAGTACACTGGTTGTAATAGTTACTGTTCATTGGATACTTTTGAAATCTTTATGTTAATTTATGTGATGCATATTCCTTTAATACAAAAAAGCTTAGTTAGCAAGCATCTTTAATATATATATATATATATATATATATATATATATATATATATATATATATATATATATATATATATATATATATATATATATATATATATATATGAAATGTCTGTACAATAATTTACTTAAAATTATTTGACATCAACTGCTGGAAGTATGTAGCATCTTGTAGTGCAGAATGAAAACTTAAGATGTAGAACTTCAATTAGTATTATTTTGAACATATTTTGTGTCCAATATACAGGACTTGTTCTGCCAAAACTACACATATTAAGTAAGCATACTTTTGGGGATGGGTAAATATTTATCACATTCTTTCATATTTGCTAATTGTCTATATTTTTCCATGCATACAGGTATGACATGGATCCCTGGTCAAACCAGAGCCATGCACTATCCCTGGCACAAGTCACCATTCCTGGAGCAGAGACAAAAACAGCTACAGAAGTATATAGATGAGCTAGACCCTCACAAAGTGGTCAGTAGCACCTACTTTACAATGGCACATGTAATGCATAATCTTATGTTGGAATAATTTGTAATTATCTGCTAGGAATATGTTTTATACATGGAAAAAGAACTGGTATGAACATACTGTGGAATCTGTTAATAATGAATATTTAAGAATTCTTGAGAGATTTTGTTATAAAATTAATTTTATTGAAAAACAAATGCATACAATTTTTTGATATATAAACACAAACCATTAACTTGTTGTGCTGTATACCTCCATCTTGCCAATATTAAATTTTGTTGTTTTAAATGTCAGACATTTTTGTTGCAGTTTAATTTCTTGG
Source organism: Potamilus streckersoni (assembly GCA_016746295.1). Classification (NCBI taxonomy): domain Eukaryota; kingdom Metazoa; phylum Mollusca; class Bivalvia; order Unionida; family Unionidae; genus Potamilus; species Potamilus streckersoni. The sequence goes on along the minus strand of JAEAOA010000362.1, from coordinate 1,393,168 downwards.
ATCATGTCATTGCCTGTTCTTTAAAGCTTTTTTTAGATATAACTATTTGTGATTAATTAAGTTTATGGACACAAACATTCGGCTTGCTGCACAAAAAATAACACAGAATTGGCAGGTTTTACAATATTTGAAAATTGTCTGAATCAGAGTTTGTCTGGCTTTTGTCTATTTTGATGAAGAGTATGGATGAACTGATTGTATGCACAAAATAGTAATTTAAACAGAAAAACAGGAAATTAAAATTGCCATAAAATGTTGGGAATATGCAATGATTAACATCTAGTGGTTGACAGGTTAGCTTCACTATTGTTTGATAATGTGTATGTAGACAACATTTGTCTCCATATTCAGGTGGATAATTAGTACATTTTAGACCTTTTTCCACCAGGACTTCGAGGGACTTGAAGTAATTGGCACCAATGATCCATACATAAAACAGGAAAAGCTGGCAGAGTCTCCTCAGCAAACCAGTATGGTAGATGATGGACTTTTTGAGGAGGAGCTGAATCATGCTGACAATCTGTAAGTAGTTTACTGAAGAATTTATAATTTTTGTATCCATGAAAACAATATTGCTGTAACAACCAAGTGTTTTAGAATGCATACTTACAAGCATTTCTGTAAAATAGTTCTTAATTTACAGCTAGATGTTAAGAGTTAGTTACCATAAAATAAAGAACTATAACATTTCCAGTTTCTCTTATTATCTTTCTTAGGCATTCATTTGTTTCTGTGCATGTTTCAGAATACTTTGTCTTAAATTACAAGAAACTCTGTAATTTATTAATAATTTAGTTATGGATAAATAAACAATATGCTAAAATACAGGATCAGAAGAATTCATTCTTGTTTTGAACATATGGATTTTATTTCCACCTGTTCATGGCAAAGGGGAGTTAACTCATGTGTCTAACTTTAATAAGTATGGCAGTTGAATTTAATTCATTATTCCCAAAGCATAACAGGTGGGTAGAGTATACAGGTAGAGGGATCTCCAAGAGCAGTGAGATCTTTTTTGGTGTCTGTAACCCTGAGATTCCCAGACAGTATCTGACTGATTTATATTTTAGAAGGGGTCTATCTGATTGATATTTTAGAGGGGGTCTATTTGAAAGAATTTGGCTATATTTTTGTTTTATATTCCTTAAACTAAACTGACATTTGGCAAAGTTGTTTTCAATAAAATTATTAATAAACTGGTATAAATTGATACACAACCTGCAGAAATAAAATGCTCATGGAAACTGGTCAGAGTGATTTTCTTTCCAATTTTTGTCATCTTATTATAAATATTTCATAAGTCCAAATATAATTCCATGAAATTCATTGCCAGTTCCCACAGAATGTTGTTGTGGGGCTTAATGCCATTTTTCAGCACACAATAAGCTATACATGGCGGCCAGTATTAATGGTGGAGGAAGAAACAGTGGAATCACCGGAAAGAACCACCGACCCATAAGAAGCTACTGGCAAGCTTTCTCACATAAACTCAAACCCACACAGACAGAGGTGAGATGGCAGTGATCTGTAACAGACAGCGCTTTAGACCACTTGGCCACTTGGGGTCCCACAGAATGAGGCAGTAATTAATACGATCTTTCAGAATTGCTATGAAATATAAAATTCATTTGCATTAAGGTCTAAATTCATTGTTAGTGCTGGTTTTAGCACTGTGCACCAATGGTATAAAGTTGTCATGTGGGATAAACATCTATACTAATATGACTTCTCAACTGTGGCATCCATTACACATGTACAAGGTTAACTGCACCACATTACTGTTCTACATGGGAGACTAGATTATTATTTTACAATGAGTTAACATGTCAGGATGGATACAAAGTTAATAATGAATTCAAAATGAGATGTTAACAAACAATAGAGCTTACTTTCAAGATTCTTAAGGTATTCCTAGAAAAACTTTAAATATAATTGTTCATTAAGTCATTTATTTTTGTGGGGTTTATCTTTAGTATTTCTATTTTAATAATATTGTCTTTGATCCTTGAATCTATAGGGGTAGAGTTTTATGGTTTGTACAGATGAATCATTGTTTATTGAGTCTTAAATTTGTGGTTCATATAAACCACGAAATCCATCAAAATACACACTTCATGAATAATAGTGACTAGAGGCTATATGAAAATGATAATGCATTTGTTGATCTTAATGTCAATAATGTCTGCTTGAAGTCATGGCATTTTTGTGATTCACTAAATTTCTCATTTGGGCTTGGGATGTAGAATAGTCCCAACATACCTTCCTACATGTCACAGGACAGTGACTAATGGAGGCAGGAGCCATAGTGGTAAGAGTGCCAGACTTGTAGCTGAAATGGTGTTGGTTCAAATCCTACTATAGCATCAGTCCAGGTACAGAGGTGTGTCTTTGGGTGAGGTACTTTACTTAAGTTGCCTTGGGCACTAAATATTTGTGTTGTCATTCCATAAAATACCAAATCAATCCAAATATCTACTGTTATGGCCATCTTGAAATATGAGTTGTATATCTGATGCAAAACTAAGTAGATCATCTTTAATCAGCTGTCAAACAAACCCTTTTTGGGTAAATTATTGAATAATAGCATAATTCTGTGTTTATGTAGGTATTGATTTGTGGACTTTGAAAGTAGATGTTAGGGCACTGACAAGACATCAGAAGGGCTCAATAAAACTACTCTTGCTGTCATTTACCCCATACAAATTGGCTGTGCTGGGGAAACATGACTAATTACTTGCCCTGTGTCAAGTGATGCAAATTCACTCCTTGAGAACATCCTTGTGCATTTTTTCACTTTTAACAAGCTATGAAACTCATGGTTGATAATATTCTAGCATTCATCAATTATCAATTACTTCTGCCTATTTGTTGTTCTGGTAGTCATTCCATAACATGTCACATAGGAAGACAACTTTGTTATTTTACACTGGCTCAAGATGCAAACTTGATACTAAAATTGAGTTCAGATCATGAAAATATTATGTTCATAGCTAAGACAGCAGGTTTAAACAGAGTTTTCTTTAGTAAGAACATAAGTAGTATACATGAAAATGTATTGAGTTGAGTATTGTGAAGATAGGTTTGAATAACTAAATTACCCTGAGACTTGCTCAGTTTTTTAAAAATAAATTCGGCCCTGCATTTTATAAGAAGATATTTAATTTTTAAGATCCTTTTATCAACAATTAAAACAATCCTTTTTTAAAACACTATCTTCATACCAACATATCCAGTTAATCAGAGTAAGTTTAACATTTTGTTTTGTAAATTTAAATGAGTTACATGCAGTCATCATCATCATCATCATCATCATCATCATCATCATCATCATCATCATCATCATCATCATCATCATCATCATCAACAAACCCTTAACCCAAGAGGTCATTGGGGCACCACAGTTGACTTAATAATGAATTTTCTCCATCTTTCCTTGTCCTCTACTGTACTTTGGGAATCTCTAGATCCCATGCCTGTCCACTCCTTAATGTTGTCTTTCCACCTCTTTTCTGTCTGCCTCTTCTTCTGTACCCTTGCACTGTGCCTTGCAAGATTGTGTTTGCCAGTCCAGACATGGCCGTACCACTTCACTTATGACTGAATGGAATTAAAAACAGTTGCTATCACAATTCAGGTACATTTGTATATAACTCATTTTAATTTACAGAACAAAGAATAACTATTGAAATTCATGTACATCTACATGTATTCATGTACATCTGCATGTATTGAAATTCATGTACATTTGCATGTATTGAAATTCAGGTACATTTGCATGTAACATGACATGGTCTGTCATGTCATTGTTACATGCTAATAATGTACATGAATATCAGTAGATTTTCTTTGTTCTGTAAATTAAAATGAGTTATATGCAAATGTACCTGAATTTTGATAGCAAGTGTTTTTAATTTCATTCAGTCATTGTTATAAGTGAATTTTGAAAAAGACTTTTAACCATTATTTGTACCAATTAAAATTTTCACAATGACAGTAGATGTGTTTAGTCAACATGCATAAACTTTTACAATTGTTTTGTAAAAGTGTATATTGTGTCATGCAGGTTGCTAATAAAATGCAAAGAACAATGTAGTAATCACAGAATTGCATACTCCCTATTACAAATAAAGTGTGTATTTTTATTGTTTGGTATTGTGTTAGTTTGCCATTATATTGGCAAGTTATGAAACACCAGTATTACACTAACTTGGTGCTTATCTGATCAAACTTATGATCATATCAATTCTTTATCATGCAGAGATCCACTGAGAGATCACCCTGATGTCCACCAGACCCCTATTTTTGGCCCCTCCATACAGTTTGCAGGCCAGCCAGCCCGATGGACTGGGGATAGTTTTAGTTTCCTAGACAAAATTGGGGTCGAGGCTAGAGTGACCTTTGAGTCATATTCTGGAGACAGAGTGACCAGTTATCTGGCCATTGTAAATGATGGAACTACAGCCATTTATTATGACTGGAAGGTGAGTGTTTTCAAAAAGTGTATTAAGTGGAAGTGTCATTTTATTCAGCTGACTAGCCTTGCTTCCTTAGTTATCTACATAATCTTGAAAACTTGTAATGTGTCAAGTATCTGTCTCTCCAATGTTACATTTATTAGTGAAATTAAAATCTGTTACATTCTGTTCACAGAATATGTGTTATAATATGTTTATTAGCTCATTATATTATTTTATGTCATTTAAGCCTGATCAGTGTATAGATATGTATCGTGCCAACTAATATTAAATTTGTTGTATATAACAAGAGGAAGAGTAAAAATGTAAAGATAAAAAATTGCCAGAAAAAAAATCTTTAAGTTCAGAAAGGCGCAAGTAACTTTTCATCAAGACCACACTAGTCAGAATCCATTCTTGGCATTATAATTAATGTTTACGATGACAGTCGGAGACTCTTTAAATGGCATTATAATTAATGTTTACGATGACAGTCGAAGACTCTTAAAACTTTGTAGAGATGCATTTGTTGTTCTCCTTCTGGCACAGAGTAGTACCTGTCTTCAAAGACAACTCCTTCTACCAAAGCAAAAATGTCATGGTCTTTCAAGACTAGTTTTACTTTATTTCCTTTTTATTATTGTTAGACACATGACTCCCTTTCATTTCCAGTATATGGATTTCTATTTTGAAAGAAATTTTTAGAAATTCATTGGCATATTTAACACAATTTCAGGATATAGTCAACCTCACTGATAATTAAATTGCTTGTCATGAAACACTTCCTGTTATATCATGCATTAAACATTCCTGTCAGTGTCTTTATATAACTCAATTACTTTATCACAGCTTGTAACAGTACCAGTTATGGTAAATTAGCAGATGTTATAAAGTGTTGTTGGGGCCTAGAAGGACATCAATTCCTCTTCAATCATAAACTTGCCAAGACTATGTATGTATATATATATATATATATATATATATATATATATATATATATATATATATATATATATATATATATATATATATATATATATATATATACAGTAACGTTAAACAATGCAGTTATAAGTTCATTACTTCTTAATTCAATGGGATATTAATAAAACCTCAGATTGTACAATGTATGTAACATTGATAACTTTACTACATTACAGAAAAAAGCTAAAGAGAATCCATTTGATCTGGTTTTTTCCCATGTGCAAAGGTTTTATTTCAACAACAGCAGTGGTGAGTAAATAAAAAATAATTTGTAGCATTTTATTGAATTATGTAAAACATGCTTATAATGAACCTCTAGGACATAATTTTTTTTTGTTGATCAAAGTTGAATATATTACAGATATTAAAATAAGCTCAGATCATATTGGTTTCATTATATTTATATTTTGATTTTATTATTTTTAAAAATTATTAAACAATTATGTGGTTCAGCAGATCAGGACAGAGTATACAAGGTTATCTTGCTGACTAAATTAGGAAATTGATAATGTTATATTATTCATTCATAGCCCTTTGTCCAATTTTTATAATTTTGACAAATAGCCAGTTGTTATAATTTTAATGGTCTGTAATACACTAACATGTTAATGTAAATGTGTATAATAGACATCGTTTTTAATTTTTGTGTGTGCCAGTGTGTTGACCTGAAGACAAATTTGTTGACAAAGCTTGTGTTTAGGCATCATACAGATGAAAAATGTTCAAATCTTTTGTTACTTGCATCTTGAGTCAGGATGTATTTATGAATAATGTTCTTTGTACAGGTGTTATTCTTCCTGGGGAAACAATGAGGTTCCCTTTTGTCTTTAAATCACCCAATGCTGGGGTGTTCCATGAACAGTGGCAGTTTGAGACACGGCCAACAGTATGTGGTGGGGCCTCACTTCTTGTGACCCTTAGGGGCATTGCCCTGCAAGAAGACAAATACAGACGAAAGAGGCTTGAACTGGAGGTTGGTATATTCATGATTAGTGTCCATAATTGTTCTAATGGAAATGTAATTAACTTAATTAGTTAAAAGCAGCCACATGAAACCATCTAGATCTTATGATTTCATTTCAGAATGCTTGATAGTTCTCTTTGAAATCATATTTTATTTATACACCACTGTGTCATGGACAGATAAACTTATTTCATAGTAGTTGGACAGTAGTTTGTTCTGCAAGGTTTTAGTAAAAAATCAAAGGAACTTTGTGATTCGATTCACAGTTGTATTTGTTGTGATGAAGGGAGTATGCCTGCTAGTAGAAATGTCTCTACAGGGTGTGTCCCCTGCTTCTATGTTCTCTTCTGTGTCTGGTTAAATAAATCTATGATTTCCAGCTTTTATACAGTAATTGTATATTGATGTGGCTTGTGCAGCATACATCAGACAGTCACTCATGCATACACACAATACCAGGTAAGCACTGTTATGTGCACCGTGCTGAACCTGTGGCATGTACAACACAATAATAATTGTATTTTCCATCATTTTGTGCAATTGTTCTCATAATACTAGGTAAAGATCAAACATTTTAGGGGTGGGTGGGATGGCTCATAAATGTAAACAATTATTTGGTAACTTTGATCCAATTTCAAGTTTGATAGACAAGTAGAATTTGTCATGGGTAAGGATTCAGTTGTATACATTGACTCAGTCTGGTTTTACACCCTACAATTGTCTCAGTGCAATTAGTGTTTTGCTGTACCAGAGCTATAACTGGGTAGGTATAACAGATTCATTTACAGAAGTAATTCATACAAGATTGTGGTCCTGCCTTTTCTAGAAGATGGCATTACATGGATATCACTCTTTTCAGTAGTAGTGGTGCCATGAAAATTAAGAGATTTGTATGCCCATGTTTTGTGGTAGTAATATTTTGTCGTATACAAGAAAGTTACATCTTGCTGTTTATTTTATTATTAAAGTAATTTTTACCTTTTGAAATTAGGCTGATCTGCAGAGGAAACAAGCAGAGCAGGTGGTGCGACAGCTGCTGAATGAAATTATTGATGGACTACAGATTCCGAACAGGCCACCAACACCAATAGATTCCTACATCACGGAGGAGGAAATATTCCAAAGAAACAATCCCACAGTATGATATACCTCATGGACTTTACAAATAATGCATCTTTTGGGCACGTTTTAAAAATGGATGAATTGTTGAGGGCCTGGTTTGATTTGGTGTCTTATTTTTCTCCTTCATTTTAAGTTATGCTGTACAGTAGTTTCTTTTAGTTATGTGAAATTTAACAGCATCAGATTGAGATCATAAATAAATACATCTGATAAAAATTTATTATCAAATAAAACAGACATGGTCAATTTTATAATCAAGGTTGTTAAATATTTAAGAAAACAAGATGAAACAGTTCATATATTATCCAGTGAGAATGTTTTGTTTATTCTCCAATCTCAAAATACATGGTAAAAGAATCTAAACAACAACAGTAGATGGTATCCAGAGTAAATGCTTACTTCCTTGTGTAATCTAATCTTTGGAAGTAGTATATAAAGTCAGTTATAATTAAATTCCTTTATCACCATCACAGCCATAGTGAATAAAGAGTTGACATGGACACCATGAAGGTCTCTTCATGCCATGGGCCTCGTGTGGCATTTTTCTGCATACAGTAACCATTGAAGCTTACAATTGTACTTGTTTCTAATCCAAACCATCAGTTTCATTAAACTCCTTTCTTCTTCCCAAATGGAACATATTGTCATTTTGTCTAGTTGCATTCTTCCCATGCCAAATTGTACAGATTAAGTCATTGTAATTTGTCCTCCTTAGATTGTGAGTCATATTGACCTGTTTTCCTTTGATTGTTGTATAGTAAGATGTAATTTAGCAGACAATAAAAAGACAACTTCTCTTTGTCCCTTCTAAATAAAACCTCCCTATGTCTGCAGGTGCTAAAATAAAACAAAAAAAAATTGTAAACCCTTTCTTTCATTCAGAATCACTTACTTTTAAATCTGCAAACATACTAAGCAAGAAATTGCATTATTGTTACATATCCCTTTAATTCCTACCCAAACTGACCTAGCACTGACAAATGTTATGTTAAATCAATTCGGAATGACCTAGCACTGACAAATGTTATGTTAAATCAATTCGGAATATTAGATGATGTATACCATTGTGTAGGGTTTCTGTAATGATTACTTCAGTGTTGAAATTTACATTGATAGCATGAATATCAGTAGTTCTACCAGAATTGAGACAATTCTGACAATAATATTATATTTCTATCATGAAAATCACATGTTTGCCTATAAAGTTTGATGCCATTCTCTTATTAGAAGAATTATTTGCCCAGACATTACATATTGATTTTGTTCCAGAAATGATGTTTAACTAAGTCTCAGGATAAATTTTATTCATTTTTTCATTTTAATGCATAATGTTTTGTTGTTTTTATACCCTCACCAGGTCTATCAAGGAATGAATATAGTGTTGCCTGTGTTTGTCCATCTTGTCCTGTCTTTTTCATTCCATTTTTCAATAATTTTGTTTCCACTTGTTAACTTTTGATGGAAATAATGGATTCATACTAAATTTGTATGAGACTTTATATTGCACTGTATTTCCAGAGAAGAATAATTTGAATTATATAATTAATGTCAGCCCAGATCAAACACTGAATACAACAGATACTTCTGCTTGAAGGTCTTGTAGCACAAATTATTAATTCACAGATAAACAAGAATATATTTAAAAAAAGGCACAAAAGTAAAACCAGGATGTGGGACAAAAGTTCATGTCCAGAACAATCTAAGCTATAAATAGACATGGTCTGTTACTAAAGTTATAATATAGAATGATAAGGATCGGGTAGATCGAGCATTTAAATAAGAATTTCCTATGTTCTGGACTCTGATTGAGATAAACATGTTGTTTACAAAGACAAAGTCAATGATTCTGGTCAAGTGGAAAATGAACTTGAATTTAATATAAAGTTAGCTATAAAATTACAATTTTATATAATCTGTATCATATAATGAATGAATTAAAGTAACAAACAGGGCAAATTAAATAAACATAACAATTCTTATCATTTAATTTTTGTAACAGCTTCACTATCTGCATGATGCAGTTCAGGAACTGAAGCAGTTGTACAAAGAGCTGTATCCACCAGAGGATCAGGTGGACAGATACTGGGACCTCAGTGTAGATGACTTGAAGGAGGTAAGTCAAGCCCTAAGTACACTATTTTCATGTAAACCTTTCATATCTCAGTTTACAGTGAATGAAAAAAAAATAGTTATTTACCTCACACAAGTGTTACCACTTTTTGAGGCCAATGTTACTAGCAGTAAAGCTCAATATGACTTAATGATGATAGTGTGACATTTTCGCAGTGCACAGTCAATAGTGAATTGATTTGCTATAGTACTAAATCAGTAGCTTTGGATACACAAACTTAATGTTATTTTTCATGTTAGAATCAAAATAATTACTTCAGAAGAGGTATATTTTTATATAAAAAAAAAGAAAAACAAACCATGCTTTAGATGTTGCAAGTTTTACCTATTCTTCTTAACTTGATCATGGGGATAGTTTAAAATTCACAATGTTGAAGCAGTTTTTTAGAGTAGATTAAAAGCAGTTTTTAATACACTTACAAATGTTAGTAATTACAATATCCTGCATATCCTTTAGGAATGAAATCTCCTATGTATCATTGTTTTAGAAATTCTGTGTATTCCACCAATTATCAGGATAATTTCATAATTTATTAAATGATTACAGATTCAGACTGTTCCACTGAATAATAGGGAAATTTCATGATTTATCAAATGATTACGGATTCAGTGTTTTCCATCAATAAACAGGGTAATTTCAGAATTTATCAAATGACTTCAAGTTTATTTGTATTCTGCCAGTAAATAAGGTCATTTCACAATTTATTAAATGATTACAATTTCAGTGTATTCCATCAATAAATAAGGTCATTTCATAATTTATCAAATGACTTCAAATTTATTTGTATTCTGCCAGTAAATAAGGTCATTTCACAATTTATTAAATGATTACAATTTCAGTGTATTCCATCAATAAATAAGGTCATTTCATAATTTATCTAATGACTTCAAATTTATTTGTATTCCGCCAGTAAATAAGGTCATTTCAGAATCTATCTAATGACCATAGATTCAGTGTGTTCCACCAATAAATACAGTAATTTCAATATATGGTGCAAATGGCTACAGTGAACCCTGTTTATAAAGGGACACAGGGTGCCACAAAATCAGCCCTTAGCAGGCAGTTATTTGTATATAGATTTCAAAGGTAACTGAAAATAGGAAAAAGGGTGTTCACTATTGTTGCACAGAAGGGGGTGGTTTCTTTTAAATTGGGGTGACCACTGAGATAGGTTACTGTATAATATCAGTATGATTTGAACATAAACCCAAATCTTGAAAGAAATTTTCTGGCCTTCTCAAAGTTTTAACTAAAGCCTCAGAATTATACTATTCTTTGCAAGAAATCATCTTTTGTTGTGAAAAGAAATTCTTATTTAGTGAAAGATACCAAATCTGAGGCAGACTTATGCTATTCTCTCAATGGCAAATAAGACATGGGTGGTCAGGAAAAACATTATTTTTTGTTGGGGGAGGGAATGATGCAAAGAGAGAAAGAGAGCATCTGTAATTCACTGATCTGACACATTTTTTCATGAAATATTCTTTATTAGTTCTTTTTTACATAATTACATTAATTACATTAATTAATTACATTAATTATCAATATATGCATCAAGGTTTGCTGACAATTTATTTTTTCTTAATTATTTTAACTTTAATTGCCATTAATAATCTGAATAATTCAGTGGACTGTTTCACCATATTTTAAATATGAATTTTAAAAAAGAAATCTCCAAATGACTAAAAAAAAACAAAGACATTAGACCAGAGGGGGGAGGGAGAGTAAGAATGACAATGAATGAAAGCACTAACAATTAAATGAATGTACAAAAAAGAGACAAATAGGAAATTACAAAAATGATGGATGTTACATTTGGATTTGTGTTTCAACACACAGAGCAGTCAAGAAATTATCTTCTTAGCTTATTGAACCTAGCATGCTAGTTTCTCAGTTTTGCAGCACTTAGCCTTTTCATATGTTTTTTCCTCTGTGTGTGTGTGTGTGTGTGTGTGTGTTAGCTTAATTTACAAGTTAGATTGCTGTATTTTATGTTGTTCAAAAGAAAAAAGACGTAGGAGCAAAACGTAGGGACAAAATGTGTGTAGTCTTCTGTTTACAACTGCTGTCCTGAAGATAAGATACTAAAGGATGAGTACCACTAATGATATCACTTTTTAAAATGTTAACCTTACTGAAATTGAGTTGCATTTTGCAAAAAGAGTTGGTGTTTGTTTTTTAAAATCAATAATAAACTTCAGTTTTTCATTTACTAAACCAGATAACTGGTGAGTTGTTTTTCTGAGTTATTGTCCATTTTGACATTGATCTTTATGTCATACATGGCAGAATCTTGCAAATACATTTAGTCTCAGAGTTTTGAGTGTGTTACCTTGAAGATCTGTTGAAGTTATGAACATTATTTGAAGATGCACATATAGGCACTTTGGGATTGCATGTTTTGTTTTGTTAGAGTTATAGCCCTTGCAGGTGAATTTTGTTTTAGTTGTAGTTGTTGTTGTAGGTTTTAACACCATTTATCAGAACAAGATAGGCTATACATGGCCACCAGTATAAATGGTGGAGGAAGAACCTGGAAAAAGCCCCAGAAAGGACTACTGACCGACAAGAAGCTACTGGCAAGCTTTCTCACTTGCCCAAATTGGCCAAACTACAGCTGTATTCAGTATATGATAAAATCTAATAAACACAGCTTGTCCTGTTTTTTATTACTCACTGGGAAAATTGGTAAATAATAATGTCATTGAATGGTGCATTGATGACGCTTTTGCTTCTATGACTTTTGTAAGAGTTAATGCTCTTTTTGACATACAGCAGGATGCATCATTTGCCAGAATTTTGTTAATGCATCTAGTCTTGTAGTTTTTAGTCATTTGCTGTGAAACTTTTTCAATATTACACTCCTCATCAGAAAATATAGATGTTAACTGATCATTCTTCAACACATTTTTTAAAAAGAGTTATACGAGTTGTTTTCTGAATACTCATCTCCATCATGGGTAGGAGCAAGATGCAAGGAAGAAAGTGGTTTATTTATGTGAAGTGCAGTTTTGTGTTTTGCCCTGGGTTACATTTTTAAAGAGAAAGCTAGTCTGAATTTTTGTTCTTCAAAATTATATGTAATTAAATAAATAATCCAGAAATAATTATGCTAGCATACATCAGTTTTATTTAAGCATTCAGTGCATATCAGATGCTGTATCTAGCTCAGTGTGATTACCATAGCATTCCAATTTAAAACTGTCATGGGTGGATGCCCCATTTTAGAAAGCAAAAATGTGTTCAAAATGTAAGATGAAATTTTGAAGCATTTTTACAATTTCACAATCTGGATTCAGATGGGTGTAAGATAATTCTGGCTTAAATTATGATAAAGTCGTAAGCTAGACAGAGAGAATTTTTTTGGATGGTATGAACTGAAAAAAGGCCTAATTTTTGGCAGATTTCAATACAAAGGCTTAACCTTAAGCAGGCAATATATGTGCCAATAAACAAAATTTGGAGAAAACAGGGGAGTGCAACCTGAGCAAATTCCTCACCATTCAACTAGTTTTGTAAGTTTTAATGGTGTTAAAATTATATTGCAAAAGTTTTCTGTAAAAAGCACATTCCCCACTTTTACAAAGTTAGCAAAAAGTTGTAGTTAAGAAGTCCTTGTCTGATTAAAGCCGTACCCTAAATTTTCAGAAACTTTACAAACCTGGGCCTTCTGGGTTTATGATTGGAGAAAAACTGTAACAAAATGCACCATAGTATAGATACTGTGAAAAATTTCTTGTGGTGAAATTTAAAAATGGATAAAACATTAGCTACAAACTTTTATATCACAGTATCAAACTTATTCAAGCAAAATTTCTATGATATGTGATTGTGTTTCAGGAGGTTTTACATCTCAGTGAAGATGATGACAGGAAAGAGAACTTTTTACACCAAATGAACTCTGCAATTGCCAGAATGAGCTTCCTACCAAATAAACCTTTGCAGAAACAGCTGTATCAAGCTGGGTGAGTCAGAAAATAACATGTACATGTACATAGACATGCATGCATGCACACACATGCACACATTTGCATGCACACACATACACACACACACACACACACACAAGCACATGAAGAAATTAGTCCCTCCAAGCAACTAATGTTCTTCTAAGTGAAAAAATCCACAAGAATTCAAGATAAGACAATTTCTTCTTTCAGCTAAAGAGTGTTAAAACCATCTCTGATATTCTTTATTCTTAAGTAACAGCAAGATTTTCAAATTAACTGCTGTAATAGATATATTGGAAGTCATATTAACAATATTTTCAATAGGGCCAAAGAGACACCATTAGAAGTCTTCTAGTGAAACCACATGTCCGTAGTATGACTCCATTTAGAGGAGTAGTATCAACAAGATTTTCTAGACAGCCATTATGTTAGCCACATTGAATGTACAGTTACCACCATTTTCAATTAGGACCAACTAAATATCATAAGAAGTCTTCTGGTGAAAACCCCATGTTGTTGTGACTTTCTGTGTTATAGAATTTGTTTGTTTTGTTTGATGTTTTATTGCACAGCAGTATGAGTTGGTTATTTTAGTACTAAGGCAATTGAAGTAAAGTGCCTTACCCAAGAGCACACAATGGCAGCTGACCCAGGATTGTGTGATGGTAGGATGTAAGCCCACATCTTTTTGGTCATGATTATGGCACACTAACCATTGAGCCAACATGGCTCCCATTTACAAGGAGTAACAAAAAGAAGATTTTCAAGATGACTGCTATGGTGGTCATACTGGATATATATTGGTACCATTTCCATTTATGACCAGCTAGATGGTATAAGAAGTCTTCTGGTGAAAGTAAAATGTCGATATCACCAGCAATCTAGGAGAAGTAGCAATAATAAGATTTTCCAGATGGCCATTCTGGCAGCCATATTGGAGGTCTCACTGTACCATTATCATTTACAACTAACTTGACGTCACAACAAGTCTTTCAGTAAAAAGCCCATCCTGATATGACCAATAATTCAAGAGAAGTAGTGGCATGATTTTCAAGATAGTCACTGTGGGGGCTATAATGGATGTCTAAGTGCTATTTTCATCTAGGACCAATTAGACATAAGAAGTCTTTTCGTAAAAACATCATTTTGTTACAACCATCCATTCAGGAGGAGTAGTGATAACTAGATTCTCAAGATGACCACAGTGACAGCTACATAGGATGTGCAAGTGACACCATTTTCATTTAGCATCAACATGGTGGAAAACTCCATGTCAGTATTACATTTTATTCAGGAGAAGTGTTAATAGCAAGATTTCCAAGATGGCTGCTCTGGTGACCATATATGACACCAGATCAACACCATTTTCATTCAGGACCAACTAGGCATCATGCAAAGTGTTTTAGTGAAAACCCTTTGTTAATGCAACTAGCAATTCAGAAGAAATAGCAAGAAAAAAATGTTTACAATGGCCACTGTGGTAGCCATATTAGCCATATTAAACATCCGGTCAGCATCATCTTCATTTAGGACATCATTAGAAGTTTTTTAGTAAAAACCCATGCAGATATGATCATTCATCCAGGAGTGATAGCAAGGGCAAGATCTTCAAAACAGCTGCTATGAAAACTGTATTGGAAGTCAGATTGTCACCATTTTCATTTAAGACCATTTACTCTAAGGAGTGAATGCTTGTGTACAATTTCATGGCAATCTTACAAGCAGATTAGGAGTAGTAATGATAGCAACTTTTTCTAACAGATAGATGAATAATGAATGACATATTAGTCCATAAGCCCTTCTGGTCTATAACCAGAATTGCTAAAAAAAAACATTATTATCCAGGAATTCAAAGCTACTAGATTTGTGTATCACCTGGTCATGGTAGGTTGCTTATCATGATAACTTGAGCAGCAAAAAAGTGCATACCATGATATGCATCATACAGATAGCTAGTGATATGGGACATATTGTGATACAGGAGTGATGATACCATGTGTCTGGCAATAAAGACTCCTATGGTGTCTGTTTATCTTTGTATGTAATGTCTGTGTTGCTGTGATTGCCTTGTAAAGTACAGTGAGGTTACTTGTATTACCTAAATGTATCATAACTGATTTGCAGATTCTGTCTGATGTTTGGTTTCTAAATGTTCAATGCATTGTAATTATATGATCTCTGAATCTGGGAACCTTTCCAGATGATATCCTTAAATACAAATGGAGGTTTACTGTTTTAAAATTTTGTCTGCCATTTTGGTCTTAGCAAAGCATTTTGGGATTGGAATTTCCTTTTTTGTATTGACATTGTCTTGAAATTATCTTTCTTAGCAGAGTTTGCAATAAATAATAGAAATAATAGAAATGTTCCAGCATAGAATTAATTTATCATTTTACTTATCCATGCCAACTGAAAGAATGATCCTGATGCTTTGTCAATGTGACTAGTGTATCTCTTGCTAAGTAGTGGAACCAGTCTGAAAACTATGTCTAGCAGATTGATAATAGTTCACAAACAAAGAAGAGCACAAATATTTATAATACATTGCTCCCCTGATAACTCACACACAACAGGGTCGAAAAACACTGACCACAGTTTAAGCAAGATTGCAAGTTACTGAAAATTTAAGAAGGGGATATTATCCAAGCTAGACATTGACAATGAGAAGCCATGGTAGGTGAGAAGCTGTTAAATGGTTTGTTCATTTTTCTCTGTAAATTGCCTTTATTTTCAAGACAACCAAGCATTGAAAAGTTATTAAAAACATTACTCCAAGAAGTTCTTTGACACATTACATTTACCTGCAAGAATATTGTGTATTGTCATGGATTTTTGCATGGATTTTTGCATGCAAACATTGATTTTTTAGTATTATTGTTGATTCACAACAAAAAAAAAAATTGCCTTTTTCAAAAGCAATGGAAATTTAATTTTTAAATACATAAAATATTGATGCTGCAATTTCATTTAATGTAATAATGAAATTTCTGCTCATCCTTGAGCCAATTCAAGAGTTTTAGGATCACTACAAACATTGGAACCTGCTTCTCCATAAAGAAACACATCTCTGAAACAATGCTTGTCATTCACCGATTATGTACTCATTTTTTCATTACTTGCTATCACATATGATATTTGTGAATTAGTTGGATAAACCACTGATTTAATTGCATTACCTACATGAGCATAATTATAGCAGTTTTTAACTGGTCATTTGAAGGTAATTTATGATGATTACACTGAGACCAAATTAAAAAATGGAACTAAAATACTAATTTATATTGAAAACAGATTTCCAGGCACTGACTATTGTTTTTGACAATAAAATAAGTGATATATCAAAGTTTCACTTCCTAGTTTTGTTTTCATTATTATTTAATAAATAGGGACTAATTCTGTTGGTATATACAAAAATTGGAATTCATGCCTAATCCCACATTATAAGCAGGTTGTAAGTTGTCCAGGTGTCAGTTATCAAG
This sequence comes from Potamilus streckersoni, assembly GCA_016746295.1. Taxonomy (NCBI): domain Eukaryota; kingdom Metazoa; phylum Mollusca; class Bivalvia; order Unionida; family Unionidae; genus Potamilus; species Potamilus streckersoni. Next base: position 1,376,084 of record JAEAOA010000362.1, on the reverse strand, counting down.
GGGTAATAATAATAATAATAATAATAATAATAATAATAATAATAATAATAATAATAATAATAATAATAAAAAGAAGAAGAAGAAGAAGAAATACTTTATTTACAGAACTAATCTAATTTGAGGCCTTCTATCTGTTACATACAATATATACAGTATATATGACATGAAGTGAAGAATCTGGCTTGGCACTAAATAATTAAGTGATTTTAAAAATCAAAATATCAAGCCTGAAACACATGCACTGGCATCTGCGAACACATAAACAAATATAAAATATGAAATATCATCCTGCATTGAAAGATTCAACTGTGAAAATGATACAAAATTGCAGAAAAGCAAGCAGTATTTATTGTACAAGAACTGTTCACTTGTCTAAAGATTTCATCCATTTGAGACATAGATTATGAAAAGAAGAAATGCTAGTAGCCTGCTTTATGTCACTGGGAATGTTGTTCCATACCAGTGGACCAGTATATATTGAAAATGTTTTTAAACAATTCCTTCTTTGGCTAAGTTTACTTTTATCAAAGACATATAAATCTTTTAAATCATCTTTTTAATTCATGTGTATCTTGCAACATCACCTTCATATGCTGCTATATTAACATATTGTCCAATTTTTGATGCAGTATGCATTGAATATAAAGACAGTAGTATATATTCTAATTCTTGATGCAGTATGCATTGAATATAAAGACAGTAGTATATATTCTAATTCTTAATGCAGTATGCATTGAATATAAAGACAGTAGTATATATTCTAATTCTTGATGCAGTATGCATTAAATATAAAGACAGTAGTATATATATTCTAATTCTTGATGCAGTATGCATTGAATATAAAGACAGTAGTATATATTCTAATTCTTGATGCAGTATGCATTGAATATAAAGACAGTAGTATATATATTCTAATTCTTGATGCAGTATGCATTGAATATAAAGACAGTAGTATATATATTCTAATTCTTGATGCAGTATACATTGAATATAAAGACAGTAGTATATATTCTAATTCTTGATGCAGTATGCATTGAATATAAAGATAGTAGTATATATTCTGATTCTTGATGCATTATGCATTGAATATAAAGACAGTAGTATATATTCTCATTCTTGATGCAGTATGCATTGAATATAAAGACAGTAGTATATATTCTAATTCTTGATGCAGTATGCATTGAATATAAAGACAGTAGTATATATATTCTAATTCTTGATGCAGTATGCATTGAATATAAAGACTAGTATATATTCTAATTCTTGATGCAGTATGCATTGAATATAAAGACAGTAGTTTATATATTCTAATTCTTGATGCAGTATGCATTGAATATAAAGACAGAAGTATATATTCTAATTCAGTATATCATCGCATAAAACATTGCTGTGTCAATATGTTTTGATGACTCATTACACCTCAACAAGTTACTCCTGCCTTTGGCAAGGGTCAATATTTTTAACCAGTACTGAATACATTTAAATCAAAAGTTGCTGACAATGAAAAGGTAATAAAAGATTTGAGATATAATTTTCATAGAGATGGTTGATAATCCAGGAAAGTTGGTCACAGCAAACAAATTTAGGTGTGTAACATACTTTCACCCCTAGATGCACCACCCTTATATATACAAGAACTTCTCAATATGTGTATTTAAACTTTATGACCCAGGCAAAGATCAAAAACAGATAAAATTTCTTCAGTATGGAGTTTTGCATATCCTATTAAAAGCAGGTACATATCCTATTAAAAGCAGGTAACAGCAATGTAATTTTCACATGCTGATGGCCAGTTATTAGATTGAGCATTCCATGAATTTCTTGTTATGACCAGCCCATTTATAAGGTACATTTTCAGTCAGATAACATAAATACTTTGTTAATTGATGAAACAAATGCATGACATTATCATCTATACTCTACAAAACTGATTTTGAAAAAAGAGACTTTAAGCAAAAATTATAAATTTAGCAACAAATATGATTAAAAATCAAAATTTGTAATGATCAGTAGAAAATAAAAATTGGAAATTATTATTCCTAGCAACCTTTATAATTAAGATGCCATGTTTAGAATTTACTTCCTGAATATTTTGTTATATGTTACTCATTGTCATTGCAATTTCTAGCTATCAGCTACTACTTGAAGCAGTGGATAGCATTGTGTCGCAGTCATCCATCATAAGACAGATTATGGGTTTGCCAGAGAAAGAGTTGGAAGACATATCAGATGATTTCAGTGAGTATTGCAGTAATTTTGACTCTTTTTATCTAGTACTTTGCAATATATTCTATATTTTGTATGCCAGATTTGCACCCTTACATGGGTATCATTTCCATCATTATCATTAGCAGCATTGAGATTTTGTGTTACAACTCTTTGCTTGCAATTTGAAAGCCATATGCTATATATGATCTTAGTGAGAGTTTTTGGCTGAGATATGTTCCACCTAGTCCTCATTCTTTATTGGATCCTAAATCCTTTCTGTTTCAAACTGATCAATGTGTCATGGTTGAGACAATTACTTGAGATCGTCAGGATGTAGCTTTATAAATTGACATTAGACATCCTCATGATGTATCTTTCTCTTTGTACCACATGGCTATTAGATATTCTCCTGATATTGTGTGTTTACGTGTATTCGTTAGATCTGTTTGATCTGTTCTGGTAAAAACTTGTTTGTTTACTTATAGAATATTAGTTCAAAATATAGAGATTTGTTTGAAATTGACCTTAAAATTTTAAATGGTAATGTAGAACTTACTTAACAGTACAGAATAACAACATTACAAGCTTTCTATTTGAAGAAATAATATCCTGTATTCATTTTTATACATAATTTTTGTTGAAGAAAAGAAAAGAAAAATGATCATTCATTCCTTACTCATTCATTCATATTATGAAGAAAAACTATTCATTTCCCATAGTATCATTTCTAGTCCATTTCATCAATAGAATTTTGATGAACAGTCTGTTCATAATTTTATCATGAATAATGCAATGATAACCATGGTTAGTTTATTGAACTTGGACAGAATTATCATGCATACTGGCTTATAAGTCAAGTTGAACTGCAAACTGCACAGACCCAGATCTGCTGTCACATGATGTGACCGTAGATTAGGGTCTCTGTGTAGTTTATTAGGAGCAGTCAGTAGAACAAAAGAAAGATTGATCTGTTGGCACATTATGTGGCAGCAGATCAGGGTCGAATTTATTTGCAGTTGGACATGACTTATAAGTGAGTATATATTTTATTCACACAGTAACATCAATATCAAATAATATGCTTTTAACTTGCAAGTAAATTGACCAAAGTTGTTTTCTTTTTAGCAAAATTTTATCTTTACACCTATATATTTTAGAATCTATGGAATGTGAACTATCATGTGACAGATTTGTTGATACTGTCTATACTTGCAAATAATTTAGACCTTGATCTGCTGTTGTATATTTAATTGATCAGGATCAATGTTGTTTGTTCTACTGATAATTTCTAACAAACTGCAAAGGCTCATATTAACTAGCACAATATACAACTACAGATCTGGGTTAATGAAGTTGGATTTAACTTAACAGTGAATATACAAGGTACATGGCACTTTTTTGTTTGCATATGAAAGTTACAATACATTCTAACAAGATAGGTTAAAAAAAAAGTATTTAACTGTGGGGGACAATAAACATTACATGTATTTTTGGAATCAATAGTCTTTTTCAAAGAAGTATGTAAAATGTTGAGCATTCCAAAAACTACTATGTGTGACATTTAAGGCAGTTTTAAGTGCAGGGTTCAATTGAAAAAAATAAATGATAATGGAAGAAAGAAAGATCTGACAAAATGTGACAGTTGTAAATTTATAAGATTAGTTATTAGTGACCATGACATGATTTAAAGAAACAAATTTTCCAAAAAATGAAATATTTTTATAAAAAAAATTAGAGATAGACCTTTTTATCACTGCAGAATTCGCCAATAAGCAGTAGTCTGTATAAAGAGTAAATGGTCATGATAAAAATAATTTGTACAGTCAGTGTCATAGATGTGATTAAAATGCAAGAAATGCTGCAAGAAATAAGAACTTACCATTCCACTAATTAATTGATTGACCAAAGCTAGCATGAAACAGTTGAAGTCATCTTTGTTAAAGATTATTGACTTGTTTGTAATTGTTAAAAAGTATTAACTTGTTTGTGATTGTTAAAAATTATCAACTTGTTTTTGATCAGCAGTAATGTCTCTTTGATGTTTGAATGGACTCCAAACATGTAATCTTGAAAAGAGCAGAGTATGACTATTTTATGTTGGAATGGTCATTTTGGAGCAATACAGAAGTGGGATGTTATTTTAAAGGCAAAATGTTGAAATGCAGCTGTCATGTACAAATGCTAAGATTTTACTTTATAACTAGTAAACCATTGCATGTTTGACAATTCCTCACAGTTGTGCAGATGCATACAAATCTTTTTAATGCTCAGAAAAATGCTCAATGGGAAATTATGCTAGATATGGTGATGTAGCAATGGCACTTGGCATCTAGAGTGTGTTTGTCATGGTCCACAAACAAAAATTATTGTGTTGGTATGCAGTTGTCTTATGAATAATGGCATCAGTACCATCATAAATGTGTAGGAAACCATTCAGTCAACAAAATACATCAATATAGAGCTGAAATGAACTTATGGCCAGTGTTATCTAGACACTTTCCAGACAATAATTACATATTTCAGGATGATGATACACCTATACATTTTTCCAGAATTGTAAGACAATTGTTTAGATACCCAAAATGTTCACACATTTTAATGGCTAGTGCATTGGTTTAATTTAAACAAAACAGATATATACATTTGAGAATAAATTGGAACTTCAAAAGAACCCATATTATTTACTTCAGATGATTTGTATCACAAAATACACACAGATTAAGTAATAAATTGGAACTGGTCAGTTCTGAAAAAGTTCATCATTGATGCAATACAAAATAGTAGGCAAGTCAGATATTTTTTTTTTGTTGTTGTTTAGATCAGAAAATTGTTGCTGTTTTTAACTTTGGGGAAATTTTCAGCTAAGAAAACATGCAACCTTAGTATCATATTTATATTCTTCAAACTGGTGATACAGTTCTTTCTTGTTTGTTGGAATAATACTGTTCAAGCTGTTACACTTATTTATGTTTCAAGACATCATTGATATGTGCATGCATCTCATTTCCCAATGAATGATCAAAATTTTTGTTTTCCTTCTGTTTCTACACCATATAGCATCACTGCAGTCAAATTCATTATTCCCTAGGGAAGCATCAGAAACACCACATGGTAGGGTGTACATTAATTTCCTTATTTGAATTTCCATTCTAAGTCTCCATTTCTACATTTCTGTAATATATAGTTTTAGTTTATAGGGTTAGAATGCAATCATTCTCTTGACCTCATGAAATACAGTGGTCCCTCAATGTAAAACCCTTGATTACACTACTGAATCTAACAAGGGTATAGTCATAGGTCCCACAAAGTTGGTCAAATTTGTTTTAAATTTTGTCTGTGTTATTTGATTTATTTCACTTTAAATTAGCTCTGGACTCAAGAGAACTAATTAAAATGTGTTTACACATCATTTTATTCACTATAGTTTGTGTATTAATATACAGTCAATACACAACCTTGATGGAGCATCCCACAGCATAAGGCTGCCTAATTTGTAATGTAGGAAACTTGAGCATTATAAAGAGGGATTACTGTATGATCAATATATTTTTGGTTCTTGTTTTTTCCCCTTGTATTAAACTTACAATTATAATTTACTATTAGCATGTTTACTTCAGTTTCTATTTAATAGGCATGCAGCAGCTACAAAAGTCCTTTTTTCTTCTTGAAACTAACAACATTACCAATGTCTGTGAACTTTTTATTAATATAATTCTTACCTGATTTCAGCCCACTGCTCTTATAAATCCCATGGTACAGCCCTGTGTTGTGTATTGGGTGCCATGCATCATAGTCATTCACTATTTGTTTAATTTGTGTGATCAGAATCAACCCAGCTTGAAAAGAAGAATCTTGATATCTGGACATCAAAGTTCTTCAGATTTCTACAAAATTATGCAGATTAGCCATCAAGAATGGCTGTTGTTACTTAAAAACAAGAATATATATGACTTCAACTGTCAGACCAGTTTCATCCAAATTAAACATGGAGAATTGTGGACATAAAAGCCTTTCAAATTCATATAATTGATATCAAATATAGCTTTCATTTCTAAAACTAGTACAATCAGTAAAATGCTTCTTAAAAACTAATTTTGAGCAGATTGGACATGCAGCATGATTTTTAAAGAACCCTTAATTTCTGTAAAGTGATGCAAATCTCTCATTAAATATGGAGCCAGTAAGAAATGGTACATGCTTTCAATTACTTTTTCCTCTTAAACTTAATGACCACTTCTGAAGAAAACAAAAACTGTCTGGCTTTTCAGAGTTATTGACCTGATCTTGATCTGCCTTTAAAAATCATTGATGTAATTAAACAGTACTCAACCAGTTTCAACCAAGATTAACAAGGAGAATCATTGCATTAGCTTTTAGACAAGTCCAAGTTTAGTAATCTCTAACTCACTTTGGCATCCTTGATTCATTTTATAATATTAAACTGTACATTGCAGTTAAGAATGGCAGTACAGGTTCCTCTGATAATTGTTACTTGATGTCTGTCAGTTTCCATCTTATTACAACAATTTTACCTAATAAAAATTTCAGCATGAAACTGGTAATATAAAGCATGAAGCATGTGTACATAAGACGTTGAAAAGATTTCTGTCAGTTATGTTGTAAATAACTTTAACTCTTTTTTTTTTCTGCAGCCATTATTCTTAGTGTCTTAAGTGACATAACGTTTCTTAATGTATTGCTACCTTGGTTTTTCTGAATAAATTCTCCTCATAAACTTTCTTTCCACATTTCTAAATCTCAGTGCATATTTATTATGCCTATTCCATTTTATTTTACTTTTAAGTGTGACTAAATATTATGCTGTTAATTTAATTTACAATTTATCATTATTGCACTTATTAGGTTTAATTTTATGACATAATCTAAACCAACCATATATGTGTATATTTGACTCCATAGAAAAGTTATGAACTTACATGGTTGTATATTTTCAGAGAGTGCAGGATAATTAGATTAAACACTATTTGTTATTGATCTCAGACTTTTTTTACAGGTCAACCCTCACACCTTTTTGAAGTTGCCAATATTTTTCCAATACAGTCAAAAGTATCAAAACAAAAGTATTATATTCACAAATAAACCATATGCACTAAGGTGCATGGTCAATATGACAGCACAATGCTTCCATAAGAGCAGAGAATCTCAGACAAGACATGGGTGTATGTAAATTCCACACTAAATATAGACTCATTGTTATGTATTTTAGTTATGTATAGCTTATGCTAAAGGTGGCCAATCAGATGAATATGGATCAGATGAAAAATCAGATATCAATGAATCTTCCACCTTGTCCAGTAATGAAAGGGTTAGTCCATGCCCTGCCACATCATATATACACAGTACATTGATTGTCAAGTCTGTTGTGGGGGAAAAATACTTGTCAGAAAAATACAGTAAAGTCACAAACTCTGGTCACTTGCAAAAATGTATTGCTTACACAATGAGCTGACAATATTTAATAATAATGTAATTATTATGAGCCACAGTATTTTATACATACTGTGTAGTGAAAATTGCTGCCAGTATACACATATATGGCATGTAAATTACTCCCTTATTATAACACTGTTCATGAAAACCAAAATATTTCACTTTATATGACACTGCCTTATAATGAAACACATGATGTATTAAATATAACTGGCCCTTATTGATATATATATATATATATATATATATATATATATATATATATATATATATATATATATATATATAAGGATTTTACATGTTATTCAGCAGAAACAGTGTTATAATGAAGGACATTATAGTGAGTTAGTGCTGTATAACTTTTATATAAAATTCTGTATACTAAATTTTAAAATTTTAAATTTTAATACCATTCAGTCGCTGTGAAAGATAATCTTTTTGTGTATGTGGATTTTATATAATGAAAGCTGTTGAAGGTTTCAGTTATTAGTTATTGGCTTAACCCATTTACTTATTATCAGTAATTGCAGAGAACAATATTTCTTAGATTATCTCATTTAGAAATCTCCATGTTTTGATCATTAAAGTAGAAAAACTTCTACAATTTCAATACATAATAACATCTTTGTATCCCAGTTTAGTATATCACAAAGTATCAAATATGAGTTGAGACTCTGTATCAAATACCCCAGAATTATTCACTATAATGATTTATACAATATCTGACAATTTTGACTCGTGTAACAAATGGTTACACTCTATTGAGTTATTTATGAGTAGTTTGAATGTTCATATCATGAATATATTCCATAGGTCATGTACAACTTAAGCAGTTTTTATGACTACAGTCCATGTGACATCACTGGGGGAACCACATAAAGTAAATAACCATATAAGACTGTGCATACAACTGCAGAAGTAAATCTGTACTAATATTTTCATACAAGACCATGTTCCACCTAAAAACTATATTAACAATACCATATAGTAGATGATGAAGCTTCATATGCAGCCATTATTTTAAAAAAAAGAATGGGATCAAATTTTCTTAGCAAAACATGGTTCTCTTAATAAGCATGTCATGGTAAAACATGGTTCTCTTAATAAGCATGTCATGGTAAAACATGGTTCTCTTAATAAGCATGTCATGGTAAAACATGGTTCTCTTAATAAGCATGTCATGGTAAAACATGGTTCTCTTAATAAGCAAGTCATGGTAAAACATGGTTCTCTTAATAAGCATGTCATGGTAAAACATGGTTCTCTTAATAAGCATGTCATGGTAAAACATGGTTCACTTAATAAGCATGTCATGGTAAAACATGGTTCTCTTAATAAGCATGTCATGGTAAAACATGGTTCACTTAATAAGCATGTCATGGTAAAACATGGTTCTCTTAATAAGCATATCATGGTAAAACATGGTTCTTTTCACAAGCATGCCTTCATAAATCATCGGTTCTCTTCACAAGCATGCCTTCATAAATCATTGGTTCTCTTCACATGAATGTTTGCCTGAAGCAGATGCATGGATATTAAAGACCCATTGTTGGCAAAGATCTTTTTAGCTACATGCATGTTAGTATATTTACAGTGATATTTTTGTATGTGAACTGAATGTTCAAATCAAAACATAGATATCATAAGTTATGAGCAAATGCTTACAGATGCACTAGAGGATACAGAATTACAACTAAAAGTGAATTTCATTATTTTAAATTGACAGTGATTGGAAAAAGTTTAAAAATTAAATTGAGACCGTAACAGAAAAAGATAATAAATTGCAAAAAAGAATGAATAAAGACAGGGGATAAACAAGTTTGTGAGCATAGTCTTAAAAATATAATATAAAAAAACTATTGATTTTATTATCAGCTAAAAGTCAACTAAAATCAAATTTACCAAATGTCACACTTCTGAGAGAGGAATAGAACTGTATGCAAAATTTGCTAAGACAGATGACTACTGCAAAAATTAAAGGCAGGTTTTATTCTCATGCACCCCACCAAATTGCTGACAATTTCAAGTCTTAGGGCCCTCTAGACCCCAGCCTGAGAGAGAGAGAGAGACAGAAAAAATTTATATTGGAATCATGACAATTTTCTTGCATTATTGTTCATTTCAGCAAAAGATTTAATTTAGATTTTTACAATTATCAGTGATCCAACTTCCACTGCTAATTGCTGGGCTGCAATTGGGTCTCTTAGAGACTATGCCACCTTTCAGGTGGCTTCGCATAATATAAAAAACACCAGAAAACATATTGAATATAACAGACTTTTTTTAAATGATTTTTTTCATGTGTATAAATGTATAATCAAAATAAACATGATTGTTTCTTTATTTGATATCCAGCTGTTATTATTGCTTACAGGTTTGCACAAGAAGAAAATGATACAGAAAGACATAAATTGTCCTTTTTGGAGCAATTCTGACAAGATTTTGATACACAAGTCAGTGATAAACATAAGTGAAACTTTTAATGAAAATGAACTTAGGTGTCAAAGGTAGTCAGTTATTCTTAATGGAAATTTACACATCATTTAAATAAAGATACAATGAGTATCTGAATATAGTGCATAGTTCACAGTGACAATGATTCCATAGAGGCAAAATTTAGTGCTAATTAAATAACCTTATCTCATGATCCAGTCAATGAATGTGCATCCAATCTTGATGGTGCATGTGAAATGCATAACATATTAAGTTTTCTGATTGCAGTGTATAGAATTCAGGTCTGCCTTAAAGGTAACAGGGTGTCTGATTCTTATAGAATTCTTTTTACCAAAGGTCACTTATATGTATATACATGTTTTTATGATGCCTAATGAATTAGTAGAAATCAGCATATATAGGTTTTTTATATTTGTTAGATTGCCTGCTAAAACATGACATTCTTCATTTAGATAGTTTCTGTAATAGTTTATATTGTAATTATAGGAGCTGTCAAATAATTGTTTCTTTTATGTTCTTTCGGCTAACTTGTGATTTTTATTCATCTATTAATCTCTCCTTTGACATATAGAAGTGAAGTCTGACTCCAGAGCAAGTCGCAAGTCTAAAACCCCGGCCCCTCCCAAAACCCCTGCCCCTAAAGCTCTTTCTGATGATGGCAGTGAGTACAATACCCTAGTAATACACACCCACTGGGACGAAAGTTTTCCAGACATAACTCTAGATACAATTAGAGTTCAAGATTCCATTCTAAAAGTTTAGAAATATATTATATCTGGGTATTCAGCATATATTTTAATTAATTTATAATTATGTAATGTGATGCTTTTTATGCATTGGTGATGTTAAAGTGAATTATTATTAAATTTTATTTCATGTTACATTTTGCAATTACTCATAAAATTATATAATTTATGTACACATATTTCTTCTTTCTCAAATATTGTAAATAATATAAGTTTTTTTATAGTGTGTCCAATTTGTCATTTTAGAATGTGTGACATAAGCATAAACCATAAATGGATAATGGAGATTGATAGTGATTTCAGTTAAACTTAATAAAACAACTTAGCAAGTTTCCTAAGTTGATTCTTTCATTGCTTTAATTTTTTCTGTACCTTATCAGTCACTTGACTTTTAATATGGAATCTTTAGAATGTTGGGGTACAGGTACAATCTGATTTTATCTAGAGAAATTCCCTGCTTGGGATATATATTCCTTCACTAATAGTTGAACACCAACCCCTCACCAATAGTGCTGAGTCCCTACCATGTAATGGTGGCAGATTGTGCATATGGCAGTATGGAAGCTTCAAACATTTAAACTTTTATTTAAAAGGCTTCATTATAATTCTGTATGTTGGGTAGTAGGTGATTTGAGACATGTCACTGGCACTTGGTGATGGTTATAGAGAATTGCCTCCCTTTCCTTTGTAAATTACTTGGTCAAAGTAAGACTAAAGCTTCTAAATGCATCAGAATTATTAGTACATTAATTCCAAGCTATTTTACTCAGCATGATGTAGATAGATCAGTTTAGAATTCCCAGAGAAAACATAATATCAAAATGACCAGATATTGGCAGTTCATATGGAACATTTTAACAGTAATATTGCTAATGCATATGCATTCTGAGTGTTAGTACTTGAGGATTTATAACTTTATATATGATCCATTTGATGCTTTCGAGTCATTTTATCCAAGTATATTATTGCATAATGGCAAAGGGAGGTAACTCATTTTAATTATCGTATCCATAAATGTCTGAGGCCTTTTGTTTCACCACACTGGAGTGAGAATGGTTGAATATGACAATCACCAGCATAGCCAATCCATTATACCATTAATAGCAAAATTAGAGTCCCTTGGTAAGGTGTGATTGCCAGAAGACTTGTATGGTTTGTGTGAACATCTGAATATAACATAAACAAAATCAAATAATATCTTCAAAATTTTCTTTGCCATGTGTTCAGAATTATTCAGTACATACTGAAATGCTTTGCACATTTTTTACATCATTTGTTTTGGTAATGAGTAAGCTCAACTATCTCAGCTCTTGTGTACAATCAGAATTACCATAGTATTATAAATCAACACACTCAAATTGCATTCAAATAAATTAAAATAACCACAGTATTATAAATCCAAATACTCAGATCAATTAGGATGACCACAGTATTATAAATCCATGCACTCAAACTAGATAGATTTACCACAGTATTATAAATGCATGCACTCAAACTAGATAGATTTACCACAGTATTATAAATGCATGCACTCAAATCAATTAGAATTACCACAGTATTATAAATGCATGCACTCAACTCAGTTAGAATTACGACAGTAGTATAAATACATCCACTGAAAATTAATTAAAATTAACATACCACAGTATTATAAATCCATCCACTGAAAATTAATTAAAATTAACATACCACAGTATTATAAATCCATGCACTCAAAATTAATTAAAATTAACATACCACAGTATTATAAATCCATGCACTCAAAATTAATTAAAATTAACATACCACAGTATTATAAATCCATGCACTCAAAATCAGTTAAAATTACCACAGTATTATAAATCCCTGAACTCAAAATAAATAGAAATTACCACAGTAGTGTAAATCCTTGCACACTTTCATTTCAGCAAGGTTGTTGCTGCTGTTTTTAAAATCAGAGACATGTATACAATATTTATAACCCTACAGTAACTTTTTAGTCATATTTTCTCCTGGCTAAATTCTGGGGTTGCCATATTCATCATCCTTTCCTTGGTCAGTGAGTGTTTAAGGATTCAGGTCAGCAAGTGGTGATTATGTTGTCCACTTGGGACTTTATATTGTGTGTATTGCAATGATTGGGACTAAATATTGATTGAAGTGTTGTCAACTCAAGGTAAAATAGATGCAAAGCTAAATAAGTTCACTGAACTTTGTGTAGACAGTGATTATAATCTACAGTGGATAAGGGTCCATGCTGTTTTAGTCACAGTCACACTAAAACATTATCTCACTGGGAAATGAGGTCTGTTCAGATAATCAGATGATTGCCAAAATAAAATTTGCCAATCCTAATCATTAGCATATAATTTTCTTTCAAATCATTTGAAAACATTTATAGACCATAATTTTCTTTCAATCATTTTGTTTTCAAATTCAAACTTTAATTACATAGATAAAAAATATGGAGTGGGGGATGTACAAAATTCAATGCAAAGTGATGATATTTTAATATTTTGAACTTGAACATATTATGATGTGAAAATTGTCATGCTGTCTAACCACATAGTCCCAAAGTCAGGCAAAATTACTATTGTATATCTAAATTTTCAGCAGAACTAAGTTTATCTGAACTCCATGGGGAACATGAACACATTTGAATAATTATGAGTTTTGATAAATCACTGTTGGTTCCTTTGATTTAGTTTATATTTAGGTTTGCAAAACTTATTCTTTCATCATACTTAAATTGATGAACTGAGGGAAGAGGTCCACACAGGGATCATTGGTTATTGGGTGTTTAAATCCAAAGTTTGTAGCAACCACAAAGACCTCATAAATTGGTACCAATGAAAAAAACTCATAATTCATATTGTATAAAATCGGCACAATGAGAGACATGGATATTGTATGGCCTGGATACACCTATAATCAAAATAAACTAGTTTCAGATCAACAACAATATTTTACTGTTAATGAGACAAAACATGGGTACCTTTTCTGTAGCCAAGGAAAGGTAACCATTAGTAGTCTCATTAACTGCAGATGGCTTTAGCAGGTAACACTATTCACTCTACTGTATTGACCCAATTGTAAAACCCACAATACTATTGTTCAGTGCCTGTTATAATTTATAATATTTAGGGAATAAGTAACAATTAGTGGTAGATAAGTTTAGCTTGGTTATCAGTAAGACATCTGAATAATAAATACACAAAACAAAGTAGTAGTGTTAAATATTTTAAATACATGTATTAAATAATTTGTTTTCTTATCATCATTGTTTGACTGCAACTGACAAGAGACCTTGATCCACTGATGCATTATATATTGGTTATTATGGGTCTGCACTGTTAACAAATGTAGTGGGTTGGCTTGCAAGGAAGATTAGATTATTGACAGAAAAGGGCTTGGTGAGCAACAAGGTTGTGCATGGTTGATGAGTTGCATTATATGTTCTATGTTTGGTTGTTATTTTCTTTGGTTATGATTTAGATTTAGGAAACTTACATACTCTGGAATATGCATATCAGAGATATTTCCAAATTTTATGCACACTGCCTAGATTAATAAATGAATATTCACTGTATAAATTAAAATGTGCCATATTTAAAATACTGATATATCATTTCTAAATACCTCTTGAAAAATTTGTGGAATTATTGCATTTAGTTTATTAAGAAAATCATTTTTTTTTAAATTCTTGTTAAGAAACCCATTACAGCAGTTGATGCCATTATCATGCCACATTATGTCGCTGGAGGAAATTGTTATATAGTCCATAGATCATTTTTTGAATTCTTATTTTTGTTCCTTACTTAGGATTTTTAGAAGTGAACTTTATCCAAAATATCATTTTAAACTTCATCTTCATTTCAGTTGCCTAATTTTGAAGACTTAGGCTTTTTACTGTCTTTTATTGCAAAGCCATGTTTTCACTCAAATTCTGGTATGCTGTTCTTCTGATTGCTAAGAATGATTTTTAACTCATTGTCATGAGGTACCAGTTTTTCATGGGATTATGGTTTACTCCAAACCACAAAATTAAAGATGCAAGAAACAAAAAGTGAGCCATGTGCTCCAGAAAACAGTGCCCACTCTGTTTTGTTTCCGATCAACAATGCTCAGCTGTTTGATAGTTCAATTTCATTACTGTAATAAAATATATTTTTTAATATTTTGTTTGAACCCATTTTGTTAAACATTATAAATCAGGTATATGGTTTTAATAGCCATTAGGTTTCTTTTCCACTCACTGCCTTATATCACTGTGTTATGAGATCAGTATGATTGAACTACAAAGAGCATGAATTATTTAAGCTCTAGTATCACTGAAAATTAAATAAAGGGTAATGAAATGATGTATGAAAATTAGATGTAATGCTTATTCAAATTGATCCTTTCAAACATGCTGCAAATAATAAAATTGCACTGTATTCTCCACACTTCTCTGATTTAGGATTCAATGACAGTCATGATCCATCTGAATGAATAATTACTTCAAATTACAGGCAGCACTCATGTTGAAATTTAAATCCTCTTGATTAAACACTAAGTATATACAGTAATTACATTGCACTTACCTGATGTTTGGACAAACCCCACAAATAAACTTAAACTCAACCCTGCCTTTTGGTGTACAAAAGTACATGTATTTGTCATGTAAAAATATACAGAAATTGCAAAAGTCCAGCTTTCTCAAAACCACCAGTATTTCCAACATTCTATACTGATTCTCATTCCCCTACTACACATAAGAGGTTGTCAAAACCTGCTAATCACATTGCGAAATGAGAAATGTCGACATCATCCACATAACATGATGTATGAAATGTACTGATAGTGAATTGAGTTTCATCACTTAATGTAGCCAAGAAAGTGTATATTTATAAAACAAACTGGAACATCTCAAGATAATGTTATAGATTTATTTGACATTCGTGAACACTGTATGTTGCATTTTGATAAGTGATTTATTAATATAAAACTGATGACCTTGACCATGGGGGCAGCAAAATACAATCTGGATCACAGTCTACTTGTATTTCGATTTTGACACCTTTAAGCTAAGGAAAAAATGACAGGAAGTTTTTCAGTACTTCTGTATAGGCCAGTAGTCAAACAACTTCATCCCCTGTCTTACAGTTTACACTTAGTCTATACTGTTGTACAGAATCCCATCTGTATAATGATAGTCTGTGTCATGTATATATAGTCATGTTCAAGTCAGATCCAACTGCATAGACCCAGATCTGCTAGCCCACTATACATTTCTTAGGATTAATCAGTAGAACAAAAACATAGAATAGGATCTGCAAGTGTGTTATGCAATGGCTTATCAGGGTCTATGCTATTTGCAGTTAAAGCTGACTTGTGAGTATATATAGTAGCTTTTCCATTTAAATCACAAAAGTTAATCCATTTAGAAAAACTCTCTGCCTCATGACTTCATTTCATGGACCCATAATGTTGGTAATTAGCCACAGTAAAGATGGCATCCATTCATGCAACATAAGATGCAACATTTCTTTTAAAATATGTGTCTTTTCTATGTCACAGAAGATAAGCAAAAAGAGAGATCTGAGTCCATTATAAGTATTAGTAAGTTCTTGGTACATTGTTGTAATGCCGATCTGGATTACTAATTGCAGTAGTTGGAATATGCTTGAACTTAGACAGTTATTTGTTAATTTTTTTGTAGAGATAGTTGAATCAAAACATGCTTAGTAACAACATGTTTTTTTGTCTCATTAGGAGCCACTTCTTATGTACAATTACCTATGCCCTAGTAATGATGAAAACATAGATAACATTAAATGACTTTTCCAGTACAAATTCAAAGTACATTGAACTCAGTTTCTTTTCTGCCTCAACCATGACAGTATACATTGGAAGTTTTTTTCATCTGTGTACTCTGCAGGTGTATCAAGATTGTCCAATAGGCAAAATCAAAATATTATCTTAATGTTTTCATTGTTTGAGTGATATTTCTGAACAAATAATTAAAATGGGCAACATATTTGTACATATATTGGAATGTTTCTGTGGTGAAAATAGTTTAAATATGTTTGTTATAAATGTGTGAAATTTATATTTGTAATCATTTACCCAGTTAAGTCAGAGTAAATTTCAATAATAAGAAAATAATACTGATAATGTACAATTGCATTGCACTCACATGCATATTTTTTTCCTGATTAGCAGAGTGTAGATATTTTCTTTCTTTTACTTCTTTTTATTAAAGAATATATGCTCATTTAAAATAGAATTTCTTGAATGTTAATACCAAGGTACCACTCCAATAAATTTGCCCAAAAGTAGGATGTGGACTTATTATATTCTTAGTAATTATTTTACAAAACTGAAAATGTTGGAGGAAGGGCATATCATATCTTTTTTTTATCAAATTTATACTTAGATAAAGATGGTTTTAAAGAAAATTCCCAATGAACAGGAATTATCTCACAGAATGTACTGTAAAATCATTAATTTTATGAATACCAGTTTTTGTGGATTTAATGCTTGGTATACAGACCCGAAAATGAAAGAGATGTTGAACATCTGTGGAAAAAATAGGATCCCTTCCTCAATCCACAATTATAATTTTGTGAAACACACAAAATATTGATACCCACAAAAACAAATCAATTAAAAGTATTTCAGTAAATGAATAAACTATAAATCAAAGAGAAATATTCTCAATCTTGAAACATTAATTTGATATAGATTCGTTATGTTAGACATTTAAATATTTCCTGCAGATACTAATGCCAAATAGTGCAGTTCTTGATTGCATGTACTGTAATGCTGCAGAAAATGTTAACACTGACAGCTTTGTAGTGTATATTTAAAGCATCAAAATTTTATGAAATACCATATCCTGTATTAAAAGAAGTTAATAAAAAAACATAATATATCCCATCTATTAGAAAAATGTTTATAATCAAAACCTAATCAAGTGCATGTTCGTTTATGAATTACCATATATATTTATAAGTGGAGTCCAGTGCAACTAGACTCTGATCTGCCTGCCACTGCATAATGGACTGGCAGATCTGTGTCTTTGCAGTTTGCACTTGGATTCCATTTCTATAAATATGGTAGAACATTTTCATGCATGTCAGTAATATGACTACTGTGAATTCATTTATGTACATTTATTTTTATGAGGGGCATAATTATTTTTCTTTATGTAAAATAAAGATGCTTGTGTTGATATTTGAATATGCTTCTGCTTTAACAGCATTTATGACAAAGACATTTTTATTCTCCACAGCAGATCTTATTATTTTAGAACATGTTTTGGCAGTGGCATTATCTGTCCCAGGGGAGGTAACCTACTCTGAAGAGAGTGAGGCATTTTATGTTGGGTACTTAAATGCATGGTTTATATTGAGCCCAAAAATCCTGCCATGAATATAAATGAATCCACAGTATTTTGCTCCTAACTGCATGAAATTTGATGAGACTTACAACTGTATGGTTTTCTTTTTATGGTTTCTTTTTTGTTGATTTAAGTTTTACGTTGTAAATTCTAATGTATTAGTATTTACACCTGACAAGTTAATAATTATGAGTCATTTTTCATTTGCTACTCTCTTTAGTTCTCCATCATTTGTCAGTTTTAAACAATTTATAAATATAGGTCAGATATAGTAGTTTTAAAACATTTTTGATCCCTTAAAAAGAGAAAATGTTACTTTTATAGGCTTTCATTCATATTGCCTTTCAGTTTCACCTGTCATTATTTAAGATGCATGTATATTTTTATGGTGACAAGATATGAATGGAAATATGTTCCAAAGTCAAGCACACTTTGAATTTATTACTTTTTTCAGATAAGCATTAAATAAATTTGTGTAATATTTATTGTCTTCAGCATATTTTTTCTTGAAATATCTAATAATTATAAAAATAATATTAATAATAATAATAATAATAATAATAATAATAATAATAATAGTTGTACTTTTGTATTATTGCTGATGCAGTAGGTGAAGTTCTTACTCTGCCAAGACTTTTATCTTAATCTTAATTTATAGTAATGAATTTGTTAAAGTTGTTAACTAGAGTATGAAAAATTCATCACCTAAACATTCTTTGTAAAACTAATTTGCAGGTGAAGGTAAGGGCAAGAAAAATGCTGATAAGGGCAAGGTAGCTGACAAGAAAGCACCCCCACCAGCTAAAGATCCTAAAGGCGGAAAGCTATCTAAAGAGGTATTGGTGCATTACTGAAAATCAAATTTTAGTATCATAAATGTATTTTGAAATAAGTACATTTAGCATATTATTGATAGGACTGTTGCAGTTTGCTCATGGGCAATTCTCTACCTTGCTTTTACACAGAATGCAAGTTTATGCAAATTTTGTTTCATGTAAATCATGAAAATTTTATCCTTGTGATATTTTTGTTACTTGCTATATATATAGTAATCAAATACAACAGCAAACATCATAGAACCTGATCTATCATTTCATAATGTGCCAGCAAATTAGAAGAAAGGGGTATGTTTCCTCATTAAAAGGTTTCTGCAGGAGGAACCTTTCAAGATGGAGACCACAGCTTGTCAGAAATGTTATAAGCCCTGGCAACTGGGCAGTCTCCAACAATCTTCAGGATGTGTGCCTTCCAATCTATATCTTTCCTCCTCACCAGAAGTAACTTGTTTTTTCCACAGACATGGTCTTTCAGTTTCATGCTCTGCCATCGGCCTGGCTTTCACACCCAGATCATGGGAGTAGTTTCCACCCACTTCAGGTCACTGGGGATCCCTATCCTCCAAAATTTGTTGATCCACAATGGCTGGCTAGAGTCCCTTATAATAGATCTGTCCCACTATTCGTCAGTAGTGACAGGCTTGGTCTTTTATCAAACATAGATAAATCAGAGTTTACTCCATTTCTTGATATCATCTGCATGGGAATACAAGAAGGATTGAGCTTTATGCCCCATCCATAGAGCAAGTCTGTATTGTTCACTGGAAATTATGAGTCAGTTTCTCTCCCCTGCTAACCAGGGTTTGTTTGCTTCATATATGATTGGGTTCCCCAGTCTCAATTATATCTGTGCCTGGCATGATCAAGGTAGACTTTTATCTCAGTTAGAGCATTGGATTGTTTTTTGGGGGTTTTTTTTGCAGCTTCTAAAGAGAGAAGAAAGGGTAGAAAGCATCATTTCATACCCCATAAGAGATCAGCTACTATTTCAGTGTCCACCTATCCGAGTTGGATTATAATAACTATCAAGATAGCTTATCAGTGCCTTAAAGAGGGACTTTTCATTCATGAAAATTTAAGCCCATGAGGTTTGAGCCACTAAGTCATTCATCTCTAGATCATGTGATGGAAGCTGTGTTTTGGCAATTTCACACTACCTTCTGCTATAGGGGCCCCGAGTGGCCGAGTGGTCTAAAGCGCTGTCCGTTATGGATCACTACCATCTCACCTCTGTCTGCATGTGTTCGAGTCTAGGATTCGGTGAATGTGGATATGTGAGAAAGCTTGCCAGTAGCTTCTCGTGGGTCGGTGGTTCTTTCTGGTGATTTCCCGGTTTCTTCCTCCACCATTATTACTGGCCGCCATGAATAGCCTATCTTGTGCTGAAAAATGGCATTAAGCACAACAACAACAACAACCTTCTGCTATAAACTAAACTCATTAGCTCACTAAAGTAATGGCATGGGTGGGAGTGGGCAGTTGTGATGTAAGTTACCCATGCAGATTCTATCAAGCAGTTATATTCTCCAGTGAGTATTCCTAGTTATTTGTTTTTCCTTCAGCAGTTGTGGATCATCAACCTTCCACCAATCTGGCAAATTCAGCTATGCTGTGGCAAAAGGTTATGTATTTATTATGGTATTAAAATATAGATTATTTTGTGGGAGCTGAAACAAATTTTAATGATGTAATAATTACCTATTGCTATTACCAGATTCCCACCACCTGCCCCACATTGATGTCCTTCTAATTAAAGCTACACCTTTAAAAAGAATGAAGGATTTGTGCATGGGCAAGGATGCTATAGGTTGGACTTCTGAATACTCTGATATCCAGATCATAATGAATCACCCAATGGAAAGATTAATTCGCATCATGCAGTTAAGATTATTGTGCAGGGGGGGATAATAGGCTATGCAATTGCAACAGGTGCTATTAAAATTAGTTTTACTCACCCACCCCAAACACAAACACAATAACTACATTTTAATGCAAATACTGATGGGCTTTAACTGGAAAAGTCTTTTTGGAGCAATGCAAGCATGTAATAATCTGCTTCATCTTAAATTTTGTTTGCAGCTCCATGATCATGTAATAATAAAAATATAGATGCAGCTTCATCTTAAAGTCCTTTTGGAGCTCTGTAAGCATGTAATGATCAACTTTTATGCAAATCTAGATGAAGTTTCATTCTGTAGTCCGTTTGGAGCCCTACAGGTGTGTAATGTTGTGATGATCAATTTTAATGCAAATATAGATGCAGTTTTAACTTAAAAGTCCTTTTGGAGCCAAGAAGGTATGTAATAATCAACTTGAATGCAGATCCAGATGCATTTTCATCTTCAAGTCCTTTATGGGGGTCATGCAAGCATATAATGATCAACACAAATATATTTGAAGCTTTAGATTTAACCCTTTTGGTGCCATGCAAAAATGCAGTAATAAACTATAATGCAAACACTTGATGGATCCTCACTGGAAACTCTTTCTGGAGCTTTAATGCAAAAACTTGATGGATCCTCACTGTAAACACTTTCTGGAGCTTTAATGCAAACACTTGATGGATCCTCACTGTAAACTCTTTCTGGAGCCTTAATGTAAACACTTGATGGATCCTTCACTGTAAACTCTTTCTGGAGCCTTAATGTAAACACTTGATGGATCCTCACTGTAAACTCTTTCTGGAGCTCTGCAAGCATCTAATATCAGTTTGAATTCAAGTTCATATGGAGTTTCATCTTATAGTCCTTGGTGCCCTAGCAGCTTGTTATGATTTAAAAATTAACTACCATAGTGCAAATCTAGATGCAGCTTTATTTTAAAGTCACAGTGTTGTCAAATGCCACTAGTCAGGGCATAGTAGTTACTGTCAGAATATTTTGCAGCTTAGTAAAGTAACTTCTGAAGACAACATCTAAACAAGAGAAGACATTTGTATGGCACATTTAAGATAATATCTGTTTTGAAATTTATAAATAGATTAATAATGCCAGGTTGATGCCCCAAAATGTACAGCTTAAATCTGACAATATGCCATATATTAAAACCTACCAATATTTAAGGCATGGTATCTTCTAAAGAGTAAATGGTGCCACCTTGGGTGGACATGGTGCAACACCCTCAAAAAACAGGTCAGGGACAACACCGAGTCATAAACATCATTTATGTTTGTTTATTTGTAATATGAATCCTTGCACAGTGGATAAAAAAGAAAATTATTTGATTAGAAACATGTTCAGAATCTAATTGTAATGTACTTCTAATTGCCTCATATGATATTGTTTTGTCAAGATGACCTTATATGCTAAAACATAAGTACAGTAAACCATAATTGCTACAGATTGTAACTAATTGCTGATATTTTCAACCCAACAGTCTACAAAAACAGACTTAAAGGGCAAGACAACACCAGCAGCTTCCAAGAAACCACCAAGTCGAGGTGCAACAAACACATCCATGGATCGTGAACAGACTGGGTCTCCAACAACTAGTCGCCCACAGAGTGGCATAACACATGATGACCCAGTCATTGACAAAAAATACAAGGAAAAATTATATGTCCAGGTATATGTTTGAGAACTAATTACAGTATTCACTTGCTAAGTATATTGTCCATTATCCAGAACTACTCGATAATCCAGAACATGTGGATAATGCAGACCTGCCAGTTCTTACGATTTTGCCGTTAAGTGTTATGAAAATTACTCTTAAAATACAGACTTATGGTATAAAAGCAAAAACTACAGAAAAATGACCATTGCCGAAAAAGCTGGAAAATTTGTTCATCCGTGTTTGATTTGGATCTGGGTGTCATATTAGAATTATTAAAATTCATCAGGGAACCAGACTAACTTGACAGCAGCTCCTCAGATGCTTTAAACTGCCACTATTTGTTCATGCGACGTTCCTGCATGATCCAACTCTTGATTATAGAATTTGTTTAAAAATCGCATCCAGCAAGCAATGCATGTTTAAGACAAAAGGGAAAATAAGCCTCTTAAAAAGTGTTAATAATAAACATCGAAGAATTAAAAGAAATATTTAAATTCTTTTGAATTAAAGATGGAACAGACACAATTACGTTTTTGGACATCATTTACCAATTTAAGTGTGATGCATGGCGGGAGATATGATTTTGTCATATGCAATGGTAAAATATAAGAATTATGTCTCGTTGAGAGACAGAAACCAAGCCATTGAGCTGCATAGAGGTTGGATCTTGAGTTTGTGCAACTGTACTAGTGGTAAATAATGTATACACATACTTTACAATCTATTCAGTTGAACATGTTTAGTTTTGCTGCATATATAGAATACTGAACTTTTAATTACGTTTTCTAGCTTTACACTTGCAGTTTATAACATTTTTTACACCTTACCGAAAACAGGTCAAACTTAAGGAAAAAAATCAACTGCCTTACTGAGAAGGACTCATCAGGGTTGGCAGGTCTGGAAAATATGCTGTTCCGATCACTGATCATTTTAATCACAATTGAATAAAAGTCAAGCTTTATTCATATGAAAGAAAAGTCTGGATGATTGACATTTTCCTCTAGTGGCTTGCTTGTTATTTTTGAATGGTTGAGCAGCTTCATAAGACACATATAAGCATCAAAAAAAGAAATTTTTGCATTCATCCAAGTTAAACTTCAGTCAGAGGTTCCCAGTAACATTGATTAGCTGATTTTGAGTTTAATTTTTCTTTTAAAATTTTTTGTTTAGATGTTCTTTTTTTGGTAAATTCTGTTACTAATTTTATCATTGTATACCTTTTCAGGCATATAACATCATATCAGACACAGTTTCACAGATGGAATTTGTATTTGAGGAAATAATCCAAAATGACAGCACAAGACCAACCCTAAAACTGTGACAGATCTATATAATGTGATTTTTTACCACTTGAAGTCAAAACTATCTTTGCTAGACATTTCAGGACCCAAAATATTGGCAGCTTTCAATATTATCTGATTTTATCAATCTTATTGAATCTGAACCACATTCATTTTCTTATCTGTAATATGACGTTGACACTGTAGGACTTGCATACACATGGATAAAGAAATTTGAACTGTATTTTTGTCTGTTATGATTTGCAGGTAACAAACATTATTAAGTAAACTGCTTAGCAATGATGGGGAGGGGATATATGAAATTACATGAGTAAAATATGAGTAAATCCCTGTCTTATTCTTGAACATTGCATTTTGACATACTGTCCAGAGAAATATGTGAAATGATTGAAATTAAGAGAACTGACAATAAAGCCAGTATGTACAGGCATACCGTCCTTGCGCACTGTGATGCATTTACTTGATACATGTTTATACACTCAATACATGTGATAAAACAGAATAATCTGTCCAGTAGAAATAATTTATATTATGTAAAATCTTATTAATATTTATAAAATTTCATTGATAATTATTTTGGCAAATAAAACGGAACAAAATTTTGTCTTTATCTTTTGACATTTTTTAAAATGACCCTGCCATTCATGTGCCATAAATATGGCATGGGGCATATTGTGTTAGGCTTGCTCCTCAGTCTTCTACATATGTATCCAACTTATTTGTGTGTGTAAATACTCTTACATTTGTTCATGGACTGTGTTAAAACTTTTAGGTTATGTCCCCTTTTAGTTTTAATTATTACTTGATCATCCTTGTGTATTAAGCTAGTCTCAGACCTTTGATAAATTGCTTAAAAACTTGGCAGATATTGCTGACATACACGTGCATGTCAGCTTGTTGTTGTGCTGAGATGCATTTGTCCAGAGTTATGCCCCCTTTTAGTGTCAACTGTATCTACCATATTCATGATAATTTTCATGTGTCTGCAGCTTGTTCAGTAGTTTCAGACGATTACCCAGAAACTTGGCAAACAATCACTTACTTGGGATATGTACATGGCTTTCTGTTCATTATCAGGTGCATTTTTTTTTTAGTTTTGCTTCTTTTATGGGTATTAAATGCATATGCAGTCAAACCCATCCTAACAGTCACCTGTGATCAGATGTCACCTGGTCATTACAGCTATTCAAACTTCCCCATGGCTAATTTCCTATATAAATGTTGTGTAATCAGTGGTTACCTGTCTTCCATGGTAGTCAGCAGCCAGATGTTTCCTAACCAATGGTTTTGCTCTGCATTAATTGGTCACCAGAGCATATCAGCAATGACCACTGGAAGTACCCAAATTAAACACTTATTTTGTTTGATGAGCAAGGCATGGTTTAGATAAATGCATGTCATGTGAATTGATGTTTAAGCATTTCATATTTCGATTGTACTTACCATACTCCAGTCACACTGTCAAACTCAAATGTGTCAACATGTCAGCTTCAAAAGCAAGGCAATTTTTATTCTACAGGTGAGAATTGAAGCAATTTGTTTGCTGGATAGTGGGAAAAATAGTTGTGTTATTGCAGCAGGAATGGGGGTCACCTTCAGTGACAGGCAAAATTAGATGTCTTCATGTATATGCCTGTGAATTGAAGTTATCTCTGAAAGAAAATATTTGTCTTTGAGAAGAGATATGAGTTACATCCCATTTCATTAGGTTCATGGGATATTCAATATTCAGAATCTGTCTGTGAATGCATGTGAAGTTTCATTTCATGGGTCACATTGAATAGCCATATACACATTTTTTTGATTTTGTGTTCATCACATACTTCCCACATAAACCAACTGTCTTTTGATCTTGTTGAGCTGATAATCCTGATATTGTTTTGCATAAACAAAGATCAGTGTATATTTAGTTGGTGAAGATTTCATTTTAAGGATGAATTAAAGTAATCAAGATGCAATAATCTTGTGTGGAACATAAATTGAGAGAGAACAATATACTCATAATTATAAGTGGACTATTAGTATCAATGTGATTGAATATATGCATCATCATTGACATCACAATCTTGTGATTGTTTGAGAGCTATATCTTTTCATTTTGTATTCATTGCAAACATTGTTTTTGCATGTTTAAACATACATGCAAACATTCAGTTGGAGATGGTTCTTTTGTAGAAGCAGCACTCACTCAAACTAAGAAGGGGCTGAGCATCATTATTACATAGACATATTTCTATTTTTCTGTACTCAAGCCACCTGTAACTTAATCAGTTTATTACTTTATTTATGTAAATTGCCTAAAACAAGTTCCATCAACTTATATAAACACTATTTCCATAGCTCAGATGTTAGTATGATGTGGTTTTTCTCATGGAAAAACCAGAGACTTTGGATGTACAGCCATTTATCCAAAATTTTACTTATTGCATATTAATATACATAGCTTAGTATGTGCATGCACACATTATCTCTTATCTTTGTTAAATTGAGTCCTGCAGATATCAAAACTAAGTCACTGTAACTTACATTTCATGCACAAGTAACTTGTTCATACAGTTAGCCTTTTTTTCTGGACATTAATAGTCCAAAAACAATTAAACTTTATAGACACATGCATTAGATTTGAAATTTAAGCCATATATCTGACACAGAGCCAAACTGCAGTACTATTTTACATAAAAGGTTAATATCTAACCTTGACCTTTGACTTATATATCCTACTCAATAACATATTTGTTCTCTCTGCTATAGAAAGTTGCACATATTCACTTACATGCATTTACTGTCAAATAACTGATATTAGCTTATTGAATGTTTGCCCTGTCACATATGCATAGATATTAGCACAGATTAATTGTGATGCACGTCTTATTCAAGACCCTGTCAATATTTTTTAAATATTGGCAGATTTATCTTTGCACAATCACACAGGGCAGTAAGTCCATTGTACATTGTGCAATGATTTTTCATTTGTCAACATTAGCCATGTAAGTCAAGGATTTCTGCATTACAGCTTGGTAAAAGTTTGAGGAATATTAAACTTGGCTCTTTGTACTTCAGTGGATTGCATTTGAACTTCAACTTTCTAGACATTAAAATAAAAGCTTCATTGCTCACTGCTGCTTTCAGTAAGTACATGTACCAGTTTTAACTGTTCAGATAAAACTGGATAAAACATTTCTTTGATTATGCAACCATTCATTGAATCTTGTGATTAATATTTGATGAAAAATTAAGAAGGCCAATTAGATAATACTTCTTTAAATATATATGACAATATTGTTCTTTTGTATCTTTAAGGAGATTAGGGGGCATCTCAACAGAAACAAGTATGAATATATTTTAATAATGCTTCAGTATTCCACATGTCTATTTACAGCATGATAATTTCCTACTACCTATACAATATGGAAGACATCTATCAAACATGCCTTTACAAATGACTAGTTTCTTTTGTTAACTAAGGTTAACACTGGACAAATTTTATATTCAAAAGACATACTCTGACAGTGACAAGTTTGTTTTTCTCTAATACAAGCAACATAGGATAAATTACATTCACCATCTACTTGGGTAGTGTCTAGTTTCATATAGCACATCACAACAATCATTACAATAAAAAAACATATTCTGCTAATAGTTAGTTCACAACTGAATTGACAAAATCACAATGTAGGTAAAGAAAAGAAACAAAAACAACAAGAAAATAAAAAATATTGCATATTATTCAAAAACACTTCTCCATCTCTAGTTGCCAAGGTGCCAACTAAACTGTTGAAATGTTTTGTTCAAGAATAGTGTTTGCTTTGAAAATTTATAAAAAATTGTTTCTAACTAGTATGTTTAGTGTCACTAACCCAGTATTAAAAAAACACCCCAGCTTGATATAATATAAAATGCATCACTGATCAGAGAAAACATTATGACACAACTGCTCTTTTACTGAAGAGAACAAGTGAATAATCCATGCATAATACCCATTGCTACACTGGTCAGAATTAATCAAATCTCAATTGCTATTCAAATATTTCACTGTTGATTAAAAGTTCTGATTTATTGTTTGTAGTATTATCAAGACAAAGAATTGTTATGTTACAAATTTCAAAAATAAAATAGCTGAAAACAAAAATATTAAAAATGAATGAGATTCCAAACTGACCCCTTGGACAAATGGGGAATACTGTCTACTACAAGTAATTAGCATTCATATTCCTTTAAAACCTATGTTTTTCTTTTTAGACAAATTTTCATATGACTGACATAGGACTGTTAAAGGATTTGTAAAAGCTGGATAAAAATGTTAAAATGATGAAGATTCTCTTTGGATTAGTTTCATATTTATGGCATGGCAAATTACAGTTATATTGTGCCAAGATAATTTAAGCAAAGTGTCTTGTCCATGAATGCAACAATGCAACCAGTCTGAATTGACCTGATAATAGCATTCAAACTTGAACCAGTCTGGTCACAAGTCTCATATGATAACCACTAAGCCTCTTTGGCTCTCATAAAGACTGATTATTGGATGCTGTATAGCAAACTCCTAAACATGTGTGACAAGAGGAGGGAGCTGAAGAAGAAAAAAAACAATAATGAAGGGGCAGAGCAGTACAAGGTAATCAACTGGGAAATCAAGAAAAGCATGAAAAAAGCAAATACGAACAATAAAATAACAGTCCAATGACATCAAAGGAAACTTGATAAGGAACAACAGCAAGAAAGCATACCAACTGGTCCAAGATCTAACAGGCACAAAACAATGGTGAGTTAACTACTTGCAGGACAAAGCCGGAAACTGCCTTATGGAAGAAAAAGAGATTCTGAAAAGATGGACAGAGTACTAAGAAGAATTTTACAACCACTGAGCCACAAAAGATCCTGAGGTACTGAACATCCCTCCAGCAATTAAAGACAACCACAATATCCTACATGAAGAAGAAGCAGTACTGAGGAAGTCAGAAGAAGTGGACAACATCCCTGCAGAACTGGTCCCAAGCAGGGGGAAAAGCAATGATTAGCACATTCACAAACATCTGCAAAAAGATCTGGCAAACAGGAGTATGGCCATCACCATGGACTCAATCGCTGATCATCACCATCCCCAAGTAAGGCAACTTACAACAGTGTCAAAACCACTGTACAATCAGTCTTATGAGCCATCCAAGCAAAGTCATGTTGAGGATTTTAATTAAAAGACAAAATTAAGACAGAATGTCATTGTTGACAATTAAAAATTAGATATTGACTAGAAATGTGTCTATAACACTTTTTGATGCAGATGACTGCAAAAGCATGATGCAATTTGTTAAACAAGGGTCATAACTCTTTGAAAGTTAGCCACAAAATAGTGAAAATGGAGCCTGACTGAGGTCTTTTTATATAATATATAATCCATTAAGTTCTTCAAAGTTATTGAGTGGAAGCTAAATTTGTGATATCATTGACATGGTGAAAAAACTCCACAAACTGGGGACATAAAATCTTTTAATTCTTTTTTAACTTAGCATACATGTCAAGAATATATATTCTGAATTTCAATTGCTGTATGTTTGAATTGTGTGTAATAAATTTCTCTGCAATAATTTAGTAAGAAATGACTGCAACATGCTAATATTTAAATTACATCAATGTAAGCCTATAATACCAAGCATTAATTAAAAGGGTTGACCTCAGAAATGTGAATTCTTTAAAAATATTTAACAAGCATCATAATTATATTAAATGAATGAGCAATAAAAATGAATCCACAGATATTGTCGTATAATCATCAAAGCCAATCCAAAAATGAGGTGAACAATTTTCATAAAAGTAAAATCATATACTGGAAACAAATCAGCCATCTTTTCTGAAAACAACTGTAATGATTCTATTTGAACAAAAATAACCAATTTAATTCAGGCAATGTTTTGCTAGCTAGCTTGGACTGTGAATTCACTTGCATTTGTTGGGTACCAAGGTTTGGGCACTCAATTACTTGTATTAACCAAAAATTTAAATACCAAATGAAAACTAATTTAACATAGTTACCATTTCTGTAAAATGCATTTTCAACAATTTCTGTACCCTCCCAATAATGCTAAACCATTAAAATTAATTTCATATATAATAGAAGAATTCAAGCAAAATTAATTTGGGCTTGTGTAATACAAATATTTGTTGGTAATTTTGCCTTTGATACAAATCAATGAGTGCATCACAATAGGACAACTGTATATGTAGATGGTGCTCACCAGTTATTATGTACTTTTGAGAGAGTGATGTATGTAAGGTGAAGTTGTTTGCATTTAAAACAAGTACAGTGGAGAGAATGTTGGCATACCTCTATGCTACTTTCATGTAATGTGGCTGACATTTCTTTGGATATTGTACTTTTGGAAATTGTAAATGATCTTAGTACACTGCTAACTAAAATGACTGCTCCCTTGTGTTCCAAAAATCAACCTGAATTTGTATAAAGTACACTATCCTTGGCAGCTATTAAAATAGGGAAAATGAATTTCGCCAGACTTGAAAATACCAGCTTCTGAAAGTGAAATGAATGGACTACCAAATATATAAAATGTAAAAAAAGTTATCAGCTCCTTTTTTTACAATTTACCTCTAAAGTTTGGGGAGTGAAAACGAACA
Source organism: Potamilus streckersoni (assembly GCA_016746295.1). NCBI lineage: Eukaryota > Metazoa > Mollusca > Bivalvia > Unionida > Unionidae > Potamilus > Potamilus streckersoni. Next base: position 1,345,546 of record JAEAOA010000362.1, on the reverse strand, counting down.
AGTGGAGCTAGCACTTTTTGGAAAGGTGCACAACTGGAGTAAGGCAAAGCTGTATACTCTATAACACATATTGCACCCATCAATCATACACCAAAATTAAGGAAATTAAAGGCTCTTTAAACAATGCCTGAGATATACAAAATCTTTTTTAAATAGCCAGTATAATTAGTGAGGAAACCCATGAAAATTCTAACCCTATGCTAAATACAAAACTGTAGAGCACCACCATAAACTGTACCAAATTTCAACCTACACACCATGTTACTTTGCTTAAAAAAGTAATGACTGCTATGTATTATGAAGAAATACAGAGCCTAATCTGCCCATCTTAGGCATTGTACAAATTTGGAAAAATTTAAAGATAGATTTGAGTGTATATATTTACAAATTCAAAAGGAGGGTAATTTTTTTTCTGAATATAACCCTTTAAATTATCAATAATTAGTGTTACTTGAAGAACAGCTATTGTTCATAAATCCTACTGTCTTTAGTACCATATCAACCTTCATTATCTTGGCAAAATTTTGGCTGGAAAAAAAAATCTATTCTGATTAAACATTTCTTTACTCAATTTCTGATAGCTGGCTGGTAAATCTATACAGGTTATATCAGTACAGAAACTTAATTTGGGTCAATGCATCACTTCAAGTTTGACCAAGGTTCAAGAAAAGCTGATGTCCTTCTGCTATTAAACAAAGCAAGATACAAGTTACTATTGATATACACCCTAAATAATTATTTTATAATAAGTGTTTCTGCTGCTTTTGTTTCACTGTGATTCCATCCATCTACAATCCTTCTTCATTGCATCTAAGTACAGCTTTACTTTTACTTGACCATTTTTAGGTGACATCATCCTTGACCTTTATCAGATGTGCATCTATAAAGATCGACCTTTTTAGATTTATGATAATGAGTACCATACATACTTGCTTAGAAAATAAGTCCAATTGCAAACTGCAAAAGAAAACAGACTGCCAGCAGATCTGGGTCTATACAATTTGTTAGGAGTAATCAGTAGAACAAACAACATAGACCTGTTCTATTCCTCATTGTCCATAGGTAAATGTCTGAATAAGAATTGAAAAACTGCAATGATTTAAAATGCTCCCAACAATCATGAAAAAGTTGTATGTTTCTTTATTTGGAGGGGGAAGGGGATAACAAAATTATTCAGATCATGAATATTTCCTGCAACAAAATGTCTGTACTGATGATTTACAGATTGTAAAGATATTTTAAGGCCTCACACGTTTTATTCACTTTTTCATTTTTTTCTGGACTGTTATTGTGATTATTAAAATTTTCTGAGAATTTTTTTCACTGCTCTGCATGAGAAAAAAGTCACAGCTAACCACATCATTTATATCATCTCTCCCAGAATACACAGTGCTAAGATACACCCAGGTAAAAAGTGGCATCATACCAATGACATCATGTAATAACCATGTCATTTTGCACTTGTATAAAGTATTGATTTTACAAAATAGGTCTACCTTAAAATCATAAGAAACAGATAGATCCTGACTATTAGCACAGTATGTTCCTGCAGAGCTTGTTCAATGCTGGATACAGTTGGTTGTATAGCAGTTGATGAATTACAATTATTATATTTTGGTTTGAAATTCATATAGCAAGTGGATGTATTTTACTTAGGTGAAAGAAATCATAATAAAATCATTAATAATTATACCACAAGGAGGAAATTGTTTTCTGTATGTATTAGTTGATTTACTGATGCTATGGTTTAGGAATAAAGAAGAAACTATGAATGAGTTCATTGAATGTGGATGCCATGCCAGTGCCTGAAATAACCTCAATGCAAACCTTAACCAGGGTGTGACAGACATAGGTAACAATATACCCCTAACACTTTCATGGTGGGATATAAAAAGACTGTTTTTGCTAGGTGACTAGTCTAACCTTTAGAGTGACTAGTCTAACCTTTAGTACATGATTTGGCATAAAAAAATATTTGTTTCAGGAAACTAGACAGAAATATTTGATCAACAACATCTCAAAAAGAATAATGTTTGCCAACTTAATCAGATCAGCAGCATAAAGTTGATTCTAAAACATAAAAGTGTCACAGTCTAAAAATCTACCTAATAAAAAAACATTTTATTTCCCTAAAACTCTAAATTTAAACACCAAAAACAGAATTAATCTGTAAATATTAAAGGTAAGCCTTAAAATGAATAGTGCACAGCCATAAATCATTTTTTCTGTATGCAAATGCTTCACCAAAGCAAAATGGCAAAGTTTGTGCTTAAGGGTTCAAAGTATTTTCTGAATGTTGACATGTAGCCAAATATGTACAAGCATGATTCTTACAAGGTCATTAACCATTAAAAAAACTGTCAAATTACCCAGAAGAAAGTCTAAACAAAATGAAAACCCTGCAACCATCATAACATGCAAATCTGAGATCTGAAATCTATACCCTTCAAAACAGCTACAATTGTTCCAGTTAGGTAAAAATCAATATTCCACTGCATCAATGCTCAAGGAAGGTCAAAAATGTTAAGATTATTTTATGTTGATCTTTGTGGAGTAAAATCAATGATGTTAATTGTTATCAGAGCAGATCTAAGTTAAGAGCACCTAAAAAGATACCTAAATATAAATTAAGAGTGCCTAAAAAGATACCTAAATCTAAATTAAGAGCACCTAAAAAGATACCTAAATCTAAGTTAAGAGTGCCTAAAAAGATACCTAAATATAAGTTAAGAGCACCTAAACAAATACCTAAATCTAAGCTAAGAGTGCCTAAAAAGATACCTAAATCTAAGTTAAGAGCACCTAAAAAGATAACTAAATCTAAATTAAGAGTGCCTAAAAAGATACCTAAATCTAAATTAAGAGTGCTTAAAAAGATACCTAAATCTAAATTAAGAGTGCCTAAAAATACCCAGATCTATGTTGAGAGTGCCTAAAACATACCTAGATCTAAATTAGGTGTGCCTATAAAACATACCTAGATCTAAATTAAGAGTGCCTAAAACATATATAGATCTAAGATAAGAGTGCCTAAAAACATACCTAGATCTGTTAAGAGTGCCTAAAACATACCTAGATCTAAGTTAAGAGTGCATCAAAATACCAAGATCTATGTTAAGAGTGCCTAAAAAACATACTTAGATCTAAGTTAAGAGTGCCTAAAATATACCTAGACACAAGTTAAGAGTGCCTACAAAAACATTTAGATAAATTAAAAGTGTCAAAAAACATACCTATGAACAAAAACTAACCAAGTTGTGATGGACAGATGGACATAAAAATGTAACACTATATGCCCAAACAAGTGATGTTGTGGAGCATCAAAAAAGCAAATTAAAAAGTTCCATGTGAGAATTTAAGCCCAGACATAACTGAACACATTTGTAGACAGCATTACAATTACATGAATAAATAGCATCATCTCAGATAAAGAACAAAATATTTTCACTTATAATTACTGACCTTGAGTAGCAACATTACCACATACACCAACCTTCATTTATAAGCTACAGCATTACAATACACATCAAATTATAAAACTAAGACCTTAAATGAGATCTCAGAGATTGTATACACAATTTAATTGATAATTATGTGAAAGTTCTATGCAATATGAATATACACTTGGTCATCATCTTACTGTAATCTCTTACTGAAAAAAATTTTTAGTTGCATGCTTTACATACAACAAATCTTAAGTAAATCACTTCCACATCATAACATTTTCAAAAATTAAGAAAGGTAACTAATTTGGAAATTTTAATTCTTTCATTTTCATGGAAATATATCCACATTCCAATATTTGTGACTATTTTATGTAACAAATATGAATCTTTAAATAAACACTAGGTTTATTAAGAATGCAGTTCTACCTTATAAAGTGTTATGACAGCCCAACTTAAAATGTGTTTAGACACTCATGACATAAAATTTATAAACTGTGTTCAGACACTCAGGTCATAAAATTTATAAACTGTGTTCAGAAACTCATGACATAAATTTATAAACTGTGTTCAGAAACTCATGATGTAACACATTTTGCAATGTAAAAGCTTGAGATATATGTAGTATAGTTATGACAAAGTTTCTGTACATATATAAAATCTGTGTTTTACTATTTAACACATACCCTCCATTGTCAATTGAAGATATATGACATCAACATGACATTTTACCGTAAAATATATACAGTAAAATATATACTCTCCTATATCAGCTATTATATGAGATATTTGACTGCCAAAACTTTTAACACAGAATTTTAACATTGTAGATGATGCTGTGAAAGTAATATTGTCTTGTTATTAATAGGAAAGACAAAATAAAAAAAGTATGAAATTATGTCATATATAATATTCTTGATATAAATGACAATAATGCTACCAGGATCATCCTATTCATATCCTTCTCTAATATACATTTGTAATATCACATTACCTCATGCGATAAGTGTAACAACATGATATGGCTTTTATAGCACACATTTGCAATATTGATTTACCTCAAGCCCTGGGTGTAGTATTTTCAAAACAAAATGACATCGTTTTTTCATAACTATACAACATATCCATTTTCATTTTCATTATCATGTCACTTGATGCTACTGGTATAACATTTCATAACTATATGACATATCCATTTGCATTATCATGTCACTTGATGCTACTGGTATAACATTTCATAACTATATGACTTATCCTTTTAGCATACCTTTGTAATATCATGATATAACCCATGATAAACATCATTATATGATTCAAGATAAATGTATTACTGTAGCACATGATAAATGTCATAATGTAACACAAGATAAATTTCATCATATGATACAAAATAAATGTCAAGATGTGACAAAAGATAAAAACCATGATGTAACTCTAGATAAATGTCATGATGTAACACAAGATAAATTTCATTATATGATGCAAGATAAATGTCGTGATGTGACAAAAGATAAAAACTATGATGTAACACAAGATAAATGTCATGATGTGACAAAAGATAAAAACCATGATGAAACACAAGATAAATTTCATTATATGACACAAATGTAAAGATGTAATGCATGATCATTGTCATTATGTAACATAGACATAATGATGTCACACAAGATAAATGTCATGATATCATACAAGATGAAAGTGTTACCATATTCACCCACATAAAACATGATCCATCAGTGAACACATTCAGACTGCCATAACATAATACTCCAGTACACTGGAGACTATACTGTTTGATCTAAATCATAACTATAAGACACCATACTGAGCCTGAACTACCAGCCAATAATCCAATGGTTTATCAGGGACCATAATGACCACAATTAGTTACATGTGATTATCAAGAAAATATGGTAATTTTCTTGATGATCAAACCAAATACCCAGTACTCTTTCTTAGTGATTCATGGACTTAAATATGATGTGTACTGTATGTATTTCAACGACAAAATCTGGAAAACACTAATTTTTTTATCTAGTTGCTGCCTATGGCCTTGAATTCAGTGGGTAAGGAGGTGGAAGTCTATATGGAGGTGGTTCTGTGCTATGAGTAGATCCATATAATGGGGGTGGGGGTGGTGACTGATTATCTGAATAAAACAAATCATTTTCTTCATATGGAAGCTGATATCCTGGTGGAGCAAGATTATTCCGTGACCCACCAATAGAGTCCTCTGGAGGGTGGTCTTGGATGTAATCAGTGGGAATCATAGAGGGTTGTCTAGGTTTCAAAGATGGATCCACCATTTCCAGCTCTTCAGGAAATATAATAGGTCTCCTGTCCTCAAGAAAAGTGGGTTTCTCTGATTTTAACACATCTGTGGAACCTGAACGTCTGTGACGATAAACAAGATAGATAATTAATATTAAGATAATCAGAAATAAAACTGCTGCCACAACAGGTAAGACAACCTGGATCAAGAAACTCTCTCTATCTTTGTCCATTTGGGGTGTAGGGGGTGGTTTTGTTGGTACCACTTGTAAGATGGGAGGCAATGTACATGTGCCGACAAATTCGACATTTGCTGAGACTGGATCAAATTCAGTACCAAATTTGGATACAAATTCATCATGAAGGGAGTTGTTGTATGTAATCCTTTTCAGAAGATTCATTATATCATCTCGCTTGCAGGAACTTCCTGATAAACTTATGTTACTCCATGATATATGTACTGATCCTGGTTTAACATCAAGAAACACAATTAAGCCAGGTCCCACATCTTCAAAATAATATGCAAGATGTTTTGCAAATTTCACCAAGTTTTCCCTCATGGACATAAAGCCTTCAAAACTTTTGTTCAGAGTAAGAACAAATCGGTGTGTAATTTCAGAGAAAAGGGAGTTGTTGTAAGCTAGATAAATTGAGTCCCTGGCAACATTACCAGCTGAATCTTCTGCTGTCAATGTGATGCTGGAAATATTCTGCTTCCCATGGTCTGGTTCATCATAATGAAGATCCTGTATCAGTGGAACACCATAAAGCATCTGTCTGTCCTGATTAAATATCAGCCAGGAGCTTGCATGAAGAAGCTCTCCAAAAGGTCTTCTAACAATGAGGGTCAGATTTGGTGTTTGTCCATCTTCTTTGTCAATGAATGTGTTAGCTGGTACCTTGAACTCGAAGTATACTCCAGTCATCACTTGTAAGTAGTTCACAGGGTTTTGTAGGACTGGAACTTTATCTAGGGTACCTGGAGGGGAAATAAGTTGAAAATGTATTTTTTTTTTTTATTAAACTTGCTTAAACCTATAAAGAATTTGAAATTCTAAGTTAAATACAAAATTATACATTGTACTTAAGTTTTCCCCAAGTTGACAAATAATAAAAGTAGAAACAAAGTGTAAAAGACAAATATATTATATTTTGTAGTTCTTTCATATTATTAGTATACAAATGCAAAACCACATAAATAAAAAGAACTAAGTTATGAAATATTCTGATTTACTGTCAATGATCACAGAGAAAAGAACCTGCATCTGTTCAGTTTTAACAAGTCAAAAAGATGCCATTCAAACAATCTTTCAGTATGAATTCTTAAAATTTACAGCCACTTTTTATTTAAAATAATTTTTAGATCAGCATGAGATATAACTTAATATCTAATAATAATCAAACATATTTCAATGTAATTGCAACAAAAAAGATATATATATATATATATATATATATATATATATATATATATATATATATATATATATATATATATATATATATATAATGAGTTTCTATTATAAGTAAAATCTAAATAACAACATGCATTAAGCTAACTGTCTTTCACTACAAAGCAACCAACATATTTTGAAGAGGCCCCTGCAGTTAACAGGTACAAAAGTTCAGGAAGCTATTGTGATTCAAATACAGAACTTTATGGAATATTATTTTTTGTTTCTTTCTGAACAATGGCTTTACAAGAGTTACTTTGTACATTATAGGCATCATATCAATCTATCAAAAAATAATAATGTCCTAAATTGTAATATAACACTTATAATTATAATAACAGGCCAAAAGCATCATTATCAGTCTGTAATAATAATAATGGCAATTATGATCTGTACTGTCATTCAATCTTATTCTAAGGGTACCCATATTCATGGATTTTGTGGTTGCTACAAACCACGAAGTTAGAAAAAGGAAACATAAAAAAGCTTTACACAAAATAGCATTTCTGTCAGAGGAATATTTAATGAACTAATTACTGACAAATATGAAATCTTTTTTATTAACTATAAAATACATTAGATTTTTGTAAAAATTAACAATAATGCCATGGATGTGGGAAGTAGTGGGTTCAAACCCCAGGCTGAATCATACCAAAGACAAAAATATGGTACTAGCAGCTACCTCATTTGTTAGGACTGGTGGGACATCATGCTACATGTCTACGGCATGACGCCCCAGTGCTAGACATCACTATAAACTGTCACACTGCAAACATTGTAGCAATAGGACTCAAAGTGTTAAAGTTATATTAAAAATCAAAATACACAAAAATACAATTATTAACTATGAAATTAATGCTTCAGAAAAAGGTGAATTCATGCTAAGTAAATAAAATTAAAGATAATATTACTTAAAAGTAAGAAGTTTGCAAAACAAAATGTCTAACCTGTAAAGCAAAGCCTTAGAAGAACCATTGTCACATACAGTTAGCTCAAAATGTGAGATGGTGCAATGCCCTACTGTATGATCCAACAATAAAGTGGTCCATATCTTGTTTGATTTTGTACACTACAAAAATAAAAGATACATATCAACCCATGTCTTGTTGTCTTTAAAATCATTTCCACACCTGAGTGAAAGTACAGTTGTCACTGATACAACTCCTCAGTATACCACTACCCCTTTTTTCATTATGCAACTACTCAGTATACCACTACCCCTTTTACAATATCATTATACAAGCACTCAGTATATCACTACCCCTTTTATATCACACAACCACTAATTTTACCACTACCCTTCATAATATTATCATACAACCACACAATATATCACTAACACTTCTATATCATACAATCCCTCAGTATACTACTACCCTTTTATAATATCATTATACAACCACTCAATATATCCTAACACTTCTATATCACACAATCACTCATTATACCACTACCCCTTTTATAATATCATTATGTTGGTTGGCTTCCGTTAGTCTCGAGAGACGATGAAAATGCGCCCATGAAAGGTGTCCTAGTTTGTAGCTGTGCAGCGTCTTCTGTGACTATAAAGTCCCACATGGGAGTGGCAATCCTTGCTGCAGTTGCTACACTTGAAGTATGACTCGGGTCTTGGTTGGAACTGCATCCTCTTCCTCTGAGATCTTTTCTCATCAGCGAGCTGAAGTAACTTTTCCTCGCTGGCTTTCAGACCTGTGTACAGAGCATGTCGCCAGCTGGACTTGTCGAGGGCAAGCTCTTCCCAGGTGTTGACCTCTATTCCAAGAGCTTTCATATCCTGCTTGCAGACATCCTTGAAGCAAAGATGTGGCTGTCCTATTGATCTTCTGCCTGAGGCAAGCTTAGAGTAGAGAAGGTCTTTGGGGAGGAGTGTGACCATGCTGGGAATTTTGGCCTTTTGAAGCACCTCGTTGTTTGTCACACGATCGCTCCAGGTGATCCCAAGTATGCGACGGAGACAACGCATGTGAAAGGCGCTTAGTCGTTTCTCCTGAAAGGCGTACAGGGTCCAAGTTTCGCTGGCATACAGAAGAGTGCTAAGCACGCAGGCATGGTACACAGTGATCTTAGTGTTTAATGTCAGCTTCTTGTTGTTCCACACTCTTCAACAATCTAGAGAAAGTTGTTGATGCCTTTCCAATCCGCTTGTTGAGCTCGGCATCGAGTGAGAGGTTATTGGTGATGGTAGAGCCAAGGTAAGTGAACTCACTGACTACTTCTAGTTTGTAGTTGTTAATGGTTATGCTGGGAGGGTCTGCGTCCTGAGCCATCACGTTGGTTTTCTTTAGGCTGATGGTCAGCCCGAATTCATCACATGCTTTAGCAAAGCGGTCCATCAGGCATTGTAGTTCAGCTTCTGTGTGAGTGACTATAGCAGCATCATCTGCAAAGAGCATGTCCCTAATGGTTGCTTTCCTTACTTTGCTCATTGCCTTCAGTCGTGCCAGGTTGAACAGTCTGCCATCTGAATGCGTGTGCAGGTAGATCCCTTCTGTGGACGTCCCAAAGGCGTACTTAAGCAGGACAGCGAAGAAGATGCCAAAGAGCATGGGGGCAAGGACACAGCCTTGTTTCACTCCGCTGTGGATATTGAATAGTTCGGACGATGAGCCATCATACTGCACTGTGCCTTTCATGTCTACATGGAAGGACTGGATCATGCTTAACAGCTTTGGAGGGCATCCAATCTTCGTCAGGATTTTGAAGAGTCCGTCTCTCCTGACCAGATCGAATGCTTTGGTGAGGTCTATAAAAGCCAGGAAGAGGGGTCTGTGTTGTTCCCTGCATTTCTCCTGCAGTTGCCTGATGGAGAAGATCATGTCGATTGTGGACCTCTCTGTGCGGAACCCACACTGAGACTCTGGATACACTCTGTCGGCAATATCATTATACAACCACTCAATATACCACTAACACTTCTATATCACACAACCACTCATTATACCACCCCTTTTATAATATCATTATACAACCACTCAATATATCACCAACATTTCTATATCATGCAATCCCTCATCATACCACTACACCTTTTATAATATCATTATACAATCACTCTATATATCACTAACACTTCTATATCATACAAGCTCTCATTATACCACTACCCATTTTATAATATCAATATACAACCACTCAATATACCACTAACACTTCTATATCATATAATCCCTCAGTATACTACTACCCCTTTTATAATATCATTATACAACCACTCAATATACCACTAACACTTCTATATCACACAACTACTCATTATACCACTACCTTTTATAATATCATTTTACAACCAATCAATATACCACTAACACTTCCATATCATACAATTCCTCATTATACTAGTACCCCTTTTATAATATCATTATACAACCACTCAATATACCACTAACACTTCAATATTATACAATCCCTCAGTATATTACTAGCCCTTTATAATATCATTATACAACCACTCAGTATAGCAATACCCTTCCATATCATACAGGCACTAATTATACTACTGCCACTTTTATAATATCATTATACAACTATTCAGTATACCACTATCCCTTTTATATAATATAACCATTCATTATACTACTACCCCTTTTATAATATCATTATACAACCACTCAGTGCACTACTACCACTTTTATATCATGCAACCACTCATTATACCACTGCCTTCTTTATAATACCATTATACATCCACTCAGTGTACCACTATCCAATTTATAAAATTATACAACCACTCAATATAACACTATTTCTTTTATAAAATTATACAACCATTCAATATAACACTATCCTTTTGAAAAAATTATATAACCACTCAGTATACCACTACCCCTTTTATATTATTACACAACCACTAATTATACTATTACCCCTTTTATATTATTACACAACCACTAAGTAGACCACTGCCATGTTTATAACATTGGATCATCATGGATCCCATTAAATTGGTCTAATTTTGATTTTATTCATTGCTGCATAATTTGACCTCATTTTTGTCTCATGATTATCAAGTCTAATGTGACTACACATAATTAAATGCTCTACTGTTGAGTTTTAATGCACTATTAAATAAAACCTTAATTTTATGGCTCCCATCAACAGCATTATAAAGCAGGAACATGGTCATGCTATGAATATACATGTAGTAGTAGTAGTAGTAGTAGTAGTAGTAGTAGTAGTAGTAGTAGTAGTAGTAGTAGTAATAATAATAATAATAATAATAATAATAATAATAATAATAATAATAATAATAATAATAATAATAATAATAATAATAATAATAATAATAATAATAATAATTAAATTAGTTAAAAAGCCTGTTATGACCTAATGCCTTCTCCATAATCTATATGCAGTATATATTGATTTAAACAAAACTTGAAACAATATTTATCTTTCATTTAACATGCAGTCGGAACATCCATTTTAAAAACAGGGAGATACTTTCTTAAATTTTAAATAGCAAGCAGTTCCAGACAAGAACTAGTGAAACAATTTGTAATTCTTCTTAATTACTGTAGCTTAGGTGTGGTATCCAGAGATTTCCATCTTCTATAAGGCAAAGAGAATAACTAGACTGTATTTATAAACATTTCTTGTATATATTATGGTGCAGTTCCATTTAGAGCTTTATGCACCAAAATAGCTTTACTGTTATCAGTTTTTGTCAATTTTCATCCAAATTTAAGTTTTCAAAAGTGGATTGGGTAGTGAATCAAAAGGATTTATCTAGTAGTATACATGCTGCTCTTGTTTGTAATTTTAAAATTCTGTAAAATTCTTGTCTTAAGTAGTTTCCCCTGTTATATATGTTTAGTTTGTATTATTTATTGGCTTTTCTCCATGATTATAAGGTATGTGTATTTGTATTTTGTAACTGACCTAAGTCCAAAGTCAAATTAATGGTCTACCTGACTAGTGGCATTATGAAAGCAAAATAATACTTAGCTTAGTTTTTTTATGTGATTATAGATTAAACATTCAGATAATTATCAAATGAGTTAAATATGTTTATTTGAATGTGAGTCTTGAATAATAATTTTTTACTTGAAAATTGCTAAAGTTGTTCACAGCTTGAATGTTTTAGACAGGAAACTGACCTACATCCTGGCTCTCTTATTGCATCTTAACTTTTCATATCAATGTTGTTTACTTGAAAAATAAATCATTCCTACCTTAATATCAGAAGTGAAATCAGGCTTATTGTAGTGTTCAGTTCCTAATTTGGGTTGATTTATTTATTTTAATTATTTACTGGAAATAACAAAGTGCTCATTAAAACTTCTTGTACAAATCATAACTTTGGAATTATAGTGAATTCAGTCAAGGACCTTTTGGATATTATTAATGTGTTCTATCAAGACTATTAACACGTCACCACATTCCAGGCCATTGGTAAATTAGCACATTCCAAGCCATTGACACATTAACAAATCTGAGACTACAGACACATCAATATTCAATATTGGAATTTATTTGGAAAACCACTGGAATTCACTTGGATTATAATACATTTGGAGTGGTGAGAGAACTTTTAGGACTATCTGGGTTTTAATTCATAATACTTTAAGTTCTTTTTGAATTTTTTGTTTTTCACTTTGTACTCAAGGGAAATTCATTATTTCTTTAATTTTACATATCTTGTGGTTTTCACTCTTTTCTGTTATTTAGCATAAGTCATCACACCCCATTAACTCAATAATCTCATAGTGCTGAAAATATAGGTTTATCAAAGGTAAGCTTTTGGGGTTTTATGTGTCAAAAAAATATTGTGTATGATGTGAGACAAAAAGCTGACACAATGGAACTGATGTAGCTAACCCCTGACTGACATGATAGTTGCATTCCCAACAGTGGTATTGTAACTCAGAATGTTTGCTTTCACTGCCCTTGGCTTTCATTAAACAATACAAATTTCAATTAACTTTAATACCATTCACATAAACCATTTACAAATCCTAAGATTTTTTTTTGACAAAAATGATTTCTTTACAAACAATTAAATTAGAAAAACAATTTCAAAATTCACATACCAGTATGTCAAAATTACATAAGTCAATAGGTATCTGTACATAAAATTTGTGAAGATAGTGTTATTAACATTAAAATTCAGGTGGGGTCAGAGCAAGCATTCTCTATCTGTGTTACCTCTTGCAGGTGTGTTAGTGGGAAAGACCAAAATACCTGGTGGGTGAGGTAACAGTAAGACCTAAGGTTAACATCATTTCCTCAAATAAAACTTAAGGAGTAGATGAACTGGTAGGAGAAAAGTTACTGGGAACAATCACAGCGAGTAAACATTTTAATATAAATATTTTGATTCAGAAAATGTAACTAAGACATATCTATAGGCTTTCTGTAGACAGGAAATAAATTATATCTGACCTGAATTCCGACCATATTCCATGAGATAAAAAAGATTCTTCAAAAGCTGATGTTAAAGACAGTTTTGAAAATCTGGCAGTTGTTTTAGCTGAGTCTGGACTGCATCTGATGGTATTGAGGTCACCGTTAGGTTTTGTATAATCTGTGCCAAATCAAATGAAGAATCTACCATGTGGACCAGAATGAAGTTGCATTGTTCCTAATCATGATTTTGTCTTTAATATATGTCTTTAATATGTGGCTCCATTTTCAGAGACATTACCATGGTGATCAATACTTAAAATCTTGTGAAAGAAAAATAAGTTGTATTCTGTTGGCATCCATCTGTCTTCAAGAGAGATGGCGTAGCTCCCTGTTCTGGTGCCTTATCTGCACCATCGTGAGTGGTTGAAAAGTCCAACCCTTGCATAACAAAATTAAAAATCTTGTGAAAGAAAAATAAGTTGTATAGTTGGATCTAATCATACTTTACTTGAATTAATCTATGCTAGAGAGAATGACCAGCTGCTAAAACTTAAATTGCTCTAGATAATTCGATGACAGCACCATTAGGGAAATTAGATGACCCAGGACCCAAAACTGAAAGAAACACATTTGGTGTCCTCATTTTTTGTTAGGTACGGTAAGTTGATTACTCTTTGAACCATAACATGAAGAAAGGAAGCAGAACTGGATAACAAGATGACTGCTAATCAAAATGTCATCACAAGAAAAGTGAAAGGCATGCTGGTGGTGGTTGAATTTTGCAACAAGAAGGTTTTGGACATTTTGAGTAAGGTTGGTAATGTTGCTTAATAAAGGGCATCAGTTTGAGGGTAGCATGGGAAGCTGTATAGGTACCTGATATGGTTTCAAATAATGACAACTTAATCTGTATAGATGAAGATGTGTCTAAAATGTGAGAGCAACTTTGATGTGGAGACAGAATCAACAGCACCATTAAGATGTGTGCTGATACTATATTTAAAGATATGCATATCGCTAAAAATAAACTTATTAATTTGTTTGAATATATTAATATTTTAGACCATGTTTTGGAGGAACTAGTTGAGTAGCATGTAAAATAAGAAATGAAATAAAGTCACAAAAAGAAAAAAAAAAAGTTAACAAAGTTAAACTCTTGATGAATAAACAGTGAAAGTTAAAATATACTTTTACTGTGGATTTCTGTTAAAGTAAGTCATGTTAATTTTTACGGTAATGAGGGGGATAGGGGGTCCACAATTGAGAGATGTGTGAGAGATGATGATTTTAAGAAAATATCAGATAAAAATGTTCATATAATCAGTGTTCATCTAAGTGTTGAAAATAAATGCTGCAAAATCCAAATGTTGAGGTTTTTTTAACTGTTTTAAAACTAGGACTGAAAGCCAAGAATCAATGTACATTTAGGATCAGATTAATTCTCTTTCTGATTGTTAGTGATAAATTTTCTAAATGTAAGACTTTGAAATTCTAGGTTACACCAGTTATTTATATTTTCTTCATGCCTGAACAGTAGCGCATGCTGTGAGATAAAAATCAGCTGTAGATATAACAGGTGTGGCATGCAAATAGAGAACCAAACTACCTCGAGATGGTGAAGAAACTTGCTCTATAACAGTGACAATGAAAGTTTCCTCAATATTGCTGCAGTATGGTGCTTGGGTTTTACACTGGGCTTCCACCTGCAAATAAAGTTTGCCCACAGCATCCAACATGGGTACACCATGCAGCATGTAACTGGTTTCATTATAAGACATCCAGTCTGGTAACTTCTTTTCACCACGCTCAGTGACCTGAAATATAGAATTGGATTGGTTTGGTTTGGTGTTTTAAAGCAGAAAATACAGGTGGAATACAATTTTTCTAATTTTGTGCTGTTTTTGTCAATGTAAAATATGCACCCAACTGCCAAGGTCATAGGCTTTGATCTACCATTGCCTAATACACCGACAGATTAGGAGCCACACTGTTTGCTCCACATATTATTCAAGCCAATTAAACTGACCATGTTACAGTACATTATGTGACAAATAATGTGTCTACACTCTTAACAGTTGGCCTCATGATAACAGACAGTGGTAAATACGTAATGTTTAAAATCTGAAACTTATTTTATGCTGGCTGTATACAATAAGTTTAAACAAGCCATATGCCGTACAGTTGATAGCTTCTTATGGATCCTATAGTTTCTACAAATTTAAAAACTTTAAAACTCTATTTATTTATAGCCTTTGACACATTCAATGCACAAAAACATTTTTCTTGCATCTGTAATGACTGTGAAGAGGGATGCAAAAAACAAAAGCTATGTATTGAAACGATCTCTGCTATTCTTGAGCTATAACAAGATTTTCAAAATGGCCATCATGGCAGCCATACTAAATGTAAGGTCAGCACCATTTGACTACCTAATCATTTTAAGAAGACTTTGGTGAAATCCCATGTCCAAATGACCAATCATTCAGGAGTAGATGCGATAAAAAAATTTTCAAGGTAGTCATTGTAGTGGCCATATATAACGTCAGATGGCACCATTATCATTTAGAACCAATTGAAAATCATAAGAAGCATTTTGGTTAAATCTAATGCTGATATGACTATCCAATCAGATCAGTTGTGATAACAAGATTTTCAAGATGATGCTATAATGGCCATACTGGATGTCAGATTAGCTTCCATTTTATCAAAGATGAAGTAGACACCATAAAAAGTCTTCTGGTAAAAACCCCGTACTGATATGACTTTCCATTTACAAGAAGTAACAATAACAATATATTTCAACATGGCTAATATGATGGCCATATTGGATATTAGATCAGCACCATTTTCAACTAGGACTAACTAGATACATTGAGAAGTCTTCTGGTGAAAACCTCATGTCAACACAACTTTTCATTCAGAAGAAGTAGCAATAACATGATTTTCAAGACCAGATAGGCACCATTTTCAGTAAGGACTAACTAGACAACATAAGAAGTATATTATTGAAAATCCTGTGTTAATATGAGCCTTCAGCAGGAGTAATAGAATTTTAAAGATGGCCACAATGTTGTCATATATGATGTCTGAACAGTACCATTTTTATTGAGACTTTGGAATGAACATGTTTGCAAGGTTTCATGGCAGGTAGTTTAGTAGTAGTGACTGCAAACTTTTTCCAGTGAACAGAAGAAGAGTGAATGATACAAATGACAAAAGACCATCTAATACACTCAACCAGTACATGTAAAATTTTTGATCTGAGACATAAAAAATAAAATATTTAGCATCAAGCTTTAGATAAATGTTAACATGTGTAACACTTATATCAGGACTAGATAAGTACATTGTATTAAACAAGAGGCCCATATTGGCCAGATATCACTCACCTAACTCTCAAAACTAGACAGCTATATCTCTAAATATGCTTATGTAGTTTTGTAGGAACACAACCTATATCTTCCAAACTTAATACCATTCTGATTGTATTATTTTACAAAATCATGATAAAAATTAGTTCTCAAAATAATGGCAACATGCTCCTTGTCCCTAAAATTACAAATTTGCAGATTTGTGTTTCAGTCTATGCCATTGCTAGGAGATATTGTTAAGATTGTATACTGTACTGTGTTAATTTTGTAGACAGAATGGAAAGCAGCATCTCCAAGCTGATACTCAAACAAGTGACCAACTATAGCTCTCCTATCCTGCACATTCAGTTCCACATTGCTGGGGTCAACTGTAGTGGTCCCAATACCCTGTCCCTCTGCCATCCAAAGGCACCCACAGACCAAAATGAGGAACTGAAGCGGCCACTGATCCATCCTCCTGCAAGAATTTACAGGTTCCATCTAAGAATTCTAGACCTGAAAAGCATCAAAATAATTTCATATCTATGAATGTAACACACTTCCTGATTGGCTGTTTGGCTTTCAAATCCACAATATACAGATGGAAACATTGAGATAAGTGTGATACCATGAATCACTCTCTATGATGTGTGCCAACAGTCTCTACACTGTGCATATTTTAAATGCAAACAACTTCACCTTACATACATTGCTCTCTCTCTCAAAAGGACATAATAACTGGTGAGTGGCACCTATACTGTCAGCAACTTTGAAGTAAGGGTGACATCATCAGTCTATGTTGTTAGTGACAATGACAATAGTTTGTTGGTAATGTTGGCTATAGGCCCAAAATACTAAAGCAATATAACAATTTTGAAGTGATATAGAGCACCAAATTACAAAATAAAATTAACAGTGTGGAAAAATAGTGAAAGCATGTTAATTTACCTAAAACTATAATTATTTTATTCATAAACACTGTGAGGGATTAAAACAGTAAATAAATCTCAATACCTGAGTATCAGGGGTCATGCTAGTCATCTCAAAAGTGTAAACCTGGTATATTAGTTAAGCAAAAACTACTTTGTCATGTGATTTCTTTTTAGAGGAACATTAAATGACCACTATCACCTTTTGAGATGCTCACTCAACTTGGCCCAGTTAGTGCCAGTGTTTTATATATGTTAAATGCAAACATGTATATACTGAGTAATGATATCATAATTTAAATAAGAGAATGAAAACCCACACACACAATGCTCCCACTTCTCCCTGTTCAGGTCCAGCTTCTACCTGTTCTATCCAAAGGGAGAAATCATTTCTCCCTAAAATGCAAGTCTTGTTTGACCCCTGCAGGTATAAATACAAATCCAAACCAAATCTAGGTACAAGTAAGCATGATTATATTTCATTCCTAAACTAATTTGACAAAAGATAACTCTCAATCCCTGCAAATAAGTCTCTATACACATTGAGTAGTATTCACCATACATTAGCACCTTTTCTTTGACTTCTAAGACAACACCTGTATTAGCCAATAAATTTTGGGAGTGTAACCTGCCCTATAATTGAAAAGGTACCATATATACTTGCATATGAGTTGAGACAAATTACAAACAAGAAAGACCATGCTCTTCCATTGCATAATGTGCTGGCAGATCAGAGTCTATTTTGTTTGTTGCACAAATTACTCCTGATGTGTAAATGCCTGATGAGGAAATGACAGCTGCAGAAAAACAGGCATACCAAATTGACAATTATGTATATTTTGAATCAATTAGGAAATTGTTAAACATGTTCTGATTGCCTTATATGTAATGGATACAATTAATAGCATCGTCATTAACTTTGCAATATATATATATATATATATATATATATATATATTATATATATATATATATATATATATACAAATATACAAACACACACAATTCCCAGTCTGTATCCAAAATAAGGATCAAAAATACAATACCACTCTGCAACTCTGCACATCCTATTCCAGTATTCCAGAATTTGAAGTCTTTATCTAATTTTGAAAGACTTGCATCACTTTATGCATGTCTGGACAGGTAGGATGGCATAACAACACCTTTTATTCAAAAGCATAGAAAAAAAATCATGCTTTGGGATATATATATATATATATATATATATATATATATATATATATATATATATATATATATATATATATATATATATATATATATATATATATATATATATATATATTATGCAACAACAACAAAAAAGGGGGGCCAAATTTGACAATAACATAATTAGTATTCCATGATAATGTAAGACTAACTGATTACTGATATTATCAAATTAATTATTTCTTGAAACCATGTATTAACTACAGTTCTCATTTTGTTTTGAATTGACATGAAATATGTTAAAAAAATAAAAATAAAAAAAGTTATCAAATAAAGGATATGGGATATCACCTGAGGAAGTTTATGTAAAACAATGTAAATTTTTACTTTCCCAGCATTGTAAGCCTTATAAATCCCAATTCTGACAGTGCACAAGAAAGATACATGATACAGACATATACACATGGCTGTGTGTGTGTGTGTGTGTGTGTGTGTGTGTGTGTGTGTGTGTGTGTGTGTGTGTTTGTGTGTGACAAAAAACTTTCCTTTACCATCATCCCAGCAACAGACAGCAGTGCAGATTAAATAGTCTGTCGAATCATCAACACAAAGAATTTATAATGAAAAGTCAATATCTCTCCTATAGTTTTGAGAATTAGCAGTCATTTGCAAGAAAGACTTACCTACTTTTATTTTTCAGAGAGTATTCTGACATTAACCAAACAATATAAATAACCATTAGATAACAACAAGTAGTTAATTTAAAATCAGGTCATAAGGTGAGCAAGTTCATGAATGTGGGAAAGGTAATACTGCAAGTGTAAAATAATTATAAGCCTCTTATCAGATTAAGGAGAAGCACAAGGACCATCTAAACTCACTTATAAGACTAATTCAACTGCAAACTTCACAGACCCAATCTGCCATTGTATAATACACTGGCAGATATGGGTCTGTGAAGTTCAGAATAATTAGTAAAATATATAGCAACTTTATGTTATTAGACTGATCAGGATGTTTGTTATTTGAAGTTTGACTTGACTTATAAGTGAGTACAGGTGATACTATTAGCCCTGGCACCATTCCATAACAATGGCTAACAAATGTAAAGGGTCTGATGAGATTGGAGTTCCATCTAGTAAACATATATTATGCTCAAAATAGTAATAAACTATAATCACAAAATCTATACAATGTAATATTTCTGTGAATTTAGCATATAAATTAGGCTTAAGACTATTTGTCATGATGTTGACACTAAATGGAAGTGCAGCCAAAATAATTTATTAATGCATTTTTTTTAAAAAAATGGAAAACTGTCGAAATAACTGGGAACTCTTAAGTAGGTCATCTATATATAAATTCAAATTCATCTATAAAATTCCATTAAATGATGCTGAAAAGATATAAACTGAACAAAATCCAAATTAATTTTAAAATGATGGAAAAAATACAATCCTGAATTTAAAATATAATCAGTTTATTTACAAATCAATACAAATATGCCTACCAAATGAATACATATATACCTACCAAATGAATACAAATATGTCTACCAAATGCCTATCCAATGAATACAAATATGCCTACCAAATGAATACATATATACCTACCAAATGAATACAAATATGCCTACCAAATGCCTATCCAATGAATACAAATATGCCTACCAAATGCCTACCAAATGAATACATATATACCTACCAAATGAATACAAATATGCCTACCAAATGCCTACCAAATGAATACATATATACCTACGAAATGAATACAAATATGCCTACCAAATGAATACATATATATACCTACCAAATGAATACAAATATGCCTACCAAACGAATACATATATACCTGCTAAATGAATACAAATATGCCTACCTAATGAATACATATATACCTACCAAATGAATACAAATATGCCTACCAAATGAATACATATATACCTACCAAATGAATACAAATATGCCCACCAAATGAATACATATATACCTACCAAATGAATACAAATATGTCTACCAAATGCCTATCCAATAAATACAAATATGCCTACCAACTGAATACACTATGCCTACCAAATGAATACAAATAAATACAAATATGCCTACCAAATGAATACATATATACCTACGAAATGAATACAAATATGCCTACCAAATGAATACATATATATATATACCTACCAAATGAATACAAATATGCCTACCAAACGAATACATATATACCTGCTAAATGAATACAAATATGCCTACCTAATGAATACATATATACCTACCAAATGAATACAAATATGCCTACCAAATGCCTACCAAATGAATACATATATACCTACCAAATGAATACAAATATGCCCACCAAATGAATACATATATACCTACCAAATGAATACAAATATGTCTACCAAATGCCTATCCAATAAATACAAATATGCCTACCAACTGAATACACTATGCCTACCAAATGAATACAAATAAATACAAATATGCCTACCAAATGAATGCAAATATTCCTACCAAATGAATACAAATATGCCTACCAATCTTAATTTGTCTTCTTGGTATGGGTTTTGCACAAATGTACATCAAAATATCCAAAAATGTTCATAAAAAATTAAACATTAAAATAAATTTGTGTAATGGCATGAATACCTAACAAAGTTACCTATATGTGAGTATTATAAAATGTATAAAATTCCAAATGCAATTTGTTTGTGCTACCAGTCTAAAATAGATTTATAAAGGATGCACACACACACATGGAAACTTAAACAAACATAATGCATCAAAACAAAATGCTCCTTTCTGATATCACTGGGAGGGCATACAATACTCCTGATCCTTCTTCTTCCCCACAATCATCCCCAGATAAAACTTTACCTTCACTGTAATTCATCTGGTAGGTAAACAAGGGATTTATTTACTTTTGAAGGCAAAAATTCTTCTCCCATCAACACCATCACCACATGACAATTAATGAAAATCTGTGAAACTTTTACTAATTGAAAGATAAAATCAAGAACAGTAAAATACTAATGAGTGTGATAAAGAAGATCCATAATCCTTATGGTCTAGAATTTAATCTTTTAGAAAATCAATACAATTCCATTAATCATTCTTATACTTCTAAGATCAATACAGTTCAATCAATTTATGTTACATTCATAAGATTAATACAATTCAAAGAATTTCTGTTACAACGCTGAGATCAATACAGTTGAATTAATTTCTTTTACTATCATAAGATCAATACAGTTCAAACAATTTATGTTACAATTTTAAGATCAATACAGGAGGAACACACACACACATGCATGCACACACACACACACACACACATACACATACACACACACACAGAGATAGTAGGAATATGTGAAAAAATGCTAAAATAGCACAGAAATCTAATTAAGCCTATGAATGCATTCAATGAATGCTGCAGTGGCCTGAGAATCTAATCAGGCGTGTACATACCAATACTAACCTACCCATTTTTACTAGTCAACTTTAAGTAGTTTTGCTTAATTGTGCTAACAAGATGCAGTCTTAGTATAAAATGTTTAAAAACTCTTTAAAAATCTAATTAAATCATCTAAATATTAGAGCTGGTTGCCATGAAAAATTTTGAACTGTAATATTTTTCTGTGCACTGCAATATCTACCATGGTATAATGCAATTATATTAAGAACCATCAAATCAATATTCTTGGGCAGAGGCCTATCTCTTTTATTTTGTAACTCCATCTGTCAATAACTGAAAAAAAATAGCTTGCTCTGATTTATAGCAAATTAAACCATATTATATTTATGATATTATTAGGAAAAACTATTAATTATCTTAGGATAAAATAAAAAAAATATTGCAGCTCAATAAGAAAATAATAGACCTTCCCAACCACCTGATTTTAAATGTCCAGTACCTAACAGTAGAAGAATTTGCTATGTACATGTTAATTGTTGTACAAGTTGTAAAGCTGTAACAATAGTAAGACAAGTCAGCTTATACTATAGTTGATACTGTGAAAGACATTGTGCTGACATTAGAGAGCCTATTGATAACAATAACAAGTGTTAATGCTGAAGCCTACAATATTCTAGCTATACTAATAGGCAGGGAAACATTGAGTGGGATGCCAACACCCAGGCAAGATATATATCAGTGAGGGCCAATAAATATTCAACACACTTACTCAACAAATGAGAAAATGTTTAGTGAGACAGAAAACAAATGCACTCCTAAAAATCATAGGATTTTTTCAGTCTTACAAGGGAATACGTATACTTAACACATTCACAAATGCTTTAAAATAACTAATTTTTTATCTTCTTTAATCTGACATTTTTCTGAAAGTTGGAATTTACCGAAATCTGTTTCACAATTCATTTGGCCACCACTTTGAGATATGTGAGAGGTGTCAATTATGTGATTGAAGGATCATAAATAGAATTATATTTTTATTACTAATTTGTGACAAATAAAACTGTTTTATCAAAAAAAGAACTTTTTAAATACTATTTTGTTGTGAATAATAAAAATACACTGTTAATATTATTAAAGTCATAACAAGATTTCTTGTGAATTTAAGTATATTCCTCACTTACGGAAACTACTGATTTAATGGTACAGTGAAAAAGTACAGTACAGTGATACATACCACTGGAAAAATAGTGGTAAACCAGTATATAGGCTATACTGTGAACAACTACTAAATATTAATAATACAAATAAGCCTGACAAATTAAACACTCTACTTCAAGTGATTTTTGTTTAGTCATACATCCTTAGATTTTTGTCAAAAAGGACCAAAAGTTGAAAAATCGGTAATAAAAAATACAGAAAACCTGCAAATTCTGTCTAAAAATCTAATACAATCATCTGAAAAGTAATATAAGTATTTATACTAAAATTGATTTCCCTATGTTAAGTGATTATTTCTTAATCATACTTTCTGGGTCCATGTCAAAATGTCCAAAAATAAAAAAAGTCCAAATAAAATTTTTTAAAATGTATATAATGACCTGAAAATCTAACCAGAATATTTACATGTAAATAAATTTATGCATATAACATTTTCTTAGTCTACCTCAACTAAGATTTAATCAAATATTTTTATGTCTTTTGTGAAAAAGAAATGCTTATATCCCAAAAATTTAAAAGTGTGTAAGAAAGACAAACTAAATATAAACCACTGCCACTAAAATCAAATCAGTCTTGTGACATGCTTAAAGCATCCAATTTTATATATTTAGGCTCAATGTTATTTTTGCTCACATGCTTACAGGATAAGCAGAAGACTGGAAAGACAAGAAGTCTGACACAGTACCATTTTTAATGAGTATTCTTGAGCAAGGATTGGTTCAAACACAACACAGCAGTCAGCACATAAAATCAGACATTCAGTGTTCAACAGTTTCAAAACATTTAATTTTGTCAAAATTGGGCATAACTGATGGTAAAATTCAACGTAATATCTTGCCTTTTTCCAGTTAATGACTAGTTTGACCAAGAAGAGCAAAACCCAAGATATTAATAATACATATGGCATGGAATATGCAGGTAATACCACTTTAGACTGGATCAAAGGGATGTATGCAACTTGTGAGATATTGATAATCATGTTCATTGTTATGATCACATGCAAATACCATTATCCCTCCAAATACACTGTCTTAATTATAAACCTTTCAAGTCTTTACATTTTATTCTCCAAAAATAAAATGTATAAAAACATTCATAGAATATTTTGAAATTTATGAAAAACAGACAGTAGACAATATGACATACTCTTTG
Source organism: Potamilus streckersoni (assembly GCA_016746295.1). NCBI lineage: Eukaryota > Metazoa > Mollusca > Bivalvia > Unionida > Unionidae > Potamilus > Potamilus streckersoni. The sequence continues at coordinate 1,320,779 of JAEAOA010000362.1, read as the reverse complement.
AAAGATAAATCACTTCATGCCAAAATTCCATAAAATTTGTTGTGTGAGATTAAAATAGTTTAAATAAAACGAGTTACAATAAATTTATTTCTTACAGCTAAAGTTAATTGTAAGAGTCTGCATGGGAATTTCCTTTTGTTTTATTTCTATAAAACCTAGTAGATTTTGTTACCCATCTGCAATAAAGTGGCTGAATTATCTCTGATCAGTAAAGTATGTGAAAACACCCAGATACTGCAGTGATTACAGGCTGCAAAACATCAAGCACCATGTAATGTTATCATGTAGGGCAGACTCTGCACGATGTTATGTGTAACTGCATAACTATGCATGTATAATGGTGCTAGTTATCCCTCTGCCAAGCAATGATATAATATGCAACAGATGGTGGATGGTCACACAGAAAATGGCCTATGTATCCATGGTACCATCCCCACTGGAAGAATTTATTTAAACACCATGCATCTATTCCACATGCAGGTATATGGCAAAGTGTCTAGACATGTTCCTTTAACTTGAACAAAATATACAGGAATATAATAGGCCTATCTGCTCTAATGAGTGAAACAGAGTAACCTAGAACACCTATGGGGAAAATTCAATCATCCTTTAGGGATAGTTGGAATTTTTCCTCAAGTGGTTGGGAAATTTGGCTTGGGGCTGCCTTTTTTATAGTGTGTGTGTGTGCATGTGTGTGTGTGTGTGTATGTGTGTGTGTATGTGTTCAATAGGAAATAAGTACTATATCCAATCTTTGTTTCTTTTAGAACTTCTGGCACATTGTCATGATGCACTTTAGGTAAGTACATCATATTTTCAAAGTATTTGTGTAACTAAACAGTTTGACCTTACTGTTAGGTAAATTATATCAGCATTGATAGTGAGATATAACAGCTTCTATAAATACACAATACCTACAGACAAAAATTTATTAGCCAAAATGACCCAACAAAGCATAAACTTGCACTGTATTCTTAGATTAAATAAATAAAATCATCCAACAAACTTGACAGCAAAATTGGTCACAAAACAATCTTGAGTCCAACAGCAAACAGCAATGATTCTAATCTGCCATAGTATAATGTGCCTGTGGATCAGATTTAATGCCAATTATTCCTAACAAGCTGCTCAGACCCAGATCTGCAGTTAACAGTTGGACTCAATTCTTGCTTCTTAAAATCATGTCATAAAAACGGTATGACAAAATCCAACTCTGTGATTTACCATCTAACTGTGGATAATATTCCTGTGCTGACCAATGTGGGGAATATATCCATATTTTAGCAGAATCAAAATAGTTACAAACACTTACCTAAACTACTTTGTTTATTTTTGTGATCTACTAAGTTCAGTTTAATATTTGTTTTGATTATAATTTAAAATAAGTAAAATTCTTCATAAAAAAATGTGTTCTATGTGTTTTTGAAAAATGGAGAATGCCCATGCTTAGTAGAGCACTTCACTTGTCAAATCATCAGTTCTGTCAAGGTGCATAGTTTTGACGTTTATTAATCTCATCAGTTTGGGACCACTCTGGTGGCCTTGTGGTTTAAAAGAGCATCTGCCTTGGATGCGGGAGAAAGAAGAAAGATGGTATGCACCGATTTGGCATCGATTGCAGAAAATTAAACAGAATCATAGATTTCCAGGTAGAATTGTTGCCTAATCCTAAGTCCATATTTTAGTGAAATACTTTTTGAAGATTGATTTGTATAAGGTGTACTGGCAAATCCAGTTTGGAAGGAAGACAGAGCAAAACTTGCCTTTGTAATTTCCAGATGGTACCTACCAGTGGGTAGTCATGCCATTTGGGGTCCAGAATGCCCCAGGGGCCTTCAAAAGCATGATAGGGAAATTACTTAAACCATTAAGGGAATTTCAAACTTCCTGGACAATTTTTTTTTTAGCAACAGCAGCTTGGGACAAACATATCCTTTTGCTGAAAGACATTTTAGAGTGACTTCAACAAACGGGACTAACCGTATGACCATCTAAGTGCCATATAGTGTTTAAAAAACTAGCCTTCTAAGTCATACCAACAGCAAAGACACATTAACACCTGATAATTCAAAGGTTAATCAACTTAGAAATGCAGCATGACTGAACACTAAGATGGAAGTTTGATCTTTCCTGGGACTGGCAGGGTATTATCATTGTTATGTTGCTAACTTTAGCGCTAATTGCAAGATCATTGACTGACTTGACTCAGAAAAACAGTCCAATGAAAGTTATATGGACTGACACCTGCAAATGAGCATTTCAGATGTTAAAGGACAAATGGACATCAAATGTAATTGCCTGATGTGACACAAGATTTTGTCTTACATACTGACGCTTGTGATAGAGATTTAGAGGCTGTATTATTACAAGAGCATGATGGAAATTTATTCCCAGTTGCCTACAGTAGCAGGAAGTTGTCAACCTCAGAATGCAATTATATAGTCTCTGAAAGTCTCTGAGAAAGGATGCTTGGCATTTATCTTTGGGATATCTAAATTTTAATGCTACCTGTATGGACAAAAATTTATTTTTTAAACCGGCCACCAACCACTTGCATATTTAGCTCAAGCATCATTGATCAATGGACAATTAATTGTGATGGTCATTATTTCTATAGTGATACCAAGTCCAGGTATGGTATATTAAAGGCAAGGAGAATGTAGGGGCTGATTGCTTAAGTACAGTAGGTATGTCTGAGGTGAAGGGTCACCTTAGGATGTGTATATGTAACAACTTTAAAAATTTGGAGAGTAAAATGCCCAGATTTTACTCTTAAGGAGGGGTTTATGTAATGGGGCAAATTTTACTGTCGATCTATAAAAAACACATTCAGTTAGACACGGGAACAATTAATTAGATTTATGGGGACCTGCACATGTTCAAATTACCATAATGCATGAGTTGGTACCATCTCTGGCATGAGTTGAGTCATTTTTCATTAAGGCTGTTTTTTTAAACTGAACATCAGGGGTTAACTTCCCATCAGTAGCAGAGTTGTCATATTTGAAATATTGCAGAAACAGTATTTGGTAACCTAAGTTGTGAGATGAACTGCATTGTTTTTTAGCCTAGTTACGGCAGAAAATATGTTTCATCCAGATTGGTTACACTGTAATGGGGGCATGGTTCCACATGAAAACTCTTAGTTTAAATGTTTTAATCACAAAATTCTAAATCAGTCTACACTTTTCTACAAGAGAAAACAAATATAAAAGACTCAGTGTAGAATTTAAGAAGTAAATTTACTTGCAACATTATCCAAGGGAATTGATTGTCTTGAGAATCGGCAGACACAATTCTGGAAGTAAGAGCTTGGAAGCACAAGGTGAGATAGCTCTACATGGCAAATCATGAATTTATGTAGGAGGTGAGATACCCGAGAATTTGGAAAAAGAGAAAAAGTAGAAAGGACCCAGACTTACAGGCACAAGGAAGTCAAAGGGACAGTCGCTGTGAATTTGGACTGAATCAAAACCATCAGGTTATGAATCTGTACAAAGCAGTGTTTGCAGCCTTTCACTTGATTTGATTAATTTTATCATTTAACAGATCGGCTATTGGTATAAGCATATTTGTATTTGAAGTTCATTGAATAAGTTAATTCAAAAAAAAAGAAGTGTATCGAATCAGTTGTAATGAATTATGACAATTGTTTATAAATTTTGATTAAATCTTGTCTTTATTTGTAACAGTGGCTCATGTTATTCTATTCTATATATCTGCTCAGACCTTTATCTATTCCACCTATATGTTTCACACATTATACTGATATTTACTCAAACGGGCAAATTATACGGTCAGCGATCACCTCTAGATAATGATAACCAAAACCAGGCAACCCACCCCAACAAAGTTGAGGAGGGGTATCTTGACATTAATACACACCATATTTTATGTAATTTTTTTGCACACAAAATTTTATTTTATTAATTTCATTGTGCAAAAAATTGTATGTCAAATAAATAATTATCATTTGGTAGTACTGACCATGTACAAACAATAAAGGGTTCGTACCTGAATAAGTTCTATGAACACATGCTACCCAACAACCTAACAGTACAAATGTAAAAAGTAATGTATATTTTCTGTCTCATTCTGCTCTCAATTCAATTATAGTCTTTCATCAAGAAAAGAGTCAGTCCAAAAATAGTTTGATAATATGCAAAGTATGAAAATTTCAGGGCCAAAAAATCTTATCACACCATCTACATAGCATGCATACCAAATCAGAAAATCTTATCACACCATCTACATAGCATGCATTTCAAATCAGAAAATTTTATCACACCATCTGCATAGCATGCATACCAAATCAGAAAATCTTATCACACCATCTGCATAGCATGCATACCAAATCACACTTACATTGAGTTGTTTTTGTACAATAAGTAGTTAAATCTCTGGATAGATGGAGAGTAAGATGATAGGATATATCATTGTTTGGATGGATAGAGTGTACCAAAATAAAGATGCTGCAAGCAGTAAGGGCATACAAATTCAATACAATTACTTACACACCAGAGATCCTACAAGCATACTGCATACCTCATTAGAGGCTTGTTGATTTCTCTACAGTGATGATGAATGCCAGTTGTGATGGCTCTCTGTCCCCCTTAATAATCACACTAGCTGGAAACACAATGATGACCCTAATCATAGTCTTCCTTCACACCAGCATGCATTCCTCAATAAAACTAGCTCAATAGCAACCCATGACTCATCTGAGACTTGCAGCATCTAGACCAATCTTCCCAGCCCCATTTTTTTAAAAAACTACTGATGGATGGCAGTATCACTATTTAAAAACTAAAAGAGGCATACTGTCAGTCAGCATGTTCCCATGACCCTGTCTCTTAAATACAGATTACATATCACAACAGTGACTAGATAAAAGTATGAAAATATGTAGTAAAACTAACTGATTCACAAAAGTCCTAATTTGCATAGAAGTGTCAGTCTAACATTAAAAGGGATTGGTGGATTTCTTTCAGTGCTCTCATTGATCCTATTCTGTTACACTGAATTGATTTTACAGAAAAGTTATCTTCTTAATAACACAGACCCAACAGCCTAATCAGCCACAAGAACCCTATATATCAGTTATGAAGTTATAGAAGACTGATAATCCATGAGAGCACCAGAATTTAATTAACATCTATACTATTTCAACTGTACTTAACCTACAACTGATATGGAATAGAACTACTGAAATAATAATAACAATGCTGCTACTACTATTATTAACAGGTATGGATTGGTATCAGTGAAATAATAACAATTTTGTTATAGAGAATCACACACACATAATATATATATATATATATATTCATAGCCTGCATTAATAAATTTTCCAGCATCTATTCTAAGATAATACTGACCTTTCACTGACCCTGTACAACATGTCAGTCAGCTATAAAGCAAACATTCCACTCAAATACTGTGGAAACTGAACACACACACACACACACACACACAAAACCATGTGTAAATACTATATAAGCTTAGTTTTTGTTGTTAGTAAACAATTCTCCGAGGGCCAACTGGATATTTTTGCTATATAACATGTTTGATCAAACTCTTTTGAACTACAAAACCTTTTGACCAACTTTTATTTAATTTTTCAAAATTATCGTGAAAGTTTAAAAATTGTACAGCAATTTTCATTACTTACTTAAATGTATATGTTAATCACAATAACTATTTGCTGTGAGAGAAAATGCAAATTTACTGTTTTTGTTTATATAAACAAACAGCATTATACATTGTACAAACAGCATTGACTCTGCTCTGTCAACACATTGTACAAAAGCAGATCTGAGTATATGCTGTTAATTGCTAATCATGCATTTTTTTTCTGGATCATGGGTAAAATTGTATATTGGAAAATGAATGATATTAATGAATATTGGTATAAGCTAGGTCCGTTATTAAAACACTATTCCTGTTATATGCTTTTATGGTCAAGGATCCAATTTTGTGCAAAATTAAAATTAATTGTACATATATAGTATCACTCCTAATATGGCAGTGTCATGATAAGGCAATATACTCCATGGCTCCCATTGTCAGTGTTATAGTGAGCGCTGTATACATGATTTGGTCCATCATATCATTTTCCACATTTGCTTTCTGAAACAATTTATAACCCCTTTATAAATTTATAAATTTATGTTGTTACAATACCTATTTTCAAAGAACAGTTACTGTCTCAACTTACTGCAAACAACAAAGATCCATATATGCCAATGTAAAATGTAACTGCTGATCAAGGTCTATGTTGTTTGTTCTACTTATTACTCCCAACAAACTGCACTGAACCAGATTCAATGGTGTATTATACAACAGCAGATCTGGGTCTGTGTAGTGTGCAGATTGACTTATAGGTAAGTCAGTACAGTAGTGTATGAATCATCCTGATAAAATAATAGACTTGAAAAATTGACAAAAAGTCATGAACAAATAGAAAAGTACTTACCTTGATCATACATAAAATTATCTTCTTAACCTTGTACACAAGGTGATTCCTGTAGCCATGAAAGGTTAAATCTCAGTGCCACTACTTCTAGACAGGAAATATAACAACAGTTGTGAAGGACACCTTTGAAACTCCAATATAAGCCTAATAACAGGAGTTAGCTCCTACTCATACAGAGAAGCTAAACTAATGTGTTGAGAACACTCTACAGTAGCTCCACAGTCAACAGTGGCAGCAACAGCAGCTGCTGTATCCCCAGATCTGCCAATCATCAATCACCCACTGTTTGTTGTACTAGGACCACTGCTGTAAAATAACCTGCTTAGGTTGGAATGTTACCATGGGGAGTCACAGTGTACAAATCTTAACATGAAGCTTTCTTTTACAACATATTTTCAATGCAAGTAAATGGTTGTTTGGATTTACATTAAAAATTTCATGACTTGTAACCCTTGAAGGGACTACTGGCTACATTTATTGGGTCAGGAATCCATGTCTTTTTTTACACTTTTATGCTGCATATTTAAACCATCAGAGATCTTCTTTGTAACTTCCAGCATATTGAATAAGGCATATAAAAAACAAATAGATTTGTCTTAGTACAACATGACTCATTAAAAAAAATTAAAAAATAACTGAAAAATGGACATAATGGTTAAAAAATCTGATCAGGAAGCTTTCATCAACACTGTACATCCAAACACAAATGTCAGATTTTTGGGGTAATATTCTGCTCAATTGTACCAACATGATGTGTTATAAAAAAATACTTGATCCAAAAATATCCATAAATGTGAAACTCAAACTTGAAAAATTTCTACAATCTGAACAGGCCATCTAAATAGGATTAAAAATAGACAATTGTATTTGTGTACCACAAGTGGTTTGATTATTCTTGTGTTACAAGTTTATGCTCTTAAAATAAGTAACAGAAAAGAGTGAAGACAACAAGCTTTGTAAAATTTAACAAATAATTTATTTCTCTAGAAGACAAAGTGAAAAGTAAAAAAAAAATAATTTATGGTATTGTTAAGGAATTCCAAAAATAATCCAAGAATTAAAGATACCAGTCCAAGTAATAAGAAGTTCTGAATAAAATTCAGTTCAAGTCCCAAAGATATTTAAAACTGAAGGTGAGAACATGTCTGTTATACACTGTGTCATACTGATGTGTCAATAATTTCTTGCTGAATCACAGAAATATTATTTCAGGTTTGAAATCCATATAAAGTCCAATGTCTTTATTCAAGAATTTTATCAGAACACATTTGTATTTCCAGAGAAAAGAATCACTTGAATTCAATCATTTTATAAGGAATTATTGGTTTTTCTTTGGAAAATTTGCTTCAGTCTAGAATCTTGCTTGAGGAAAGTAAGACTAACTCAAGGGACATAAAAAGTAAATTTCTCATTATTGAGTAAGGGGCCAGATAGTCATCTCAGATAGGAGACAGACTATACATTGTAGGTTCATGGAAAACAAATAAGAAACAGCAAAAGTGCAATCTTAGTTTCCAGATTTTAATATGCTATTTCATTTGTTAATTTATTTGAAATGTATTGATGTTATGATGTATGTATATATGATTTCATTTTGCATGGTTTTAGTGAAATGTTAGTCACAACATTTTATTCTTTGATTTTCTAATTATCAATTCATTGAGAGAATTATTAAGGTTGCATGTAATTGATTATCCAATACATAGGAGTGCTTAGGAATTTTCAAGAATTAGGCCTAATGAATGATGAGTAATGTTCATAGATTTATGAATTAAATCTCTGTCTAGTATGCCATGTATTGAGTGTATATTCATATATTAGTTCCTAACATTTAATTGATCTATTGAGTGTATATTCATATACTAGTTCATAACATAATAATTGATCACTTAAACTATTTTAGAATAGTTAGATTTGAGGAAGCTAAGCCATATGTAATTTTACACTACTAAATAGTTTAATGTAAGAAATCAAGGGGTGTTAAATAGGGGCACATATGTGCTAGCTGTGAAGTGTAATTTAATGTTCCCCTGTTCCCTGCTTGCATGACCCAAATTAAGGTCAGGATACATGTAATGGCCATCTCTGTTTGTAAACATATAAATTAGGGAATGAGTGAATATGACAGAATTAAGCATTTTATTTTCTGAGCTGGGTTAATGTACAAATATAGATGTATACTTGGAAAGGTGACCTATTATCTATTATGGGACATTTTATTTATTTAAGGAAACAGCTTCCTGAAATTTCCTGGAAATTCCTGTACAAATTCCAAGTACCTGAGCAAACTGTGAGCAAGAAGTCTAGGTCTAGGGATGATTATCAAATCGTTTAAGTTTTGACTGGCAAGAGTCCAGGTCCAGACGACTAGACAACGGTTGGTCGTGCAGGAATGAACAGAAGATTCGATGTCCAGATAAGATAGGTGATAATGTCGTTCATCATTGATCTCTTGGTCACAGCTCATAGGCTACGATGAAACTGAATTAATTCTGTCACTGACAAGTAATCGTAATGTGAAAATTTGTATTGCTTTCATTGAGTACATGTTAGTACTTTTTCTTCTCTTGTAACAAAGAAGTTGATTTCTTCCATTTGAAATTCTGTTATTGAATTGATTAAATTTTATATTTATTCATTGATAAGGGGGCTTGTTGTGTTTATTTCTTCAATATACTTGTTCAGAGATCTGTATTCTTCCTTCTATCCATCCACACTGGGTAAATTACACCACGATAGGTCATTCCCTAGCAATGAACCATAGTGGAAGAGGTTGGTGTGTTTTGAATGCCACCAATTTACCAGCTACTAGACATAACACTTACCAAACCAAATAAAAAACATGTTGTTCTGTTTATATTGGAAAATAAAATTAGGTAGGTTGGTAAAAACATTTTCACTCTTTTTAGTAGTCTGTATGGATTTAAATGAAGCTTTAACTGGAACCTATTTTACATACTTTTTTCCAATTTAATTACAAAATAAACAAGCATTTGTCACCAGTAAGAGTATTTTTGGCTACCCTTCATATGTCAAACAAAACCTCTTGATGTGCCACCTTGATTGCCATAGGTTAATGACCCCTGAACTAGAAAATAAGCATTATTTGTATCCTGAATTTAACTCTGATCATAGTTACATAACGTTTTTAATTGCTTTTTTCCCATTTGATTGTCTACAAATCTGAATGAAATGTCAGTAGGAAAATATAGGGTCAGTCAGGTAACAAGAACCACACATACTTTTCTATTTGGTTTAACAAGTAGTTTTGACAAACATGCAAGTCTAATAAATAAAAAAATGTATCCCCCACCAAAAAGTTTTTAAAATTACTGCTATAAGTGACCTAAAAATTCATTTACAAAAAGGTATGCTAGCCAAATTTTATTTATTTACCCTAAGTGGATTTAGACAATACTGCCAAGAAGCTTCTCAGAACCCGTGGAAATACGGAAGTATAGATGCAATGGACCAAATAAAATTACCCTGCTGCAAACAGTAGGGCTGGCTTAAAAATGTTTTATATATTTGGGCATATACATTTGCAAAAATGTATGCTAGCCAAATTTGATTTATTTATCCTAATTAGATTTAGACAATATTGCCAAGAAGCTTCTCAGGACCCGTGGACATACGGAAGTACAGATCCAATGGACCAAATAAAATTACCCTGCTGCAAACAATGGGGTTGACTTAAAAATATTTTACATATTTGAATCAACATATTCACAAGATAAAAACTGTATAACAAGAGTTCCATGTTGGCCTCGTATCATACAACTGGTTCACTTTGGTCTAAATGGTAAATGTAGCAATATCACAGGCGCCTTGAGCAAAAGACTCCCATGCCAAGATCATTGTCTGCTATTTTGTTCAAACTGGTAGTATCTGAAATGTTGTTTAACTCTTTCTACTTTGAATCACTCCAGCTGGACATGATAGTGTGTTGGAATCATTTGTATGAGTGTAAAATGTGTTCATGGAAGGACTCTATCACATTTGGTCTGATATGAGAGGACAGTTTTGGAGAGAAGATCCTACCATAATAGTTTTATTAAAAAAATTATTTTAGCTATAAAGCCTTACTCAAAATAGAGTCATTTGTGTAGGTTTTCAACCCAGTTGTTGTGGAATCCATAAAATTACCAAGTGGAGTCACAAATCTGACAGTGTATGTCCTTAAAAACATTCATGCCAAACTGAATCAAAATTGGCTCACCGGCTCAAAGGAAGAATATGAAAAACTTTTCTTATGCTTGCTAAGAGGGTTTGATCATTGCTGATGAAGCCACCCTAAACACAATACTGAATGAACATATTCTAACAAACATTATAATCAAGTGTGATCAAAATTTGCTCAGCCATTCATGAGAAGAATTTGAAAACAGGTTTTCCAATTTAGTTGCTGCAATGGACACACCACTCCTGGGGGAGCCACACAGGCTACAAGTCAGCGCATGGTCAAACAACCATTGGTTCAGCTATTCTGAAAAAGAAGTTGAAAATAGGTCTTCCATATGGCTGCTACACCACTGCTAGGAGACCCACCCCAAACACAATTTTGTTAGGGCATGTTCAATCAAATGTTTATACCAAACTTAATTGAAATTTGATCAGACTTTGAAGAGATGTTAAAAATAGGTTTTCTATATGGTTGGTGAAGGCATACTGTTGTTAATGGCATCCATCTCAAACATAATTTTGATAGAAGAAACATACATTTTTACCATGGGTGATCAAAACTAGTTAATCTGTTCTGAAAAAGAAGTTGAAAATAGGTTTTCTATCTGGCTGATATGGAAGCCACATCACTGCTAGGAGAGCAACACAAGATCCAACTTGATAGAGCTTGATCTAACAAACATTCACACCAAATATGATCAAAACAAGCACAACTATTCTTGATAAGAAGTTAAAAAATATTCCATTTGGTTCCTATAAAAGCCAGAGGAGTCACTGAGTCATCCAAGATAAAATTTGATAGAGCATTCCTACTAAGTTTGATTGAAATTGGCTGAGCCATTTGAAAAGAGAAATAAAAAAGTTTTCCTACTGGTTGCTAAGGAAGCCACACCATTGCTATGGATACACCATAGACAAAGCTTAATGGAACATATGCTGAGAAACATTCCTACCAATTTTGATCATAAACTGGGCAAGTCATTTAGGATAAGCAGATAAACAGTCAAAAATAGATTTTCCATTTTGGTTGCTATGGAAGCCACATTCAGAATAACATTTTTTTTTCAACTTTTATCAAAACTGAAAATACCCATATTGACAGATGACTAAGGATGGATGCATGATGGCTGATATCATGAACACTGCCATTTGAGTAGGTACATGGTTTTATGGCCAGTTGAGCTCAGTCATAGTTATGACCTTATATACTGAACCTGCTATCACTGATACAAGATCTCTGAACTTTTCTCAAATACTTTAAAAATTTATAGACATGCAAAGTTTAATTAAAATCTATAATAATTATTTAGCCAGAATTATAGAATTCACATCATAGTAGAGTTCAAAAGCCAAAGCTATGACCATTGAATTGGCACCTCTGTATATCACAAATCATTTACAATAAAAAAAACATTCATATTTGTTGAAATGCACACAAGCCAGTATGGATAACAAATTTAAGTCATGATTCTTGACCTTAAAATCAAAGCCCACTTCTTATCTAACATGAAGTATTTTACAAAAGCTTGTCAAAAATACAGTTCCTGTGTTCATTAGCTAACAGAAGGACATAAATATAGAAAGTGACTGTTAACCTTGACCCAAGGTAAAGTCAGGAAAGCTACCACTCAATATATATCAAAACAAATACTTGGCTTGAACAAAATCTGTACCTAATGTGTTCATTAAAGTTATGGTGTTTTAAGCTACTACAGATTAATTAGGATCAAAAAGATGTTATAAAAGTCCTTCAGTGAACACTATATGTTGACAACCATACATGTTGAAGAGGTAAGGGTATCAAGATATTTAAGTTTGACAATCATCACAGCAACTTTGGACATTATATCTACACAATTTTTATTTAGGCAAACTACATAATGTCAAAAGTGTTTTATTTAGGATAAACTACATAATGCCAAAAGTGTTTTTTTTTTTTAAGATAAACTACATAATGTCAAAAGTGTTTTATTTAGGATAAACTACATGTCAAAAGTGTTTTATTTAGGATAAACTACATAATGCCAAAAGTGTTTTATTTAGGATAAACCACATAATGTCAAAAGTGTTTTATTTAGGATAAACTACATAATACCAAAAGTGGTTTATTTAGGATAAACTACATAATGTCAAAAGTGTTTTATTTAGGATAAACTACATAATGCCAAAAGTGGTTTATTTAGGATAAACTACATAATGTAAAAAGTGTTTTATTTAGGATAAACTACATAATGCCAAAAGTGTTTTCTTTTACGATAAACTACATAATGTCATAAGTGTTTTATTTAGGATAAACTACATAATATCAAAAAGTGTTTTATTTAGGATAAACCACATAATGTCAAAAGTGTTTTATTTAGGATAAACTACATAATGCCAAAAGTGTTTTATTTAGGATAAACTACATAATGTCAAAAGTGTTTTATTTAGGATAAACTGCATATGTCAAAAGTGTTTTATTTAGGATAAACCACTTAATGTCAAAAGTGTTTTATTTAGGATAAACTACATAATGTCAAAAAAGTTTTATTTAGGATAAACTACATAATGTCAAAAGTGTTTTATTTAGGATAAACTACATAATGTGAAAAAGTGTTTTATTTAGGATAAACTACATAATGCCAAAAGTGGTTTATATAGGATAAACTACATAATGTCAAAAGTGTTTTATTTAGGATAAACCACATAATGTCAAAAGTGTTTTATTTAGGATAAACTACATAATGTCAAAAGTGTTTTATTTAGGATAAACTACATAATGTCAAAAGTGTTTTATTTAGGATAAACTACATAATGTCAAAGTGTTTTATTTAAGATAAACTACATAATGCCAAAAGTGGTTTATTTAGGATAAACTACATAATGTCAAAAGTGTTTTATTTAGGATAAACTACATGTCAAAAAGTGTTTTATTTAGGATAAACTACATAATGTCAAAAAGTGTTTTATTTAGGATAAACTACATAATGCCAAAAGTGTTTCCTTTAGGATAAACTACATAATGTCAAAAAGTGTTTTATTTAGGATAAACTACATAATGTCAAAAGTGTTTTATTTAGGATAAACTACATGTCAAAAAGTGTTTTATTTAGGATAAACTACATAATGTCAAAAAGTGTTTTATTTAAGATAAACTACATAATGCCAAAAGTGTTTTTTTTAGGATAAAACTACATAATGTCAAAAGTGTTTTATTTAGGATAAACTACATGTCAAAAAGTGTTTTATTTAGGATAAACTACATAATGTCAAAAAGCGTTTTATTTAGGATAAACTACATAATGTCAAAAGTGTTTTATTTAGGATAAACTACATAATGTCAAAAGTGTTTTATTTAAGATAAACTACATAATGTCAAAAGTGTTTTATTTAGGATAAACTACATAATGTCAAAAAGTGTTTTATTTAGGATAAACTACATGTCAAAAAGTGGTTTATTTAGGATAAACTACATAATGTCAAAAGTGTTTTATTTAGGATAAACCACATAATGTCAAAAGTGTTTTATTTAGGATAAACTACATAATGTCAAAAGTGTTTTATTTAGGATAAACTACATAATGTCAAAAAGTGTTTTATTTAGGATAAACTACATAATGCCAAAAGTGGTTTATTTAGGAAAAACTACATAATGTAAAAAGTGTTTTATTTAGGATAAACTACATGTCAAAAAGTGTTTTATTTAGGATAAACTACATAATGCCAAAAGTGTTTCCTTTTGGATAAACTACATAATGTCAAAAAGTGTTTTATTTAGGATAAACTACATAATGTCAAAAGTGTTTTATTTAGGATAAACTACATGTCAAAAAGTGTTTTATTTAGGATAAACTACATAATGTCAAAAAGTGTTTTATTTAAGATAAACTACATAATGCCAAAAGTGTTTTATTTAAGATAAACTACATGTCAAAAAGTGTTTTATTTAGGATAAACTACATAATGCCCAAAGTATTTTCTTTAGGATAAACTACATATGTCAAAAGTGTTTTATTTAGGATAAACCACATAATGTCAAAAGTGTTTTATTTAGGATAAACTACATAATATCAAAAAGTGTTTTATTTAGGATAAACCACATAATGTCAAAAGTGTTTTATTTAGGATAAACTACATAATGCCAAAAGTGTTTTATTTAGGATAAACTACATAATGTCAAAAGTGTTTTATTTAGGATAAACTGCATATGTCAAAAGTGTTTTATTTAGGATAAACCACATAATGTCAAAAGTGTTTTATTTAGGATAAACTACATAATGTCAAAAGTGTTTTATTTAGGATAAACTACATAAATAATGTCAGAAGTGTTTTATTTAGGATAAACTACATAATGTCAAAAAGTGTTTTATTTAGGATAAACTACATAATGCCAAAAGTGTTTTATTTAGATAAACTACATAATGTCAAAAGTGTTTTATTTAGGATAAACTACATGTCAAAAAGTATTTTATTTAGGATAAACTACATAATGTCAAAAGTGTTTTATTTAGGATAAACTACATAATGTCAAAAGGATTTTATTTAGGATTAACTACATGTCAAAAAGTGTTTTATTTAGGATATACTACATAATGCCCAAAGTATTTTTTAGGATAAACTACATAATGTCAAAAGTGTTTTATTTAGGATAAACCACATAATGTCAAAAGTGTTTTATTTAGGATAAACTACATAATGTCAAAAGTGTTTTATTTAGGATAAACCACATAATGTCAAAAATGTTTTATTTAGGATAAACTACATATGTCAAAAGTGTTTTATTTAGGATAAACTATATAATGTCAAAAGTGTTTTATTTAGGATAAACTACATAATGCCAAAAGTATTTTATTTAGGATAAACTACATATGTCAAAAGTGTTTTATTTAGGATAAACCACATAATGTCAAAAGTGTTTTATTTAGGATAAACTACATAATGTCAAAAGTGTTTTATTTAGGATAAACCACATAATGTCAAAAGTGTTTTATTTAGGATAAACTATATAATGCCAAAAGTGTTTTATTTAGGATAAACTGCATATGTCAAAAGTGTTTTATTTAGGATAAACCACATAATGTCAAAAGTGTTTTATTTAGGATAAACTACATAATGTCAAAAGTGTTTTATTTAGGATAAACTACATAAATAATGTCAAAAGTGTTTTATTTAGGATAAACTACATAATGTCAAAAAGTGTTTTATTTAGGATAAACTACATAATGCCAAAAGTGTTTTATTTAGGATAAACTACATAATGTCAAAAGTGTTTTATTTAGGATAAACTACATGTCAAAAAGTGTTTTATTTAGGATAAACTACATAATGTCAAAAGTGTTTTATTTAGGATAAACTACATAATGTCAAAAGTTTTTATTTAGGATAAACTACATGTCAAAAAGTGTTTTATTTAGGATAAACTACATAATGCCCAAAGTATTTTTTTTAGGATAAACTACATAATGTCAAAAGTGTTTTATTTAGGATAAACCACATAATGTCAAAAGTGTTTTATTTAGGATAAACTACATAATGTCAAAAGTGTTTTATTTAGGATAAACTACATATGTCAAAAGTGTTTTATTTAGGATAAACTATATAATGTCAAAAGTGTTTTATTTAGGATAAACTACATAATGCCAAAAGTATTTTTTTTAGGATAAACTACATATGTCAAAAGTGTTTTATTTAGGATAAACCACATAATGTCAAAAGTGTTTTATTTAGGATAAACTACATAATGTCAAAAGTGTTTTATTTAGGATAAACTACATAATGTCAAAAGTGTTTTATTTAGGATAAACTACATAATGTCAAAAGTGTTTTAGAGAAAACCTTTTAGTGTTTAATAAAAATACCATGTTGGCTCAACTATGAATTCAGAAAAAGTAGCAATGACAGGATTTTTGGGGGTATTTACTAGTTTTTTCGCTAGTTATTTAGGACCAACAATTTATCATCACAAGTGATTTAATGAAAATTATATGTCTTTAAATAACAGCATTGGTATTGAAGGTATAGCACAAGATGGCTACCTATGTGACCATGTTGGAGGTACTATTTGCACATTTGTATACAGGATCAAATATATATTGAAAGAATCATGTTAGTAAAAAAAACCTATGTTAATACAAATGTCATGTCAGAACAAGTAGCAATGACAAGATTTTGAATACAGATGCTGTGGCAGCCATGTTGGGGTTAAGATAGGCAACATTTCCGCTTAGGACTCAATTGCATAATTTGTCTGAACAAGCCACTACTCATATCATAGTAACAGACAAAAAAAAAAGGTAAACCAAAGTCAGATACAATTCTAGGTTGGATGTCTTTTTATGTCCATGGCAATATTTACTCAATGCATATTCCAGTATTCAGAAGTCATAACCATGATCAGAAATGGTTGTTGAAAAATGATTGAATTACCTTTCCGTAACATCTGCAACACCTAAATAGATCTAGGCCTGCAATAAAAAATGATGTCCAGATAAGTTAATAAATCAGTAATTTCTTTATTTTCAACATTACACTAGAAAAGTAATAATTTGCTACATGCATACCACAATGTAAATCGAACAACTAGTAGAGAACTTTTTACTGTTGTACAGATATATAATTCTAAAGTAACTTCATGCTCCCCAACTGCCTTATAATTGCTCAACTGTCTTATAATTGGAAACAGAGCTCAGTTACTTCCCTTGAATCCTGTAGCTAGCACTACCAAGAAACTCAGCCCAAGAATGAAAGAAAAGATTGCCATGATTTTGTTAAGTTGTTTTCTTTTGTGAAAATCTTTAGTCACCACAAAATGATCTGTGAAAAAAATGTATTTTCTTCAAACCTACACTATTTAAGTTTTATTAAAATTTTGCACAATTACATGGATTTAAAATAGACAAAAATTGCATTATTTTATGTTTAAATCATATTTTTTTCTTCAAAAATTAGATGGATTTCTTACTGGCAAGAATATTGCATACTTAAAAGCCTACATAGCAACAAGTTTCTTTCTTTATTTATTTATTATTATTCTCCATTAGTTTTATTTTCACTCATTCTTACACAATGGAACAATATATATTTTATGCCAAATATTTATTGTTTATAGTAATTATTAGATGTTCTGATACTGTGCTAAATAATAATAATAATAATAATAATAATAATAATAATAATAATAATAATAATAATAATAATAATAATAATAATAATAATAATAATAATAATAATAACAATAACAACAACAACAATAACAATAACAATAATGGTGGTGGTGGTGATTGTCATGTTGTTGTTTTTGTTTTGAAAGCTGATGATAAAAGCAATATGAAAATAGATGGCACTTTTACATCTGTCTTGCTTTATCTCACAATTTATTTTTATTGTTCTGGTGAGCTCATTCCAACTATGTTTGCAAAATGGCTCACACTTTTTCTAAAACCCATTTATTTATTTACTTTTTTATTTATTTACTTACTTATTCCTCATAAATCGTTAATTGTGGATTCTATGAAAAACCATATCAAATGAGCTCATACTCTACCAAAGAAATATAGGTACATATACATGCATGACATCAATTAATATATCTTTAGCACCTGGCAATAAAATGATGTCATTCTTCTATCCACTGTATTGTTTTGGATCATCTCATTTTGCAATATTTTGTATTGACAAATGCCTCACACATAAAAGGAGATCTATCTCAAGTGTTTAGCTATTGAAAACAATTGTATCAGACTCTAAAACATATTTTTTATGTCACTTTTAACCTATTTCAACAAAAAACAATTTTTCTTAACTTAATTTTTCATATGAATTTCTTGTAAAACATTAAAACGTTTCCATAACATATATTAGAAACAGTTTAGCAATGTCCTAATTCCATTAATCATCTTAAGGAGCAAGAAGTAAGCTTTTCTTCATAGCTATAAACAAATTAAAGTATATATATATATATATATATATATATATATATATATATATATATATATATATATATATATATATATATATATATATATATATATATATATATATATATTTCATTTATTCTCAAAACTGATAATTAAATATCACAGCATCATATATATTTTACAATTTCTTATTTGAAATCTCTCAAATGATGCTCTGTTATGAAGTTATCCCTGTTATCAGTACATTTGTAATGCTGGCCATTTATTTTCATCAAGAACACTCATGCCAATACAGGTCCATGATTTCAAACACATTTATATAAAAATGAAGGTTGAGAATAATAGAAAGATAAACATATTAAAGGCAAATGTTGAAGAAAAGTGTTGAACTTTTAACAATCTTGTTACACTGATTTTTTCATTTCTCCTGAAAACAAATTTGCAATATGGTTGTCAAATTTAAAGCTGCATGACAAAAATAATGGAAGGAAAAGAAATATACTACTATAATTGCACTGTTAAGAATGTTGAATGTATGTTTTATATAAAAATTAGTAAATCTGCAAGAATAGTAGCACTTTCATTATTTTATCTTTTAAAAGTGAACATTATATTAATTTATCAAAATCTATATTGTTGACAAGGTACAGAAAACCTTGCAATATTCAATATATGTGATAATGTGATAATCAGATCTCTAAGGCATAGTCCAATTAAAATCTGACACATACTGGACGGGATCATTTTTTTCAGTTAAATGTCATGGCAATTATACTAGACCCAGGGTCATTGATTTAAGTCAGATGTCATGGCACCATCTATTGTCATAGCTGGACATTATTTTATTACAACTTTCATTGCCAGCATACACACGTTACTCTCACTGTTTTACATTGTCATTTCTAGGATTATAATTGTAACAGATATGATGGCTAATAATCTGTCTAGTGCAAAAAGTGAATTTATAGTTGGAAAGATGCAATTTAGAAAGCTGAAATGATAATATTAAATTAATGCATATGAAAACACTCACATAACATTTGAAGATGTGAAATTGCACTGTTCAGTACCATACAATAAACTGAACAAGTATTGTCTGTTGCAGCAATGGAACAGTGCATGAACGTCCAACATAAGCAGAAAATATTAACATGGGTTTAGTATAAAGGGAAACAACTTATATGTGAATAACTAACTAGAAATATGTCAATGGCAGAACACTACAATTCCCCACACTTGTAAGCTATGCCATTAACTAAATGTCTGGTATTCCCTAGGGATCTATGTTGCAGCCATGTAAAAATGTGTTTGTCTTTTTATAGTGTTATATATGACAGAAATCTTGATGCTTTCCAAGATACATGTCAAAATTATTTCTCCTATTTCAGGGACATGATGGCACCTGACCTGTGTTTGTTGCAAAAGTGCACTTATCTTCTCATGTACTTCAAAACTTATATATGATTATAAGGTGATGAGTTGAACATTTTCCAAGTCATGATTGATGAGGCATCATTCCTCTACCAATGGGGCATGGCCCATGTGAGTGATCCAAAAACCCATTACTTATGTTATGATGATAAAAGCCAAGTTTTGAACTTCAAGAACAATATTGTTTGAGATATTTTTTTTAAAAAAAGACCATGCCTAACCCTAGGTGAAATGAAAAATGTTAAAACTATTCTTAATATCAGCAGATCATACCCAGGCATTCATATTCCAAGGAGTAATGTCTGTATCTTTAATCAGGAGGAGACACACCATTTTACTAACAGACAGACATACTAAAGAATGGATAGGCAGGATGGATGGAAGTACAGAAGAAAGAAGAAAAAGGTGGAGGTTCTTTATTGGATATCTTGCCATATGTGAAATAAATGTTTTTCAAAGGTTAAAAAAATCAAGCACATAAAGTGAAACATACATGTAGCAGTTGTTATGTATATATATATATATATATATATATATATATATATATATATATATATATATATATATATATATATATATATATATATATATATATATATATATAATATTTGTAAGTTTTATTCATAGCCATAAATTTTAGTAATTATCTTTTAGTTGAAATTTTGTATATGCATATGTTCTATTTTAAGATATTAAAAACACAATATTGCATAGGATCTATATGAGGGTGGGAGTGAAATGATACCACACCTATTATGTGCTTTGGTTGGAATCAGTACACAATTAATAAAATCCGGTTCAGTACCCGAATGTAGTCCCAGTCTATTTTTAGATCACTTTTTCCGGTCTAAATTTAGTGGTGATACTAGAGTCAGATTTTGGCATTCTTGGTAAGGATTTAAAGGCAATTGTTTATTCTTTAAATTGTGAGCTTATGGTGTGGTTGTCTGTGTGTATTTCGGCGACAGTGCACATTGAGTAATAAGGTCATGGTGATGATCCGGAAGTGAATTCTGTGTTCCGTTGCCTGGTGTTTTGTTTACAATTCAGCCTCTCAAAAAAATGCAGGTCAACCCTTGACAAGAACTAAACCGTAAAGTCATCTTTGAAGGTATTTTAGATTAACATATGATTTGTATTGATTGTCACACAGTGGAAAGTTCAGTACTGAGAAACAAATGTAGAGAATATATAGTGAAATTAATTGTGTACTATGTCCTGTCAGTAAAAACTTGAAACTGATATAAAATTTTTATTATTAATGACATACACATGAAATTTTAATAAGTTATGTATATTGACTTTAAAAATATAAAAATGAAATTAAAAATAAAAAAAATTAATTTTAATTTTAAAATTTAAATGAAATTTAAAAAACAATTAAAAAATAAAAATTTTCCACCAAGTATACACATATATAATATTTATTTGGAATGATATGAAAATATATCAGCATATATATACTCCTACACCATATACAAGCTCAAATCATGGATATTTGTCAAATTTGATCAGAGAAAATATCTTTATTAGTCAAAATGAGACCTACATTTAAAATACATGAAGACAAAATTCTACTTTGCTTTGTACCTTTAGGTCATTGAAACTATTTATTTGGGGTCCAAACAGTTAATTTATGTGTTTATGATGGGGTGACTTCCTGAGTAACACATATCTGCTTGTATAGCTATCAGTAATTGTTTATACACATAGTTATAGGGTATTTAGTGAGAGGACAGAGATGAAGACTTTATACTAGAACCTGTTTAAGTTCTCCACAAAATCATATTAAGCTGTCAGAAAATGAAATACAGGTGAGAGGGGGTAAAATATACTTTACCCAGGTATATTTACCATTGCATGTAAGAAAACAGCAAAATGATGTAAGTTGAACACAGAATGCATTCCATTTTAGTGTTCAGTTTCTTTAAGATGTTGATTGATGTAGTGCGGCATTGTGGCCCAGATGATATTGTGAGAATTCTCATGATCCATTTTGCTTTATGCATTATTAATGACTAATAATATTTGTTATCTGACACTTTAAAGATTACATAAGTAATATTCAAACAGATTATTTGAATTTAACTTTCTACAACTGATCCTAATATGGTTACATAGCTGACATGAACAAATATGCATTTATTTTGTAATGTTTGGAATCAAAAGTTGACATTGTTAGGCTGACATAGTACCTATAGTGAATCTGTAAGGCTCAATTTTGACTGTGTGCACTTAAAATATCCCAAGATGTTATTTTCATCATGAATATGCCTCTGTATGGTAACACATTTCAATTTAGTACTTTGACAGAGGGCGGTATTGCAGCATCAGCTGATATCTGATTCCATTGAATCATTGAATCATTGAACTTAATAACTTGGTAGCCAAGACTCTTAAAAATAGACTAAAAATGTTCAAACAGATTATTTGAATCATGTTTGCACATGTGATGTTACCAAGTACATTGCATATGTCCCACACATGCAAATATCCATCCTTGTTTACAAGTTTTCAGGATGAAAATTTCACATTTAGTTGATGATATAGGATCTATTGGTACCTATAGTTGATCTGTGTGGTCACATTTTGCTATATTCACTTGCAATATCTAAAATTATTTTTCCTTCATGAATAGGATTGCATATAGTAATAAATTTTAATTTGGTACATTGTCATTTGACTTTCCACTATACTGGTATGTATCAATGTTTGCACCAATGATCAAACCTCACCGTTCCAACATTGCCTTAAACTTTATGATACATACTCTACCTGATCAGTTATTTAACCTGTAAATGGCTAAATATGCTTGTAGAAACTTCATCTATTTTTAGGATGCATTTGTCACTTTAATACACGCCCATTGCTTCACATCTTTGAGTGTTACTCTATCAAGTTTACCTTTTTTAACCCTATTTGCAACCTTAATGTTATTTTGAAATCACCATTTCTAACACATTTTAACTTCATTTGCCTACATCTTTCTGTTTTTTTTAGAATTAAGTGAAACATGTTATATCTTTTCAGGTCTAGCCTGGTATCTGGAATAAAGTATTAGAGTTGTATCATTTTGGAAGCTCTCCAGTAGTTCAATGGTGATAGCAAGGTCTCATAAGAACATGTGCAGTCTGCTGCTATAAGTGACCAAGATGAGTTCATATTAGTACACTGATATACAGCATCTCAAAGACATGGCTTAGATCTTCATGACAGAGATTCACATCATTTTTCTGTAAGGTGGAACTACCCTGAAACTGTATTTTCATATTGCATTGTTGACTTTTGTAGTTATCGGCATTAAAATGGAATGCATATTTGCTATAAAACATGGTAGTGGTCCCATCAAAACTTTAAATTTGAGTGGGTTATTAGTTATACAAACAACTGCCCAAGTACCTAAAACAATAAATGTGGAACATAGCACCTGTCATTGTTTCTTTAGTATGTACACCTATATGCATCTGGATAGGCATGTTGCAATTTG
Organism: Potamilus streckersoni; assembly: GCA_016746295.1. Lineage (NCBI taxonomy): Eukaryota > Metazoa > Mollusca > Bivalvia > Unionida > Unionidae > Potamilus > Potamilus streckersoni. The sequence continues at coordinate 1,297,309 of JAEAOA010000362.1, read as the reverse complement.
CTGTCAAAATCATTGTGAGCTATCATGCTTCAGTACCCCTGGGATTAATATTATCAGTTGTACAGACCTAAACTACCATTTGTTTTAAACACCATTCATTAATCAACTTTTCTGCCTTAAATTTGTGAAACTGAATGTCATAACTTGTATGAAAATTTAATTTTTGTAAAATAAATAGTTTTTAAAATTTATATATTTATTTAAATTTTTATTAAAATTTAATATATCAATATTTTTTAATTTCAAGAATATTTTAGACAGGCCTTATCAAGTATTACAATTAGGTTTTTACCTCATTGAAAAATTCCTATAATTAAGGAAGATATAGCAAATTTAGTTTTGGTTTCTTAAGAACAATTGGATCCCTATAGAACACAAGCACTACACACTTTCTGATAGCTGTCACGTGTTTTGCTTGCAAGGAAATTTCAAAAGACTTTATGTATGAAGTTGAAATAGTAGTGGCATGCCAAAAAAAAGTTTGACAAAAACATTGACCCTTTCAGGAATCAGTACACAATTAATAAAATCCGGTTCAGTACCCACGAATGTAGTCCCAGTCTATTTTTAGATCACTTTTTCCGGTCTAAATTTAGTGGTGATACTAGAGTCAGATTTTGGCATTCTTGGTAAGGATTTAAAGGCAATTGTTTATTCTTTAAATTGTGAGCTTATGGTGTGGTTGTCTGTGTGTATTTCGGCGACAGTGCACATTGAGTAATAAGGTCATGGTGATGATCCGGAAGTGAATTCTGTGTTCCGTTGCCTGGTGTTTTGTTTACAATTCAGCCTCTCAAAAAAATGCAGGTCAACCCTTGACAAGAACTAAACCGTAAAGTCATCTTTGAAGGTATTTTAGATTAACATATGATTTGTATTGATTGTCACACAGTGGAAAGTTCAGTACTGAGAAACAAATGTAGAGAATATATAGTGAAATTAATTGTGTACTATGTCCGGTTATCATTATCGAAGAGATGATTAACCACAGTGTTACTGCCCCGATTAAGCAAACAATAAAATAAAACATGAAATTATTGGATGGAATAAAATAAAAGATCTGATAGAATAGAACAACACGATCTTCTGAATTTAAAATGTAACAACTTAATCAAAACAAAATGAAATTGAACATGACATTCAAATGATACACTTTCTCTTCAAAACAGATTTTAAAAAATTTGTGCAAAATGCAATTAGCCTTTCCGTTATACTGACGAAAAAATCTCATAGATTCAAGTGCATGATCGAACTAAAATTGGCAAAATGTCAGCATTACCTGGTTGCTTCTGGTCCTATCTCTCTCTCTCTCTCTCTCTCTCTCTCTCTCTCTCTCTCTCTCTCTCTCTCTCTCTTTTACCTTGGAGTCATCAACCATAAGTTAGTGTATCTTGCACTCATTTGCACTGGAAGCTCAGGCATGTAGCTATTACCTAATATATTTTTCAGTTTTTTTCTTCTCATGGAATCAAATATTATTCCCACTCTTTTTATGCCTGATGTGGCATAGACTGATGAACAGAATATATGGTGCATGTCCTCATTTTTTAGTTTCTATTTATGCACCAAATTAACAGAATCTGATTCACTAAAAGATTTTCAAACAATTAAATCATGTTTTTTTTTAAATAACTCAAAGAGTCATGTTATGCTTTTCTTAAATACTGAACCAATTAACAATTAGGCCATGCATGATGATTCTATAGAGTAATTCATTCCTATTTTCATGAGATGTTTATGTGACCTCTATTTAAATTAGTGTTCAGTGTATTTGACCTAAAGGGTTGTTGACTTGACCTTAGTGATCCATCTTGGTTTATGAATGAGATTCCTACAATGTAGTGTACATGTATGTACTTTACTATAGTGCTAGCCAGCCACTAAATTATAGAATTTCAAATATAAATGTCTCAAACCCAAATGACTTAAATAAAACAATACTATAAATTAGATTTTACAGACATTTGTAACAAGATTCCATATAAAATATTTTTAGCCAATCCCTAAATAGAAAAAAACTGTCAATTTTTATAAAATTTTATAATCTTGATTCTCAGTGTTCTCAGATTCATGTATGTTATTCAAAAAGAGATACATTGGCTGGTTTGTTACAACATCTTTACATTGGCAAGCTGCAATAAAAAGAGAAGATAGTTCAGGTTGCTTTTGGTAATCATATGAAATATCTCAGTGATCAATAATACAATAACAAAAAAAGTGCTAGAAACCTAGCTGTGCCTACATTGGTGACAGGTTTAAGTTTGATGCAGCAGTGTTTTATTGCAAAATAACTTGTATGTTATACTTTCACAACTTTAAATTATAATTTTAACCTTGATTTTCAATTTTAAAGTATAAAAACCATCAAATGAATGAAATCATTTAATTAAAATTACCTGACAAAATGGGATATTTGTCGTACAGATTCGGTTATTTCATGTTGTCGCTAATTTTAGTCTTTTTTTTATTGATAAAACATCAGACCTTTGTTATGGTTATGTAACCATTCATTACGGCATCTGGTAAATATATTTATTTTGTACAAATGCAATGGCATGGAACCAGTCTTTCATTTGGTTTGCTTCCATCTTTACCATATCATATTACATCCCTATGATCGACACCTATACGCCAAGAATTTGTAAACACAAAAACAGCTCAGATGTAGAGACGGGCAGGAGAAAAGCAGTTTTCTTCGTGAAATTACCGTTTGTAATCAGTAGGGATTTTACTTAATGGGGTGACAGATCATGGTAACTCCATTTTTGTAACTACGTAATACATGTTAAATGATTTCAGAAAAAAAATACATTTACTCACGATCGTGAGTTGGTGAGAGTGAAAGGTTAAAAAAAAATAGTTACAAAAAGAGGCATCTTAGCTTTCATATTGATATTTAACAATTTAATTAATATAGTTTGATCTTATTTACATGCGTCTCACTTTACTCATTGTTATAACAGTTTAACTTTTTTTTTTGTTGCACAAAATTACGCAGGATATTTTTGTCGAACATGTGGGATGGGCACATACAGTCCTGCATTGTAAGGTGTGGACTTAGATAATTATGATGGAAGATGGACGTTTTACTGCGCACCCCCCCCTGCATATTATCCCATACTGTAATAAATTTTCCTCACACTTTAGAATCCAGGCGAAAACATTTTCTGTCATTAGTTTTGAGATACATGTCATAAATATGTATATACTTCACCGAGGAGTTAAATTTAAAGTGAGTGTTCTTTGGTGTGTTTTTAGAATTACTACTGAAATCACTATCATGGTATATTCTGTGATACATGATAATGGGCTTCACAGCAATATCAAACTCAGTCTCATAAATCACATGAGAGCATGAAATCTCGTACTTCCAAGCTGTACATTTAGATCTTCATTATATCCCCTCAATATTAAGAAATCTCAACCTACTTTTTTCTCTCAAATAAATGGGAAATCTCCCCAATATATGGTTCCCATAGGTCCTGGGTTCCTGGAAAGGTTTTGGAATTTAAAAAAAAAAAATTGAAAGAGCCTTGAAAAGTAATGGGTTTTCTTAAAACTTTGCAAAGTTTCGAAAAAGCCATGGAATTTCTTTCACTAAAATTAAAAAAATTGAGAACTGCTAATTTCATAGAACACCTAGTACTGATTACAAAAACTTACTTTGAATATGACACAATTACATTTGTTAAATGATTTAATTTCAAGATCTGTGGTCCTTGAGGTTTGTGAAATGGCCTTGAAAAAGTTTTGGAAAAGTCAGCAGGGATTGTACTGGATTTGGAGTGGAGAAATTCAAAGGCACCATGACAGGAAGTTGCAAGCTTAAATATAAAATTGCACTGGAATCTATTGTTACAAAAACAAATCTATTGTTACATAAACAAATCATTTGTTCCTATTGACAAACCACCTTATAAAGGCATCAAATAGTCTTAGTACTGTAAGTCATAATATGACCAAAATATTCATGATGCCTCACTAGCTTTAATTAACCACCTCTGAGGGAGGGAATTTGAGTGACTACAATCAACCAGACATTTTGAAAAATGGACCAAAGAAAGTACTTTTGCTGAAACTTCAAGCAAAATTAATTAACTTTGAAGCAGAGATCTTTCTGTATATATACTAAACAAATGGAAAAAATTCTTATCTCACTCAATGTTCTACAATTATTTGGTGTTACCACAACAATAACAAACAGGCATTTGTTTGGTCCTTCAAAGAGGGCCTTCAGTGGCACATTTAATAACACATATACCTTCATCAAAGCAAGCTGAAGATCTTTGCTCATAGGTAGTCAGCAACAAACTTAAATGAAAGCATTGTTTCATTCTTTATTATGATTGGAACCAAGATTCCCTCTAATATTTTTTCTGTGTGCATGGAATTTTGAAACTGCTGCATGACATATGTATTTGCTACCAAAACTTGTGTGTGGAATTTTGAAACTTTTAATAAGCTGCACATCCATGCATCTTAGAAGGAACATTGATTGGAACATACTGTACAATGCAAGTTTCCTATTTGCAACAAAAATATTCTTCATTACGATTGCTACCAATACTAAATAGCTGTGTAAAACCCAAATTAAACTTCCAGTATTTTGAAACAATAGTTATCTGGTCATCAGATTAAATGAATGTGGGACATCTCACAAGAATGTTCATTAAACTTTCTAATTTGTTCACATGTTTCCATTTTCCTATGAATAGCCTCATTCCCTTGATAGTCTCAGCATCATGGTAGTTGTCTGGCTGACCAAAGTCTAGGCCAATTTAAGTACATGTAGCATGTAGACAACTACACAGCCACATGCTACGAGGATAATGAATATCAGTAAATTGTTTCGTGAAACATGCTTGTTGACAATGGGATATAGATCAAATGAGGACCACAATTTTTTTATATCTATACTTATACGTTAGTTGTATTTTCTAACAGGATTTGACTATAAATGAATTTTCTAACATGATCTAATACTTGAATTCATGGATTTTTTACATACATGTACATTATTTAAAACATTGGTATGTATTACACAAATGTAAGTTGTCAATATACAAGTGTATTTCAGACTAGTTATCTTCAGTTAATCAAAATTTTCATTGGTTTTTATTTCTCTGTATAAATCCCAATTACTGACGACAGGTCACCTAAAATATTTTACTTGTATATAAAATTTAAATTAATTTTGGCCCTTTCCCCCCTTACCTAAACATCCGCTTATGTCGACAATATTGGCTTCTTCCTGAGGCTGTTGAGAGCAATAAGTAGTACTGTATTATGAAAATGGCCAGTTTTTGAAAATTGGAAACAAAATATTGATGTTGGGAATATTTTGGAGTGTCAACAATTTTAAAGCCATTGCAAACCCTGAGTCATGGAATTTTCTTTTGTTAAGTCTGTAGCAACTCTGCCAACAAATTCTCCATTCTAGAGTAGACCTATGCTGCAAAACCCAGATAAACTTGGTTAAAGTGGCATTTGTATGTATGCAATACTTTATATGAAAGTATTCAGATTCTATCATTGACTCATTCAGGGTTGACTACTTTGTGTGTCCTTGGACAAGGCACTTCATCCAATCACCTTGACACTAAAAAAAACTACTCGGATTGGTACGCTTTAAAATACTAAACCTGAAAATCACCTGTAAGATATTGTTGAAAGTAATCTGTTTTATATTCAATGCTTAGTGTCTCAGTTAAATAATATTTTTAAAGAAATTAATGAACGACTTGAATTTCTTTATAGCTCTAACTTGTTTATCTTGCATTGTAGCTAAATTCTTAAAACCATTTATGATGAATTAAGTACCCACATTGAAATATACTCTTGAAGAGATTTGTTGGATGTAGGAACAGTTAAGGCTTGAAATTAGAATTTAGTTTTACTGATTCACATAATTACCATGGTTGTTTTATCTGTATTGTCTGAACATCAGTACACAGACTAGATTTTACCTTTAGTATGTGCCATTATGGTGCATGTAGTCAGAAATTAATTTCCATGTGAATGAAATATACATTTTCACATGAAGAATGACTTTATTTATTGAGATTCGTTCAAATGAATGTACTGTAGTACCAAAGGACAGATAAATAAGTTGATAATATAGTGTGACCCTGCTATAACACAGTAGTTGGGGTCCATTGAACCCAACTGTGTTATATAGACAAACTTTGGTATAAGCAACCAGGTCAGAAGAAAATGAGGAATGTACCAAAAGAAGATTATGGGAGGAGGGAGTAATAAAAGTGGGTGCAAAAATATATAACTTTGATTAAATGAAGACAAAATTAGTCTGAAATACACTTATATATTGACAACTTACATTTGTGTAGCATAGTGCATTAAATACTGTACATGTGTATGAAAAATCCATGAATTCAAGTATAGGTCATACATAAAAGTTATGCAAACACAAATGAGATACTATAAAGAAAAGTAATCCTTGGTTGATCTGTATCAAATTGTCAACAAACATGTCACTAACCAATTCACTATGCTGTTGTTGCCAATAGCATGTGGCTGTAATTGTTTTTATGCTTCCTATGCATGTACTTAAACTGACCTGGATTTTGGTCAGCTTGAGACGGCTGTCATCTTGCCAAGGCTACCCAAGGGATGAGGCTATTCATAGGGAAATGAGAATATGAACAAATTAAAAAGTAACTTGACTGCCAGCTATTTTTGGTTCAAGAAGATTGAAAATTTAAGTTGTATTTTATGCTGTTGTTACTAGTGATCATAAGCATAAACATTTTTCCTGCAAAAAGGAAACTTTCATGGCACAATAAAAGTGTTTTGGTCTCTTTAGAAAATGCAACAGTACATCAGATTTCATTATATTAGTGATGACCACCTTTGATGAAAAGTGCTTTGGTTTTATTGATAATTGTAGTCAGCTTTTATTAGTGAAGGGTGCATGAGCTATTGAAGTCACAGCTAAAGAACAGATTTTTTGGACCAAACAAATGTCCATTTGTTATTTTGGTGGCAACATTAAATAATTATAGAACATTGTCTTTGACTGATGTTTGTTTTCATTTGCTTAGTATTTATACAGAACAATCAGTACTTCAAAGATAATCAGGTTCTTTGAAGTTTCAGCAAAAAACTTCTCAGAGTAGGTTAAAAAAATTAGCAAACATTTGGTCAATGGTAGTCATTCCTGTTCTTGCCTTCAAAACAGTGTGAGTTTAAACCCTGTGGAGGCCCCTAGGTAGTCAAAATCTCCAGGCCCTCAAGATCAAATCAGTTCAATATTATTTTGATCTGTTGTCACCAGGCCCCTACAAGGTGTGGGACAAATAGGCCCATTGCAGGATTTAGACAAAGCAAGGCCCTAAGCTATGGGAAGATATAGAGGCCATATTTGGTATAAAATAAATTTGAGGAGCCCCTTCAGTATGAGTTCAGACTTTGGGGCCCTAAGCTGTAGCTTGTTTAGCTTATGCCTAAATCCAGTAATACTTCACACCTTGGTTGATTGTAGCTAATCTGATAGCATGAATGTTTGAGTGGACCAGCAGCATACTGTAATCAGGCCAGATGTCAGCATCAGAGAATTAAGATGTAACAATGCACTTTTAAGTTATATGAATAAAGGATTTGTTTTTGTAAGAAGAGATAGATTACAATGCATTTTATATCCAAAATTGCAGCTTCCTTTCTTAGGGTTTTAGAATTTCTCCACTTCAGACACAAAATTCTATAGACAAGTTTAAATAGCTAACCATTTTGTCAGAAAAAGTATGCCTTATTTTGCTGTCAATAAGAAAAAATTATTTTTTCTATTTAATTTGTGTCATTGGTAAAGCCCTGTGCAATCCCTTAATAAACCATTTTACATTATTTTTGATACTTTTAAAAAGAAAAAAAATATTTTTTTCATGTATGAGAAAAATACATGCATATGTACTTTCAGTAGCCACAACACAATCATTTTATATTAGATTTCATTATGTATAGTACAATATCTTTCCTCCAAAAGGAGTCTAGGACATCTCCACCCCTCCTGGACATTCCTACCCCAGACTTTTTCCCCCCAACATTTCCTCCCTGGATGCTCCCCCCCCCATCAAATAGGACTCCCTCAATCATTTTCCACCCCCTTGATCTTAAAACTTAATTCATTTAATGATATTTTGCCAATAAAATATAAAAGCTTATATTAAGTTATGTTAAAAGAAAAAGGTTATTTGAAATAAATTTCAGTAGTAAGTGTTAAACAAAGTTAACATTTTCACATAATAAAAAAATGTATTGTTTAAAATCTAATGTTGTAAGCAATTGCTTTTAAGTATTCTATGATGTCATGATTGTCGAAGTCAGCGACTATGTTTGCAATTCTCGAAGAACAGTTTTTGTACAACAACTTTGGTTGTTGAAGCAAAAGTCCACCAAAACTCTGATTTAGGTTGCCATTATTTAAGCTCTGTTCACAACTACAAATTAATTGAATGATGGCCAATCCTTGTGTTGTTTATCTTAAATATACCAAATATGCACAATAAATAAAGGTTAGACTCAAGCCTCTTCAGCATACTTCAAAGAAACCTCTGGTTCTACAGAGAGTTAGAGCACTACAAATAAACAATGCCCATTTTTGTTATAGCTAACAATGCTTAATAATGGGTGTGAATGTATTTTCACAGTTCAGATGTGGTGTCAAGCTACCCTTAAGATTCATGATTGTATGTGTGAGTGAGAGAGAGAGAGAGAGAGAGAGAGAGAGAGAGAGAGAGAGAGAGAGAGAGAGAGAGAGAGAGAGAGAGAGTAGATATTTTACATTTGATAATGCATTTATTTCAGGTGACAAGAATCATACCTGTGCACTAACGGGTGATGCAGGATTCGAGTATACATCAAAGCTAAATATTACTATATATAAATAAAGTAGTATAAGGATAAGGGATGGGAATGACTGGGGTGGGAAGTCCTATTTGATGAGGGGGGAGTCCAGAGGGATATGTTTGGGGGGTTTCAGGGGGGGAGATGTCCTGATACCCTCAAAAAGATAGTAAACTGTTATTTTTGTACTTTTAAGAAGAAAAAAATATTTTTTGCATATAAGAATAATAACAGTGTGACCCCACTAAAGCACACTCCATTATAACATGAATTCAGATATAATACAGTTGTGACATGACTCCCAAAATTTTATTTACCTTATTACAGGTACTTTTCTCGTAAACAAAATATTCTTGTAAGTACACAAAATAAAATATTTAAAAAGTTTTACTATCATTTTTGACAAGAGATTGCTTATAGATTTTAATGTAAGATTATTGTGGCATAGCTCCTGAAATATCATATACATGTATTATTCTTGTACACAGGAAACATTTATTCTTAAAAGTGTGAAAAATAACTTGTAGAAAGTATAATATCAATGTTTGAGGAGGAAATTCTAAATAAATTTGATAAAATGGTTGTAGCGTGGCTCCTAAGATTTTTACATTTAACAAATTTCTTACAGTTTTGTGACAAAATAAACATCGGAAAAGAACCAATGGCTGAGCTGTTTGAGAACTTTGATTTTTGTTTATTGTTGAAAGCTGACAGCTCATAAGTATTAACCTTATTATTACTGATCCGTGAGCAATGAAGCCATAAAGTTTGCTTTGTCTTCAATGCATTCCATATAAAATCATTGCTCAAACAATATCCAACATATATTCTCTAAACTGCATACACAACTAAGGAACAATCAATGCAGCAGTTGATAAAAGATTCTCACCTGAATTTATAAATCATTTAAGTACATTGCTCATAATTAAAGTCAATTGCGGAGCTAACCTTGTTCAAATTATGGGGCAATGATTTATAAAACATCAAAAAGCAAAAGCTAGCAACATGTGCATGTGGTTTGGCTGTTATTTTATGCAGTCAGTTGACCAGTGAATAATGTGGTCTATTCCATACAGATTTACCCCCATTGTTGACTGACAATTATTATTGCTTTATTTTTTTTGCTGTAGTCTTTTAAACTAATAGGTGTAAAAGTGTTAATTAGTGGACATTTTGAATGGAAAATGGAAAACTGAAATATAAAGCTTTTACTGTTAAAGAAAAGATTGAAACTTTGGACAGAATTAAGTCTGATGTTAGACAATAAAAATTAGCTAAAGATTTAGGTGTGCATGAATCACAATTCAAGGATGGAAGAGGGAAGAAGCAAAATTAAGAGAGATGGTTGAGGATATGCAGGAAAGTGAGGGATTGATGAAAAAAAAAGCGAGAGTCCAGCTTTTAAGCAAGCAGTGGATGGCTAAACTGTTTTAAGAAGCAACATGGAATTGACCATGTGACAGTTTCTGGAGAAACCGCTCTTCAGATTGTGAAGCTGCTATGAACTATTCAGCTGAATTGAGGGAAATAATAGGAAGGTGGATATTCCCTGGAGTAGATTTACAGTTGTGATGAAACTGGATTGTGCTACAATATGATGCCTGACATCACCCTAGCTGTGAAAAAAGATGAACATAAACAAGAAAGAGTTTTAAAAAAATCATGGAGAGATTGACTTTGCTGTCTTGTGTCAATAAAATGGGAAGACACAAACTTAAACCACTATGTATTGGAAAGTTCAAGTCTCCTAGGTACTTCCGTCATTTGTCTATAAAGACCCTACCATTTTCATATGATTCTACAAAACATGGATGACAGTTGCTTTTTTTAAAAAAATGGTTTCAAAATAAATTCATACCAGCAGTTCAATCCCACCTCAGAAATCTGAAGAAGGAGCCAAAGGCATTATCATTGGACAACTGCCCCATACCCCCCACAGACAGCCCGGTTAGTAAGGATGAGAAAATAAAAAGCCAACTTCCTCCCAAAGAATACCTCCCAAAGGATTCAGCCTCAGGACCAAGGCATAATATCAGTTTTTAAAATGAATTATAGAAGAGAACTTGTGAAAAGGACAGTTTGTGATGCAACCTTTGTCCAGGTGACACTATAAAGTTTAAAACTGAAAGAAGCAATGTACCTCAGCAGCAGATCTTGGGATGCCATTACGCCCATCTGCATTGAGAAATGCTGGGAGAAAGGACTTTGGGCAACATTTATTATTATACTTAGGATAACAGATGTGATGATGATGATAGTTATTTGATGGATTTTCTGAGAATGATGTGTTAAAGGCTGAGAGGGCATATGGGAAGCTTATGCAGTCTTGTGACAGTGTTAATGAATGGCTCAATTTTGATAATGACTACCAGGTTGCAAATGACATTTCTGATGCCAAAATTATTCAAAATATTATGTTCAATAACACCAATGGTGATGATGGCAGTGGTGATACTTTTGATGACAGTGAGGACACCATACCTAAGGATAAGCAACAGAAGCAGTCAAAAGTTTAGAGTGCTTTGAGATAGATGGAGATGCAAGATAACGACTATGTTCAAATTCTTTAGTTGAGAAATATGATTGACATTGCCAAGAGCAATCATGACAGTAGCAGACAGCAGCTGAAAATCACTGAGACTTTCAAACAATAATAAAGTATTACAATTCACGGATGAGATAATTTAGCACTATGAAATTTATACAGACACTGTTTTTTAACCTTTGGACATACTGTTTCATCATTCATTATGTAATATTTGCTAATTATTTTTCTGTTGAATTCAGTCACATCTGTAACAAAATTATTGAATATTTTAAATATGTTTGTGGATATTTTTGATAGAAATACTTGTATTGTGGATTCAATGTATGTTATGAGATCCACAGGTGAATACACTGTGTTGATACTCTATTCATGCTATAGATTAGGTATGTATGTATAAACTATACATGTATATGCACCAATGTGTGTTTTTCTGAATAAAGTAATATATTATATATGCAATCTATCACTGCAGCTTTTTTCTTCAAGTAATATACATCGATTTAAAATGGTAACTGTGCCCATGAAGCATACGTTTTTGCACCCGCTTTTATTACCCACCTACCCTCTGCTAACCCTGCAAATTTTAAGGTACTGTGCACGGTTGCTTAGAACACGGTTTGGTTCATAACATGGTCAGGTTCTATGGCTTCCAACTACAGTGTTATAGGGGGTCACACTGTACGTGCATATGAAATTTCGGGTGTCAAGCCTCAGCCATGTTATATCCAAATTTATTTTATAATGGAGTGTGCTATAGCATGGCTGCTCTGTGTATAATAACTGGTTAGAATTTGTTCTAAACTGCAGGTTTTACACTGAATTGAGTCAGTGGTTTTAGCCTTGTTATTCTCAATGCATATCAACTGTTTATTGATCTAATATGGTAGCATCAGTACTTCCATTTATGGACTTGAATTTTCTGTTGAATTCTTCTCTCAAGACTTGATCAATTGACAGAACACACCAAGCATAAAACTTTTCTTCTCATGGAGTACACTCAGCATTTCTATATCAGAAAATGGTTGTCCATATTGGACAGTGGAGTTGGTGTCTTTAAGGAGAGTCCTCATTTGATTTGTCTTTCATAAGGCATTTCCCAGTTGAGTGTTAGCAACTTAAGACTTATAGGATTTTGTATACATACTGGCTAGTGTCATGCATACTGTATTGCAAAGGCTTCATTAGGTCCTCAATTGTCAGGAGACTTGCTGGGCTAAATCCTGAATTTGTCAGTTCCATTAACAAATGCACTGGCTGAATTTCTAACCTTTGCAGTTTGGGATACTGTGTGCAAGAACTGCAAACTCTCATTCTTGTGGAGTCAGTGTGAATTCAAGTCATTGACAGTTGTCAACCCAATGTGGCTGAACATTTTATTGTCTCATAGTTGTGTAATTTTTACAGTTTGTTTTTTCCTGCACGAGTCTGGATTATGTCTTTTTGGAGGAATAGTTACCAAAGACTCATTGACAGCCTCATAGTTTTATCCTTCCACCTTCACATCTCTGAATCTTCTTCATGACCTTTCTTTGCAAAAATAATTTAGTCAACATTTTATTCAGTTAGAAAAGATCACTTAAATTGACAGCTTGTTCTACTAATGTGATCATAACTTATCTTTTGTTTTAAATATTAACACTTACTGCTTCTTTAGTGTAACTGTTTCACATATGATGCAATACTACGTGTTGAAACCAATGTTCTGGATAATCACTTTTTGTAAAATGTTAGATTCATTACTGTTATTGAATCAGTTCATAAAGGAAACATATACTTGTGTTGATAATGTACTTTTCATTAATTTCTTTGCATGGACTCTAATTAAAATCAGTGGGTGATATCCTTATGAGTATCTGTGTTATATAAACACAAGATAACAAGGTCCTTTAAAACACTGTTAATTAATCATACCTTCTTTGTTTTGGTTGATATGTTTTGCATGGTAGATAATTTGTTTGATCCCACTATACAGTCAAGCAGCAATAGAACTCAAGATCATTCAATGCTTATGAAAGATCACTTACTGTTGTATTACATTATGGATGAACGGAAGTAGATTCAAGCATTTGGTGTAAATTGCCAGATAATGGTAGATCAAGTGATTAAAGAATGATAATTACCCTTTGCCAGACTTACTTTAAAATATAAAAGCATTTGTCCTGGACTAGCACTTTGGAAATCCAACTTGGAAAATGTTTGGTCCAGGACATTGGGATATGGGATTTGATCAGTCCTGACCGAGTTAACTCAAACCATTAGGCATTGGAGTTACTAGGAAACCACTGACATAGCAGTATTTCAACATGGGTGATCTTTTATCGAATATTACCCTTTCTGTACTCTCTATAAAAATACATGTTACTGTGATGCATGAATAATAAACAATAGTAAACATCTGAGTCAGGGGTCAAGTGTACATATCAATACAAAATTATGCTGTATAATCTCTTTCACATGTGTTTCTGTAAAATCAATATATTTCTTACAATAAAGACTCATTGTTTCTGGAAGTAAATTTGTGAATATTCATGAATTAGGAAAACAGAAGAGGAAGGAAAAGTCACAAGATCAAAGCTAGATAAATGTTAAGAGTTTAGGTAAAATGCAAATTCAGAGCCACATATTGTTGATCATATAACAGGTTTTGCAATAGAGTATAGAAAGTTGGAGACACAGACAACAGAATTTGAGTTCCAAGCACAGAAATACAATTACTATCATTTAATATCTAGCTGTGAAAAATTTTAGTGGTACCTGCATCAATTGTACTGCACAAAGTTACACTTTTACTGGCCTATAATCAGCATTCTTATATGGTTCAGTTAATAAATAAACTGAAATGCATAGACATGGGTCAAATTAACTGAGACTAACTTGAATTTTGAAAAGGAATCACCTTTTAAAAGTGAAAAAAAGAGAAAAAAATTCAACTGACCTTCCCTTCCATCAAAACACATTTAACATGTATTTGTAGTAATAATAATGATGATAAATGAGTTTTTAGTTGTTCATTTTATCACAGCATGACATTTTACTTTAAGATCAGAAACAATATGCTTCTACAAATTTTTATTTAACTTCATTATGAATAATAATAAAAATACTGAATAGCATAAGTGGTTTCATACGATCTGCTAATACATATTTGCCAGATTTGTATACATGTATCTTCATGGTTGCTTTTCAATATTCCATAAAATAGTTAAACTGAACAATTGTTATTTTGTAAAAAAAAAAAATTACACAGCATTAATATAAATGGTGTTTTATTAGTGTGGACATAATCTGTGCTGACACTAGAATTTTACATTTTGTCACCAGATATGGTCCCATTAAAAAAGATCGACATGTTGGATTATTTGGTTCACCAGTAAAAAGACAGCGCTGTGAAATTTTTTAATGGAGATCTTGTCTTGATTTAATTTGATTCAGTACTCATTTAAATTTAGCCTTCATTCATTATGTTTTTAGTATACAAGTAGTTTTCATCTTATTGTGAATTATTTTCATTTCAAACAAGTTAATGCTAAATGATCTATATTTGTTGTAAGTTTGTGCATTCAAAAATTGTGTCTGTCATTTCATTAAATCACATTTACAATATGTTGCACTGCATTTGATGGCTGTGTTCTAATCACATTCAGCTCATAAGACGATCATCCTTAAATTATCTGTTGCAAAATTTGTTGTTTATATTTATTAAAATTATCAGTTGCTTCATCAGTTTTCCCTATTTGCTTATTTTGGTGGTCATTAGCACAACATGAAATCTGCGTACTATTTGGTGTCAAAAATAAGAATTGATCGTCTTGGCCTAAAACTTCATAGTTTCATTTTCAGACTGATGCATAATACTCTTTGTATACATTACAGAGTCTAAAAATTATCTAAATGCATTTATCCATTGATATGAAATGATGCCAGAAAATGGTCACTGTTCTCTGAAAATGTAAATAGTGTGACCTTGCTATAACACGGTAGTTGGGAGCCATAGAACCCGACTTTGTTATGAACTGATCAGTGTTATAAGCAACCATATTTGTTACCAACAAATTTGCTGGGTTTTCATGGTGGGTGGGTAATAAAAGTGGGTGCAAAAATGTGTGCTTCATTGGCACAGTTACCATTTTAAATCAATGTATATTAAATTATAAAAACACCTGCAGTGATAAGAGATTGCATATATAATATATTACTTTATTCAGAGAACCACACATTGGTACATACATGTGTATAGTTTATATATACATATCAAATCTAAAGCATGAATAGAGTATCAACACCATGTACTCACCCATGAATCAGATCATATACATTGAATCCACAATCACAATACAAATATTTCCATCAAAAATATTCACACACATATTTAAAATATTCAGAAATTTTGTCACAGATTGGTTTGCAGCTGAATTCAATAGGAAAAAATAAATAGCAAATAGTATGTAACGAATGATGAAACAGTATGTCCAAAGGTTAAATTATGGTGTCTGTTTAAATTTCATACTGTTAAATTTACTCATCCATTATTTGTAATACTTTGTTATTGTTTTCATGCATATCCACAACCATCTCTTTTAGTTTTACTTTGTACCACTTCTATCCTTTGATTATTGATTCGTTCACACCTAAATCTTTAGCTACTTGTGATTGTCTAACACTGGACTTAATCTTCTCCAAAGTTTCAATCATTTTTTTAACACTAAGAGCTTTACATTTTCATTTCCCATTTTCCATTCAAAATGTCCACTAATTAACACTTTTACACCTTTTAGTTTGAAAGACTACAGCAATAAACAAGAGGGTTATATTTGTAGGGAATGGACAACATTATTCACTAGTCAACTAGTTGCATAAAACAACACTGCTAAGCCATGTGCACATGTTGGCAGCTTGCTTTTGTTTGATATTTCATAAACCATTGACACATAATTTGAACAAGTTTAGCTCAGCAATTGACTTTGATTATAAGCAATATACTCAAATTAATTGATTTATATATTCAGGTGAGAATCTTTTATTAACTGCTACATTATTTGTTGCTTAGTTGTTTATGCAGTTTATAGAACATATGTTGGATATTGTTTGAGCAATAATTGTGTAGGGAATGCATTGAAGACAAACACAAAGTAGACTTGATGGCTTCATTGTTTATGGACCATTAATAATAACATTAACACTTATGAGCTGTCATCTTTCAACCATAAACAAAGATCAAAATTTTCAAAAGGCCCAGACATTGGTTCAGATACTCATATTTCCAATGTTTATTTTGGCACAATCATTTTGTATTAGAATCCATATGTGATATCCTCTCCAAAATGATAATAAACTTTCTACACATTATTTTTTGCACTTTTAAGAAGAAATATTTTCAGTGAATGAGAATAGTATATGTATATGATATTTCAGGAGCCAAACCACAAACGTCTTATATTCAGATTTATAAGTAATCTCTTCCAAAATGATAATAATTTTTTTTACATAATTTCCTTTTCGTACTTAAGTTATTTATTTGTTTGTGAGAAAAATACAGGTAATGGGGTAAATAAAATTTTGGGAGCCAAGCCACACGTGTTATATCCACATTCATGTTATAATGGAGCACGTTATAGTGGGGTCACAAAATATCGTTTTAGTAAATTAATTGCCATGTAGTGTGTTTGAACATATTGCATGCAAACCCTAGACTCCAATTCGGTATTTGAATATATCCATACAGACAAATGCATTTGTACACAAGTTCATACATACTGGAAAACCCATATATTTGAAAATAATGATCAGAAAAACAATATGTATTTAATGAAATTGCTGGATACTGCAAAAATTATGTTCAGTTTAATTACTTTTCTCTGATGGTACAAGATTTCCTTTTACTTTTTTAAAAATATTTTACATGTGTATTTGCAGGCTGTATTGGTTGTTTTAGAAGAAGTTCTGCTCTCGTCATTTCTGCTCTTGTCATTTGTGGAGCATAATCTTGCTGACCAGACATTTTGTAAGTAGTCAAAATTCACTCTCCTGATAAAAGTGTAGCTACATGATAAATTTGTAATACAAGAACAACAGTTTTGAACATTTTTGGAATGAATGAAAATCACAGGGTGGAGCCTTCTTTTTGTACTATCTACTAGAACAAGACCATCACTGATTAAATATTTGGAGCTTCCAACTTTCCACATATGGTATTTTTAAAATTTGTAATGGTTAAGTTTTGTAGATAAAATATACAGATGCCAAGTACATTTTTTAAAGTCAATGATATAAAATTCAAGTTGGGACATACATTTTACTTGTAACAACAACAAAATAGTCTGATTGAATAGACAAGCGTTGTACCTTGAAACTACTTCACCAAATTATAGCCCTAATTCCTCTGGACCTCACAGCTTTTGTTTATCTTTCTTTTTACATCTCCAAGAGACCAGCCTAATTTAACTACTGTCACCTTATTAAAGCAGTTTCTAGTTGTGTATATGGTGAAGGACAAAATAATTACTTTGATACATGCTACATTAAGAATGAAACTATTCTTCTTTTGCAGTGTAGAGTTCATCTTATTTTTAGTGCCTTTTACCTGACAGTGTTGTTTACTCTCATCATTACTGTAAAAGCTAGATGGAAATATGCATCTATCATAACTAGACTTTTGTCAATACTCTTCATCATATTTACGTGAACAAAAAGTAAAAAAAACTTGAATTGCAACAAGTATTATTTATTTGTAAAAGAAAACACAATGTATAATTTAATGTGCAAACAAGGATATAAATGTTGAAATATATGGATTAATAATGATGAACATATTTCCATGAATCATAATTACTTACATGTATACATGATGCAATAATTGTCTGTCAACAGACAATTCTTTTGATTTGTTATTCATGTCATTGAAGAGGCTTTTTGATAGTTGGTGTTTTGTTATGTTTGAAAGTAAATTATTTATATTTGAAAAATCATTTTTAAACATGTATGAAGTTTACTTTGAGAAGTGTATATTAAGTGGAAAATCATTTCAATCATATGCAGAAAATATATGTGTATCATATATACTCACTTATAAGTCAGGTCAGATTGCAAACTACATAGACTGTCATCTTCCATTGCATATTGCATGGTTTGAGTTATTTGTACAGTACTACTGATTGCTCTTAGCAACCTGGTGCATTATGTGAAGGGTGATTTGGTACATTAAGTTTGCAGTGTGCCTCATTTTATAGGTGAATATATACAGTGTCCATATACAATATTATAAATGACATTGTTGCATGGGACAGGGCACAATTTTATTTGTAAATGGAGACCCTGATATTGATTCTCAATGCTGTTCAGATGAGCATTTTCACAGTCAATTTAGGCCTTCACATACCCACTGACATGTCTTCTTTGAGTTCATTTGATTCGTGGTTGGGTTGTGTCTACCAGTACCATACACATCCTTTCAGTCTCAATATCAGTTCCTTGGGCTCCTTGTGAATATGAACCAAGCTGTGTTGTCACACTTTATAACCACCAATATGTCTGAGACATCAAACTACATTTTAATATTCTGCAAATGCTCCAGGTCATTGATTGTTATACAGAGACATGCAGTTGATGATTTCAATGCTGCTTTGTGATGGATTTCTTGCAAACGAGGATGGCTATGACTTCTTTTATTCAAGCATTTTATTCACTTGGGCATGGAATTTAAAACCCTCTTGAAAATTTTGTCTGCTACTCTTGGAAATTTTGTCTAGAGTTTGTCATGGTGGTGTGTACCATTTGGTCTTCACTGCTTAGGCTTCCTTTTTTGACAGTGGACCCCCTTTTGTAGGCTCTTTGTTCATAAAAATGAAGGCAATCCTTCTATCCCAGTGGTACTCTAGAGCAAATGATCAAAGTTTGGGTTATAATAGGGGGCCTAACCTCTGCAAATGGTAGTTGGTTAATGACAGGCAGGAGCAAACACTGGAAATCAAGATACTTTATAACATGAAGTGGTATCCAGTTCAATTAGGACAATAATAACACAAAATCTTTGAACTAAAAAGTGCTCATTCCTTCAAGAAATGTGCACCTTTTGTTAAAAGTAGTCATCTTTTTTTCTCCTCCATAACAAATTCCTGGCTTGAGCACTAAAAGTGTGGGTACTGGCTTTTCATAAATGTTGTTGTGACTGTTTATTGTATTATATGTATCTAGACTTTGGTATTATTTTACTGCAATGAAAGTAGCAAAATGTCATGCTTAGAGATATTATTATAGTTTCTTAAATTTATGTGCATGCTCTGCATAGTGATGCATTCAAACAAAGCAAGACAGAATGTTGTGCATAACTTAATTATTCAATTTTCATTTCTTGACCAGTTAGCCTGGATGATCCCAAAGTATGTGCAAGTCATGCTACGAGGACTCACTGGCTGAAGGATGAGGACACGATCGTAATGAGTGCCAAGCGTCATGGACATTTTATAGAGGACACACTATTTTCCCAGTGTGCTATTATATCAGGACCTGATTCTGCAGCAAAGAAACAATATACTGAGATCATGCTGGATTCTTTCTTCATAGACGACTGTGGTGTAACACTTAAAGTAGAGCAGTCACCATCATCATTTTTTGAGAAAGATGTTCAAACTCTGGTAAAGATATAGAGTTTTGATAAAATACCAGTCAGAAAATTACCTGTAATAATGGATAGCATATTTAATGTACAGATTTAAATTCCCAGCAGTTTATTACCAGTCTATATATAGTTAGTAATTACTCAGTCAAATGAATTGTCAAAAAATGAGATACTGCTACCATTACCTGATGTATTATATCACCAATGTTGAATTATAAACTTATTTTCCAGTAAATACAGTCAGAATTTTAAATTCAGCTTTTTTTTATGTAAATCCTAAGAAAGAAAAATTAATCTGAAGCCACACTTTTAAAACTTATATTTTTCTGTCCTTATTTGCAAATAATGTTTCTATATATTATTCTTTAGCTTCAGTAATATCTAGTTTTGCATATCAAAAAATATTTGGAGAGTATTATATTGTTTCCTGTTTCTGTCATGTCATAATGTTATATAAAAAAGATACCTTTTCAGGGTATTACCATTGCCTGTACTTTGGATGTAAACTACCATTCAAAACCTTCTTCCAGTGTGAATGGTCACTTGATGGACTTTAAATTCTTGTTATACGTTTGATTTAAATGTCAAATTTAAAGTTAATGTTTAAAGTGAGAAGTTCATTGAGAACCTTAACATTCCTTGTTTTCCTAATTATTTTCTTTACTAGCCAGTCAGATGTAATATTTCATATCATGTTGCAATGACTACGTTATTGATTTTTACACTGAAGCTTAAATGTAAATAAGTTAAAAGAAATTTAAAAGATGTAATTTTATATGTTTAATAAAAGGACAAAAGAACATGACCTGACATTGATGTGCACCAGATCTACTGCTTATGCCAGTCTTAATTTTAATTAGACTTGTGATAACATTTTAAAAAATTGGGGCACGAAATGTTAATTGTATATGTTATAATGGAAAACAAAATATTGTATGATATGAATGTTTTACTTTATGTGAATTATGTGCATAGATGGAACTTAAGATATGAGTAATCATAATTCTGTTTTCAGTTTCAGTTTTCATGCCATGTTATTCCAGAAGCACAAAGTTACATCACTATGAAGAAAAATAACATTAGAATAACTCTGAATAAAGTTGACAAGAATCTTCTGAATTATAACTTTGTGTTACGCATCTCTTTAAAAGGTAAAACATGTTTCATCCATTTTTGTACAATGTACATGCATGAGCCTACTGTTGTAATATCATCTCTTAAGTTAAATTTTGTTTAACCAATGTACAAATTTATGTGCACAATTCATTTCTTGAAAACACACATGCAGACACTTACAAATATAATAGAGAGCTGTTTGTAGGCTTTTGACACTGACAGTCCAGGAACATTGGTTTCTAGAAGTTGGTTTTCCTGTGAGAAAAGGAGTCCATTAGCAGACATAAAAGCATCATAATCAAGTAAAATCAATAAAACTTTGCTATACTGGATTTTAATTTTCTCATTTAAATTTTCACCTTATCTTGTATACTGTTTGGGTATGAGGATTCTTTCTTTCTTTTCATGTAATTATCTTTCTTGACAACAAAGGATTATTTTCCTTATAAAATATGTATCCATAGACATCAGTTTAAAAAAGCTAGGTACAGGGTGAATTTTAGGTGGCCCACAGGGTGCATAGTCCTTAAGATTTAGGGTCTAAAGCTAGCATTTAAAGGTGTAAGGTGCATAGTCCTGTAGATTCAAGGTCCGAAGCTAGCATTTAAAGGTCTAGGGCACATAGTCCTTAAGATTCAAGGTCCAAAGCTAGCATGTAAAGGTGTAAGGTCATAGTCCTTTATATTCTGGGTCCAAAGCTAGCATTTAAAGGTGTAAGATGCATAGTCCTGTAGATTCAAGGTCCAAAGCTAGCATTTAAAGGTCTAGGGTGCATAGTCCTTAAGATTCAGGGTCCAAAGCTAGCATTTAAAGGTGTAAGGTCATAGTCCTTTAGATTTAGGGTCCAAAGCTAGCATTTAAAGGTGTAAGGTCATAGTCTTGTAGATTCAGGGTCCAAAGCTAGCAGTTAAAGGTCTGAGGTGCATATTCCTTAAGATTCAAGGTCCAAAGCTAGCATTTAAAGGTCTAGGGTGCATATTCCTTAAGATTCAAGTCCAAAGCTAGCATTTAAAGGTCTAGGGTGCATAGTCCTGTAGATACAGGGTCCAAAGCTAGCATTTAAAGGTGTAAGGTGCATAGTCCTTTAGATTCAGGGTCCAAAGCTAGTATTTAAAGGTGTAAGGTCATAGTCCTGTAGATACAGGGTCCAAAGCTAGCATTTAAAGGTGTAAGGTGCATAGTCCTTAAGATTCAGGGTCCAAAGCTAGCATTTAAAGGTCTGAGGTGCATATTCCTTAAGATTCAGGGTCCAAAGCTAGTATTTAAAGGTGTAAGTGCATAGTCCTTAAGATTCAGGGTCCAAAGCTAGCATTTAAAGGTGTAAGGTGCATAGTCCTTTAGATTTAGGGTCCAAAGCTAGTATTTAAAGGTGTAAGGTCATAGTCCTTTAGATTTAGGGTCCAAAGCTAGTATTTAAAGGTGTAAGGTGCATAGTCCTGTAGATTCAGGGTTCAAAGCTAGCAGTTAAAGGTCTGAGGTACATAGTCCTTTAGATTCAGGGTCCAAATCTAGCATTTAAAGGTCATAGGTGCATAGTCTTTTAAATTCAGGGTCCAAAGCTAGCATTTAAATGTGTAAGGTGCATAGTTCTTAAAATTCAGGGTCCAAAGCTAGCATTTAAAGGTGTAAGGTGCATAGTTCTTAAAATTCAGGGTCCAAAGCTAGCATTTAAAGGTGTAAGGTGCATAGTCCTTAAAATTCAGGGTCCAAAGCTAGCATTTAAATGTGTAAGGTGCATAGTTCTTAAAATTCAGGGTCCAAAGCTAGCATTTAAAGGTGTAAGGTTCATAGTTCTTAAAATTCAGGGTCCAAAGCTAGCATTTAAAGGTGTAAGGTGCATAGTCCTTAAAATTCAGGGTCCAAAGCTAGCATTTAAATGTGTAAGGTGCATAGTTCTTAAAATTCAGGGTCCAAAGCTAGCATTTAAAGGTGTAAGGTTCATAGTTCTTTAAATTCAGGGTCCAAAGCTAGCATTTAAAGGTGTAAGGTGCATAGTTCTTAAAATTCAGGGTCCAAAGCTAGCATTTAAAGGTGTAAGGTGCATAGTCCTTAAAATTCAGGGTCCAAAGCTAGCATTTAAATGGGTAAGGTGCATAGTTCTTAAAATTCAGGGTCCAAAGCTAGCATTTAAATGTGTAAGGTGCATAGTTCTTAAAATTCAGTGTCCAAAGCTAGCATTTAAAGGTCTAGGGTGCACTGGAAATACTTATGTGGAGTTCTGATTATGGACATGAATATGCAGACATACTAAATAACTTAGATTGTTGGAAAGATAATCTTAAGGATTCTTCCCAAACTGGTCAGTTTTTGGCAGAGAAATGGTCCTTATTAAAGATCTGTATGAGAAAATAAAATTGATGACATTTCAGCAATTAGTTAATTAACTGCAAATTTAATTGTTTTGTAGCTTGTTTGAATGATGTGAGAAAAA
The DNA here is from genome assembly GCA_016746295.1 of Potamilus streckersoni. Lineage (NCBI taxonomy): Eukaryota > Metazoa > Mollusca > Bivalvia > Unionida > Unionidae > Potamilus > Potamilus streckersoni. The sequence continues at coordinate 1,273,741 of JAEAOA010000362.1, read as the reverse complement.
ATGAAGGATTCATTCAGTTTTAATATCCTCATGTTACTGTTACCTTGTTATTAGTGATGACATGTCATTGAGTCATTGTTGATGTCAATAAAGTTGTCTTGATAGAAAAACAAGCATGGGTTTGGGAACCAGTTTAAAAGGGCCACGATTTATACCAGAGTTATTTTTCTAAAATGCAACAGAAAAGGCAGATGTTATTTGGAATGAGTGTGGATCTAGACCTGCTCTTGCATAAGTTGCAGAAGATAAAGATGTACACAGTTTGATTGAAATCATCAATGAACAGTAAAGACTAATCTGCTGGTGTATTGTGGGATTGCAGATCTAATTCTTTGTTTGCAGTTAGGGGTAATTATAAATAAGTAAATACAAGTCTAATGTGTACATCTTCAGCTGTTTATTCAGCTGTTATTTCTTTAACTCAAATTCATGAAAATTTAGTGTTTCATTCAGTTGTTGTAACAGACTCCAGTATTCTATAACATTTGAACTTTAGTTTTGTTCTTAATAAACAGTTAACAAAATAACATGGAAAAATATGTGAGCACTTGGGATTGCTGGCAATCTGAATTCTTTGATTTTATAGTTAGTCTTTTGAAAATGGATTTGTCAGTCATGATATCTGCACTTTTGGAGATATATTGTGATTGATCATATCCAACTGTCAGTCGAAGTATCAAGCTGTCCATCAATAAGTCAATTCTGATCAAATCTACATAGCCCAGTCTCTGAGACAATTCATTTTCAAAGTCAGTTAAATATAATTTTCCAAGACACTAGCCTGGAACAGTTGCTTTGTTCCTATTTTAAAGCAAGTTGGGTTAGCACACATTTTTATAAATTAATTATTTACCTTTATATGGTCATTCATAACCTTCTGGCATTCTTCATGCTTGAATCAACCACCTTTTATTTATAGATTCACATCCTGTGATAAATTACACGTACTGTAAGTTGTCATTGATAACTCTGTCATGTGTACTAGAGGTTCGCAGTGTAACTGGTATACCAGTTTACAATGGTATTGTTTCTGGTAATACATACCATGGTACTTTTTCATTGTACCAGTGCTTCATAAGGTTTTGTCAGTAAGGAATACATGGAAATTCCCAAGTAATCTTGTTACAGTTAAATGCTATATCAGAATGCATTCATTTTAAAGAAAAAACTTTTTAAAAATTTTTTTTTTACAAAACAGTTGTATTTGTTACAAATTAATTTTGAGTATTACAAATATTATTAGGGCCCCGAGTGGCAAAATGGTCTAAAACGATGTCCGTTACAGATCACTGCCATCTCACCTCTGTCAGTGTGGGTTCGAGTCTAAGATTCGGGGAATGTAGATATGTGAGAAAGCTTGCCAGTAGTTTTTCGTGGGTCAGTGGTTCTTTCCTCGGATTTCCCAGTTTCTTCCTCTACCATTAATACTGGCCGCCATGTATAGCCTATCATGTGCTGAAAAATGGTGTTAAGCCCCACAACAACAACAACAACAACAACAACAACAAATATTATTTTACTCATGATCCTTTAATGACATGTTTAAGACATATCACCTGTGCCAAAGCAGTGTCCAAATGGGATGTTGTAAAAAAAAATTCTGGTGATAAAAGACATTAGTCATTTTTCGGCATTAGTTAATATCCTAAGGTCATGAATCTCTTTTTAAGACTGCACATTGTCCTAAGACTTTAAGGAGAGCTGTTGTTTTCTGTATGAATTTCACATATCTTAACTCCACTAAATATTTAGTCATTTGTTGAGTCAGTGTATTTGTGTTTTCTGGACCTCTCTGATAAATATTTTGCCTAGTTGTTGGCATCCCACTCAAAATTTGCCTGCTGATTGTATCAACAGTATATCTTGAATTGTGGGCTTCAGTGTGAACACATCCAGTTTTTATCAACAAGCTCTCTAATGTCTGCACATTGTATTTTACAGGGTGTCAGCCATAGACACTAGACAAAGTTTTTAGATTACAACTTATACAACAATTACCAATTCAATACTTTAATATACTGACCATTTAATGGGTGGAGGGGGCTACAATTTTCTTTGAAGCTGAGATATTGTATTTCTTCAGATAATATAATGGATATGATAGTGTTATTTTGCTATAAAGATATGATAGTGTTATTTTGCTATAAATCAAAAGATATTTTTTATATTTATTGACAGATAGAATTTTTCTTTTAAAATAGTGCCAGGTACCTGTCACTGAAAATTAAATTGTTGATCCATATTGTAATTAATTGTTGTATACAATGCTGTATATCCCACTATATTCAGAAAAAACATGGTACAGTATTTTTCTTGGTGCCTTTCTCTGATGTGTCTTCTATTTATCTTGTGACTGCATTTTGGACTAAGCAATCAAATTATTGGCCAATCATACTACTTCAGCCATAACATAGATGATGTGATTAGTTAGCAGTGTTTTTAAATGGCCTTGATATATTGTGTCATGAGACCAGCTACAGCAGTTGAGAGTTAAATCATATTGGGTATAATGAGGCCATTTTCAGCAGCTGAGACAGAATAATCATGTTGGGTTTCATGAGGCCATATACAACAGTTGAGAGATAGTAATCATATTGGGTTTCATGAGGCCATATATAGAAGTTGAGAGACAGTAATCATATTGGGGTTCATGAGGCCATATATAGAAGTTGAGAGACAGTAATCATATTGGGGTTCATGAGGCCATATATAGAAGTTGAGAGACAGTAATCATATTGGGGTTCATGAGGCCATATATAGAAGTTGAGAGACAGTAATCATATTGGGGTTCATGAGGCCATATATAAAAGTTGAGAGATAGTAATCATATTGGGTTTCATGAGGCCATCTACAGAGTGGGTAATTATCTTGCATATCATGAGGCTATCTACAGCAGTTGAGAGAAAGTAATCACATTGGGGTTCATGAGGCCATATATAGAAGTTGAGAGACAGTAATCACATTGGGGTTCATGAGGCCATATATAGAAGTTGAGAGACAGTAATCACATTGGGGTTCATGAGGCCATATATAGAAGTTGAGAGACAGTAATCATATTGGGGTTCATGAGGCCATATATAGAAGTTGAGAGACAATAATCATATTGGGGTTCATGAGGCCATATATAGAAGTTGAGAGACAGTAATCATATTGGGGTTCATGAGGCTATGTACAGCAGTTGAGAGACAGTAATCATATTGGGGTTCATGAGGCCATATATAGAAGTTGAGAGACAGTAATCATATTGGGTAATCATATTGGGTTTTATGAATCCATATACAACAGTTGAGAGAATAATCATTTTGGGTTTCATGAGACCATCTGCAGTAGTTGAGAGATGGTAATCATTGTTGAGTTTCATGAGGCTGTCTACACCATTTGAGAGAGGATAATGATTATTGGTTTTCATAAGGGCATATACAGCAGTTGAGAGAGGTATCATAATGCTATCTACAGCAGCTGAGAGAGGGTAATCATATCTGGTATCATGAGACCATCTACACCAGTTGATAGAGTATATTCATATTATTTATCGCATATCATGAAGCCATCTGCATCATTTGAAAGAGGATAATCATACTCAGTATCGGATTATTTTGAAGATGACTTAATTAAAAGAGTGCTTTGAGATCCTGGAAGCATCCATTTTGCATCAGAGGTCACAGTTTCAGAAGTAATATTGATTCTTTCTTGTAAACTGAATTCCATCTTCACCAGTTGAGAGATGGTAATAATATATTGTTGCTCAAGGATGAAGTAGGTGACAACAAAGATTTAGATCCTGAATATAGTCTGGAGGTGGGTTTGTGGATGTCAAAACTAACCAATAAATGTGTGGATATTTCAGATGAATTCCAGTCTGTTTAAATTTTTTTGTTCTTTGGTGTAAATTTTATACAATTCAACATTTCAGTTTATTGGAATACTGGAGTCCAAGAAGTAATCTTTATATGACAATATAACTGTTAGTATGTCTTTTGAATAAATATTACATGATTTAATGACATAAAAACACACTTCAATGTCAACTAAAATATAACTTCAGAAACAGTAATCAAGGTTATTGAGAATACCTTTTTAAAAGTAAACATTCAAAATAGTCAATACAATGATTTTTAACTATAATCCAAGGGAAGTACAACAAAAAATAACAAAAAATATTTTGTTGACTTCAAATTCTCAGATCATTGTTTAACTATTAAAATTTGGTGAAAATAAGATTCCCATAGTAGTGTGTCTGTAAAAAATATAAGTTTAAGAACATTGTGCACAAAACAGTAATTATTTTAGTTTAATTTGTTATTAGTATTTTCAGCAGAGGTCCGACATTCAATTATGAGATCCTGGTACTATCAACCTTTTCCATCTATCAGTATCAATGCTTGTTCATTTGCTTTGTATTTAGCTTATCTCAGCAACCCTTTGACATAATTCATTGCCAAGGTTTCTCTAACACTATGCTGTTTAAGGTGAATGTCTTATGACTGCTTAATAGCAATTAAATTGATTACACTATGTAACACAATTTTTGTTCCTAGATAGTAAGTGTTACATAGTAATTGCTTGTGCCTCAAAAGTATAGAAAATGGCTATTATTCCTCACAAACTTTGCTTTTGTGACCAGAACAGATATAAGTTGAAATTGACCTATTTCCAATGAGAAAATGGGCAAATTTATGTCCAGTCATTCACATATAGTCAGAAGAAACAACATATAAATCAAAATTAACATGTATTTATGCTAAATTAATACAAAAATGACTACAAAAATTTAGATTGAGTAGTTTTTCAAGATTTACGATTATACAATAGATAACTTTTATGAATCTGCCCCAAAATGTAGTCTCCCATCATGTTCTCGTCATACTGTCCTTGGTAGTGGCATTCAATGTCCAATATATTCTTGTGGAAGCACTTGCCTTGTTCCTCTAAGTATGCTTCCATATTCTTCTTGAATTTATCAAGATCAGCATCAAGGATATGGACTTTGAGGGACATCCTGCAGCCATTTGTGCTGTAGTTATTCACCAGTCTCAACCAGCTTCACATAGTTTTCTGACTTGTGATTGCCCAGGAAGCCCTGAACCACTGTGACAAAGCTGTTCCAAGCCAGTTCTCCTTACTAGTGAGCTTCTTGGGGAATTCATTGCAGACCAGGATCTTCATTATCTGAGGTCTAATGACCTTTGCCTCGGACAGATTAGGGAATAAGTCTTGATGGTATTTCAAGGCTGCCAATTCCTTATATACAGCTCTGACAACTTGAGCCTAGACATTAAGAGCTTGGCATTGGATTTGATAAAACCAAGATTTCTGATCAAGTTATTGAGGTGTTTTTGGTTGGGGTAATATGGGTTTCTCTCCTCAGCTCCACTTCTGAAAATAGTCATCTGAATCTTCATCTTCCTCGCTGTCTGACTTGCTGCTCTCTTCTAAAGATGACTTCTCTCCAGAGAAGGACAGGAATGCTGAAGTATGTCATATAGGCCTCACACATCTTAGCAGATGTTTCCACAGCAAATATGTATCCACTTAGGCTGTTGGAACTAAACTGAACTGGTGGCCTTAAACCTTTAACTACTACAGCTGTTCTGCAGTTTCGCTACTGCTGAGTGATAGCGTATCAGTTACTGAGACTACTGATACTGTTTGCTAGGCTGAATACTAGAGCATCGTCATGGCTGACTACGGAAACTGACAATAAAAACATTGTTACGTTTATATTCATTATTTCATTAGTTTTTTTCTGGATTTCAGTGAAATAAAAAGCAGCTTACCTTGTATAGTGTCTGTTATTCATATATTTCCATTTTATTTACTCCTACAACAATCAGACAAGAATCCCCGTCGCGTAAACTATTTTGAATCTCACAAAATAAATCGTCATTTGAATGAAAATCACATACATCTAGTGTTGAAATGGGACTAACATCATTATCTGATCCATTTACTAAGAATGATCCATTAAGCTCTTCGATATTGTTTGCACTGAACCCTTTAAAGTCACAAATATCTGACTAGGAATCCATTTTTGTTTATCTTAACTACACGTGTTTTGTACATTGCCGGAAATTTCCTTCCTGAGTGTCTAAATTTAACCTCTCAGCTTTCCAACTGGTATCAAAATGTTCAGTAACCAGTCTTCTCATTGGTTATGATAATGAAAAATAAGTAAATATCTGTACTTTCAACCAATCAACGTTTAGTTAACATAGCAGTTACGTCCGCATATATGCGACACTGGGGTTTTGAGTACAGCAGAACTATGCGCTCATAAGCGACACTGAGGTTTTAAACAAGGCTTATCGGCACTGCATATATGCGTCAGTGGGGTTCAGGAGCTATTTACAGGCAATGCTCAGATGCAGTAGTCGTAGTTAAAGGGTTAAGGCCCCCATATTTATACTACTATATTTTTTACTGGAAAATTCTAGAAAGTTCTAGAAGCTACTCCAAGTTTACTCAGCACTGAATCTCTCTGGAATGTTCTGGAATATAGGTAAATTTTAAAAAAAATATCACTGTCCTGGTCAAAAAAGCAAAGTTTGTTGGGAATATTTGTCATTTTCTATATATTTGAGGCATAAGCAATTAGGAAACGATACTCACTACCCAGGGACAAAAAAAGTAAAAATTTGTTGCACAGTGTTAGCACTATATACTTTCAGCTTACTACTGCTTATATAAACAAGCAGCCATTTAATGGGGTGAGTCAGTGGTTATCAGCAAAGATTTTAACATCTGCAAACTTTTTTTGTACACTCAAAACTTGCATTCATTTAATCACAAACAGAAGATTATGTTGGGAATTGTATCATATGGTTGTATCATTTTTAAAAGGGTTTTTGCAAGAAACAAGGATGGTTTGATCAAGTAGATGATGTAGTTTTCTAAAAATATGCATGAAATGCCAGTATTTGACTCATGTGGTTGTATAATTTTTAAAAGGGTTCTTGCAAGAAACAAGGATGGTTTGACCAAGTAGATGATGCAGTCTTCTAATATGCATGAAATGCCAGTTCTGACAAGTTCTTTAACATGATATGCAATTAAATTAATGTCATAAATTACATCTACACTTAATTTTCATTTGAATTCTTACTAGAATCCCAAAAACTTGTTAAATGTTTAAGATGAAAACATATATTCACTGTTACATGATACTGTTGAATTTGTTTAGTTATAACTGTTAATAGTGTTAACTCCACATTTATTGTATCACAACTGCTGTTATACAAGTCTTTAGAACTGTAGTATAAACCTATCAGATGTCATAATAGCACCCATTTCTACTTCATTGTCACTGAACAATATTGATACCAACTCAGAAAGAAGTATATCTTATTATGTGCTCATTTTTTTTCTCCATTAACTTTACAGTGTCAGAAACCTTCAGTATTTTTCCATATTGCACAGCTTCATATTGCATGACACATATCTAATAATGGTATGGTGTATTATGAACTACTTTGATTGTAAACAAACAATATAATGTTATTGTGTATTGGTGGATCTATGGTTGGGTATTTATTTTGATATACAGCATAAATTCAGTTTCTTGTAGTGTATTCCTTCATTATTGAGCCTTAGGTAGAAAAATGAAATGAGTATATAATGAAAAGGTTACTGTATTGGTATGAGAAAATATGAACTTGTTTTTTTCCTAATACTGCACTCAGGTCATGCAATCTTATGCAGAAAAAAATCACATTCAAACCTATTAATAACCAGTAACCTATTAATATTTGTATCTGTGGTTCATTTCTTATGAAATACAGACATATAAAGTATTTTTATCAGTTCTATAAGAATATTCTTTCCCTGACTTGACAAATATTATTTTAAAAAATGCATTACCTTACACTGCATTGAATAGCCAAACTTTCCAAATTCTTTTTGATTGTTTATACAGACTAAAACATACAAACTGAACCTGAACTACCCAGTACTGGTGAGGGACAGCACAGACAATAGAAACTTAACAGTCGTGTTGATAATGGATCTTAATCTTAAACAGCAGATGTTTACCTTTAGGTGGTGATATGTAAATATATATATAAACAAAAGAATTTTAAGTTAGGATTTATTAGGAATTATATTTTCATGTTAAACAGCATTGTCATGCATTGAACAATCATGCTCAACAATTTGATGATTAAATTATTCTTATTTTTGTTTTCAGAATCCAGTGGGAGTGCAGAAAGCCTGTCTGTTGGAATTATTGTCGGCATTTGTGTTATATGTATAGTAGGAGTGTTTGGTACTATATTTATTATTATCAAATACATGAGGATAAAGCATTGGAACAAAAGACAGCTTGACTCTCAAACACAAGCAGGGAATTCACATTCACTCCAGTCTTTAAATCGTAGTCAAAATGAGCATCCTGTTAGATATACATCGGTTCCACATCTAGATCATGCATCAGCTGATGTTGTCATTGTTGGTATGTAATATATTACACACACACATCTTCTGTCATATTTAAGACCCTTCATTGTAACACAAACTCTTTTATCTGGTAATTTCATAAATCCCAATTGCATTATTTAATAGAAAATCATATGTTTCTATGTCAAATGCATTAATGTTAGAAATTTTGTTATCTGTAGAATCCAGCCCAACTATTGACTTGAAAAGTCTGTCATTATATATATATATATATATATATATATATATATATATATATATATATATATATATATATATATATATATATATATAGAGAGAGAGAGAGAGAGAGAGAGAGAGAGAGAGAGAGAGAGAGAGAGAGAGAGAGAGAGAGATAGTGTATACAAAGGGATGTGGGACAGCAGGGACACCAAGTCGCACTAACACAGGCAGGACTGGCCACAGCACAACTTTGTCTCTTTTGAAGCTTAGAGTGGATATTCAGTATGGAAAAGTCAGTACTTGTTCCTTACCTACATGTAATTTATTTTGGTATGTAGTTCCTCCTTTATATAAACCAAAAACAGTTCAGTGGTGTTAATTACTTTGGGAAACAAGGTGGAAAGGAGTCACCACATGCATGTTGAGATGGAATTACTTTGTTGGGGTTCCCAACATGAAATTAGCATTCAGGTATGGCACATTCTAGGCAGGCTCAGTGTTCTGATTCAAGGAGGGGACAGCTACTGCACAGAGTGATCCCTCCATCCACTTCAATCTTGCTTGCGGCCAGTGGGGTTGATCAGTGGTAGACTGTTTGCAACAAGGTTAACAGAAAGCTGCCAACCCTCATCTCTCCATTCAGGATACAAATGCATGAACTGTAGATGCCCTTTCACTAAACTTTGAGGGACTATGGCCAAATGCTTCCTCACCAGCATTTCAGATTTTGAAGTTAATCCAGACAAAGAGGGGCACAAATTGCAAAATAATACTGATTACTCCTCTTCAATTGGACAAGTCATCAGTCACAGATCTTCTTGACTTGATAACAGATGTACCCAGGAAAATACAAGCAATAAGAAGCTACTCAAACAACTGCAGTAACTAATCTTTTACCTATGGCCAGAGAAGCTTCTATTTCATACATGACTTTTGTCCTGTAGGCCTTGTGGAGATAAAACTTAGTTTTCATTTTTAGTGGGGATCTTATCAGCTATGACATTAAATATACAAGGGTAACTGGCTAATTTTTTTGACTGACGTCATTCAAAAGGTGTCACACCAATGTCACCTTCCATTCTCCAGCTGGCTAACTTCTTTCTATTTTTCTTTGTACATAAGACCAATAACTATTAAGGGATGTTGCTCCATGATTTCGGAAACACTCAGAATTCAGACATTTTGATCGTTTTGACATTAGTCACAGCAACTTTGATCTATTCTAACCTCACAAATCCTGTTCCCAAAGTAGAATCTATCATGGGTCTTGATTTGGCTCAACTCTGCTAAGTTAGAACTTTATCCACTGTCCTATTGAAACAAATATCATCCAAGACATGCTTCCTGATGACCTTGACTTTGGCATCGAAAGTAAGTAACCTCTGTGATTACATCCAAACTATCTCTAATTTTGTTCCAATGGTTCAGTCATTTTAATGACTCCACATGGTTTTGTCGCAAAAACTAGGCTTCCATCTACCTACAACCAGAATGCCACTGAATTGGGAGAAGGGGAGGTAATTTGCAAGAGTTACTCCCTTTAACTGTTTATAGACATGCAGTCTATTCAAGTCTATGAGACAGCTGGATTATAGAGGTAGAAGACATATTTCATAATGTTAATGTGATTGTGTAAATATTATTGTAGAAACATAATTTCCTATAAAATTTCCCATTATGTACCGCTGGATTTCATGGACAGTGTTACAGTGAGTGCTGTAGGGGCCCCGAGTGGCCGAGTGGTCTAAAGCGCTGTCCGTTACAGATCACTGCCATCTCACCTCTGTCTGCGTGGGTTCGAGTCTAGGATTCGGCGAATGTGGATAAGTGAGAAAGCTTGCCAGTAGCTTCTCGTGGGTCGGTGGTTCTTTCCGGTGATTTTCCGGTTTCTTCCTCCACCATTAATACTGGCCGCCATGAATAGCCTATCGTGTGCTGAAAAATGGCGTTAAGCCCAACAACAAACAAACAACAAACAAACAGTGAGTGCTGTACATGTCCAATGGCAACTGTGTAGATCCAAATCATGCACATAAATTTCCCATTGGTGGAGATCTGTACACACCCAGCAGCAAACTGTAGACCGAGATCATACACACAAGTCTCCCATGGATACTTATATTTGTGAAGATTGTACACACCCAGCATTGAACTGTGTAGACCCATGTCATACACATAAATCTCCTATGGACAGTTATATTGGTGGAGATCTGTACAAACCCAGCATTCAACTGTGTAGAACCATATCATACACATAAATCTCCCATGGACAGTTATATTGGTGGAGATCTCTACACACCCACCAGCAAACTGTGTAGACCCATATCATATGCCTACAGAGTCAGGATCTATGCTTTTTGTTTTGTTTTGCCTGAATTTAAAAGCAGAACAAGAAGATAATTCTGATCTGTTGATGAACTATGCAGTGGCAAAGCAGGGTCTACTCTGTTTCAGGCCATCAATATCCCCATAGATGACTGGGGCAACACAGGCAAGCACAGATGTAGATTAACAATCAGGATAGATGGTGTTGTATGGGTAGTTTCCCTTTTCTTATAATTAACCACACCCTATTCATCATATAAAATCAATGTATTTTATGACTTAACCCATGTGAATTAGCTTTAATTTTTTTGTACATAGTGAAAATATAAATAGTTAATACTGTATAGACAGATAGTAATATTTTGAGTTTTTGACAACAAATTTATAAATCAATAGGGTATGTATTGAAAAATTGCATCTTCTTTTGATAATTAGTCAAACTGACAGTTTATAAAATAATAACAAACATTTCAAATGTGAATGTGATTTTGTCTGATTTTATGACTTTATCGTTGTTCAAATTCAAACTTTGTCTCCTAATTTTTGTTCATTTAATTTGGCATAATTATGTTGAAAAATAGTCTTTCAGTTTGGTTTAATTTATTCAGTATCATGTATAGTATAAATACACTTTGCAAGACTGTTTTGGGCTTTGTCAGCCTTAGCAGTGTTAAGTAGGACCCAGCTTTTATTGCTGTTACAGTTCAAGAGAGAGAGAGAGATAGAAAGAGAGAGATATATAGACAGAGAGAGAGAGAGAGAGAGAGAGAGAGAGAGAGAGAGAGAGAGAGAGAGAGAGAGAGAGAGAGAGAGAGAGAGAGAGAGAGATTAGTCATAGAGTCAGTAGAGTTGCCCACATTTTATTCATTTCAGTGATAGGTGGCTTTTAAAGGAAGTTGGCTATTTTTGAGTTTTTGAACTGTATATAATACAAATGTACACAGATATTTATATATACATTTATTTCACAGGTAACCAAGGACCTAATGGATTATGCTCAATATGTGGTAGAAGTCACGAGGACTTTGCTCATGTTAGTCATGAAGACTTTGAGCAAGTTGTTGATCCAGCGGGCACACAACGCAACATTGCCAGGTCATCCAATTTGGTGCCTGAGACCTCACATTGCCTGCTGCGTCAAAACAGTGCAGCACAGACATCAAACCAGTCAGCTGGTCCTGATAAAGATAATCCATATGAAATAGATGAAGCAGCTTTACGTAATAATTTGATTCCACCATCATATGAAGATGCCCTGCCTTCCTATGAAGAAGCTGTTGCTATGCCAAAACCTGAAAACTTGCATATTAATATAGATCATATCCCTCATCCAGCTACATCAGAGACACAGGAGCCACTGTATCAGAATTTAGAAGAATTTCAGGAATCGGCAGCATCAAGTGACATTGATAACATGTCACCATTGCTATCTCGGTCAGATAGGCAGCATAACTCTCGGTGATTGTCATGAAAAAAATGTCAGACAGATTTATCAGTATAGTTTCTATGCATTAACATATTTGTCATATTCATGTACAGTTTAAATATGGCAAGGTTACCATGCATAAAAAGCATTATCGGAGTTAGACTTAAGTGATTGATGATATTGGAGTTAGACTTGAGTGATTTGTGCTATCGGAGTTAAACTTAAATAATTTGTGATATCAGAATTAAGTTATTAGTGATATCAGAATTAGACTTAAGTGATTGGTAATATCAGAGTTAGACATAAGTGATTTGTAATATCATAGTTAGACTTAAGTGATTAGTGATACCAGAGAAAGTTTAAGTGATTTGTAATAACAAAGTTTTAAGTGATTGGTGATATTAGAGCTAGTCTAATTGTTTTGTAATATCAGAGTTAGACTTAAGTGAATTCCAGAGTTTTGTAATATCAGAGGTATATGTAAGTAATTTGTAATATTGCTGCAATGTCATACATAATTGATCTGACTATTAACTGAAACAAGATGCAGAACAATTCAGTTCATATTTGTCATTGCACAACACTGCTGTCATTGCAGATTGTTTGAACCAAAAGCCATTTTGATTTCCAGTTTTCATTGGTAATAATTTTCATTCAGTTTTAGCAAGTAGAGCTTAATAAATAAACAATGACATTGAATCAAGCCTGGTATTTTTAGTTGGTTTTTGTTTTTGTGACAAAAGTTAGTTTAAACAAAGAGAGTTATTCTTTAAGAATCTAGTCAAAAACTCTGTGCATGCCTTAAAATTTTTGATCAATTTCATTGCATCAACCAGGTGAATACATAGTATAAGTTTGTATAGATATGGCTTTAATATAACCACAGGCCCTGCCATTACAAGATGGATATGTTGTTTGGCAAGTTTGATATCTTTGAAATAGACAGGGGTAATCTGGCTTCTAGAGATTTCACTGTTAAATAAGACCATTTTACATGCCTGCAATTTTCATCTGTTAAGAGAGGCATCTTATCCTTGCTGTTGCCATGAAACGATGACAAAGATTGTATTTTCTTTAACAATATTTGCTGTGGAAAATTAAATCACTCCAAAACAATATATAGCAGTGCCTTTGCTTGAGAGAGCTGATATTGTTATTGTTCTGGGTATTAACGCCACTTTTTAGCACACGATAGGCTATACATGTCGGCAAGTATTAATGGTGGAGGAAGAAACCTGGAAATCTGAGGAAAGAACCACCGACCCACGAAAAGCTACTGGCAAGCTTTCTCACGTATCCACATTCGCTGAATCTTAGACACGAACTCACGCAGACAGAGATGAGATGGCAGTGAGCTGAACAAATGCAAAAGACTTGTATCCATGATGAAATTGCCTCATTGAATATTTTTCCTTCTTTGTATTTTTTTTTTTGTCTTCATTGAACTTAAAATCAAGGTGATTTATGAGTAAAATTTAAATCCAACTGTAACAATGTCAAGTCAGATGCTTGATCATGAATTCAACATTTTAGCAAATTCTGGGAAAATGTATTTAAAAAAGATTTTTTTTTTGAAGCTGGGCTGTAGTTGATATTTCAACACTGATATTAAAATATCAGATAAATTGTTGAGGAAAAAAATGATAAGCATCCAGATTTATTGTCAGAGAAACTGGAAACTATTTTAACATTGAGTGGTAAAGGATTCACATGTACTCTCTCATGGGATCCATTATTGGTTTTTATTGGAATTTTCAAATGAAAAGGTACCATGTATTTGTTTTAAAATATGGTATATGTTCCCACATATCACACTTAGAATTTATAACAAGCTTCTGATGAAGTTTTCTTTCTCACACTGGCCAGTTGTCCCAAGGATTTGCCTTGATATTATTCAAATACTCAGTTAAATTTTAAATGTATTGGATGAATTTTAGCTAACCTGGCCATACAGCCTAATGAAATACCATATTTCTCCATTTTAATCATCCATTCACATTTGATAGTTACAATTTCCTTTCAAAAATTGCATGACCAATTGTCATATGATTTTATATGAGAATTGTATCGCCTTTATAAAAATTTGTTAAATGTATGCCGGTCAATCGTCCTATATGGCAGTTTTTACTAAAAAAAATAGGAAAACCTATAAATGCCTTCTGGTAAAAAAATGCTGAACAGAATCCTGGAATAAGAGTTTATACAGATGCTACATACAGTAAACATGGCCACTATCACTTAAGATAGAAACACTTTTAGAAGACTTTTTTTTCAAAAACTGCTGGACAGAGTTGGATCAGAGTGTGTATAATTAATTAAATATGGCCACTATCACCAGTGGCTTAAGTGTTCAGAGTATCCACTTAAATGTGGAAGGTCACGGGTTCATACCCAAGCCAAGTCATACCAAAGACAAAAAATATACTAGCAGCTGTCTTGCTTGGTGCTCAGCATTAGGAGGTTAGTGTTAGGACTAGTTGGCCTGGTGTCAGGATAATGTGACTGCATTGGATATGATGCTGCATGTCTGTGGCATGATGCCCCAGTGCTAGACATCACTATAAACTGTTAAGAGATGCTGATCTGCCTTCAGATATGGCTCTCATTAAAAACAATAGAAAAATGTTTAACAATGTATCAAGAATTGCAAAACTGAAATTTACCATATTTTATACAGTGTTCCCTCACTACTTTGCGGTTCGTTTATCACAGACTCACTGTTTCGCTGTTTCTAAAATGTATAAAAATATATTAAAAATATTAATTCTAACATTAAAAGAATATTATCATAAAAAATTACCATTTACAGTAAATAGCGTATTTATTCAGCAGATGTATACACACCAAAATGTGAAATATAGTACTTGTGCCCGCTTGAGATGCTACTTGCCAACATGAGATTGTACACAGATTTATTTATAAGAGTGTGGGGAGGGTTTATAAAGACTTAAAATAATGTATAACTACTAAAATAAGTATATCATCCCTACTTAGCAGAAATTCACTTATCGCAGGTGGGCCTGGAATGGAACACCCTCAAGTGAGGGAACACTGTATTAAATTTGTTGTCAGTGTTACTGAAGAAAAATTAAAAACTCTTCTAAAAATGGTTCACCAGAAATTGAGCAAATTGTAAAAAAAAAGCATCCAGTCATGACTGAACTTTCAGAAATATACGGCTGCAATTACTAAAAGTAGAAACTTTTGAACAACATTTCTCAGAAACCACGCAACAGAATTTAACCAAATTTCACAAAGTATCCTATCCATAGGGCATTCCATTTTATACAAATGATGATTTGCCTTCAGATATAGCCACCATTGCTAAAAAAGAAACCTTTTAAAGACACCCAATGGTATGTTGTTATTGAAATGTCAACAGTTTGTAGCGAAGATTTTCTTTTATGTCTAACAATATGTATAATAGTACAAATGGGATAACTTGGGCAGAGCAGTGTATACCTTTCTCATCTACTTTGTTGGAGAATAGCAATTTGACTGATGCTCAAAGCAATCATGGCACCTGTCATAATAATATTTGCCACCCCATGCCTCTTTTGTCACATACCAAGTTTGAAAATATTCAGTTTTGCAGTTGAGAAGTTGAATGTAAGAAAAAGATTAAGATTTATGTACATAACAGTGAATGTCCAAAAGGAGTATTCTGCACAGGCAAAATATTGTTACCATCAGATGTGCCAGTATATACAAGGGACCCCCTCCCTCCATTCAGCTTTATATCCACCTGGTATATATGAATCCACATATAGTCAATAATCATGCACTATGCAGATTGTACAAGCTAGATTGGTAGTTTAATGATGCCAAAAGGCATTCGTAAATACTAAATGCACTTCTTTCACTCTCTCCTACATCATCCACATGTATATAAATATATATACATATTCACATATTTTGAAGAGTATATACATGTATTTTCATTTTAAACTACATCTTTGAAGCTTCAGGTTATAGTAGTTGTGAAATAAAGAAATTGAGTGGACATTTCTAATATCTGCTGATATATGTTCCAGAGCAAATTTTGGGAGAATTGGAAATACTTTTGGAATAATTCCGTGTTTAATTTGAGAAGTTTATTGTGTTTGGTGGGGATTATTTCTATGTTGTATATGACACAACAGTGACTGTAAATAGATGTAACCACAGATATTGGATATTTTGAACATTAACTCAGATTTTCTTAAATGGATTGAATCATTAATATGTAATGTTTTAAATTTATCAGCCAAGTTTTCTGTGTTTTTTTTTATTGGTCTAATATTAACCTCAATATTAATTTTGAAGACATTATAGCTTTGCTACTTTTTGTCAGTTACCCCTCACTATATTGTTGTAATTTAAATAGAATTGTATGTAACCATTATAAAGTAGCTCCCTATGCCTTTTAGAAAGAAATAGTGTCTGGATGAATAATCATGAACTTGAATACACTTTTTTATTTTTATATTTATTTTCAGGCTGTGATTGATCTTAGTCTGCAAAATCACCAATTACTCTGTTATGACAAACCATTGACATCCATCCATTTTAAACGTAATTCATCACTATTAAATTGTTTTCATTTTTCAGTGTTGAAATAAGTAATATTTTTGTTTACCAGTATTAAGTACCATGTCATAGCTTGTGCACAAATTGTCCAGAGGCATCCTGTAAGGAAATTTCTCACTTCTAATTTATGCCTTGCTTTGGGTATCCAATAATGTTTTGTTATTTGCATCAAGATCTCTTGATGAAATTGACTCTCCCATTGAACATTAATAAATATTGTAAAACAGTTATGGACCTTGAATTGAACCTTGAGGGACTAAGAACTAAACCTGGACAAAAATGAGCCAACATTGGATCATCAAATAAGAATGAAGCTATGAAAATTAATGAAACTATTAAACAATAGTTTTATAACATGCAGTCAGTTGCATTGAAAGAAATATTCATATAAAGCAACCTATTGTCACAGCTTTCTTTGACAACTGTTCATACAAGTCAAGTGAGCAATCTTGACCCTACTTGGGCCTGTTGTCTTCAAATTGCAGTCATTTTCATATTTTAACTGTTGTTTAATGGGGGAAAATATTTTACATGACAGCACCATCAAGGATTTAAACAGAAGTATGCCCTGTTATGCATTTTTCAAGCTATTCCAAGTAATGTGTGAATGGCTTTTTGGCACTTTTACATCGACAGAAAGAGCATTTATTACTGCAGTACATATCAGACTAATGAAATAGTTGTACAAGACTTGAATAGTGTAATTCATACAATTTTAGTAAATTTATGAAGCAAACTAATTTTTGCTACAATTTTATGCACACTTAAATTCTGTGATGAAAATAAATGTATGTTGAAAATATCAGACATTGCCAACTGGGCATTTCTTAGATTTCTAAGTATGGTTATTAGCCACATGTTGCACATAAAGTGTTACAGCATGTAAATAAATGGACAGGTAGATGTTACTTTAATAAAAATGCTTTGAATATTGTTGTATCTGTAATTTTATCCTGTTTTAGGATTGCTTATTTATTGCAGTGATTCATATTATGTGCAATTTGTTAATATATCTTGTTGGAATAAAATGACAGTATTTTATTTCATCTTTGTTGACAGTGTAGCATGCAGGTACATATTGCACTTGATTAGACAGAGTGCAGTTACCACCAAAAGCCCTTTGTTAATTCACTAAACTTTTCTGTCACTAAAGCGATAAAATTAGTGATTAATTCAAATCTGATTGTTCTAAAGTATTGTAATTGGCATTATTGTGCCCCATATCCATATATTCTTGGGCTTGTAAATGAAATATGAAGATACTTTATATATATATATATATATATATATATATATATATATATATATATATATATATATATATATATATATATATATATATATATATATATATTCTGATCCGAAGATTGTGGTGAATCTTGTATTTTCCATTTCCTTTGAATTTATTTGCATTTGGTGGCACTCTACAGTTTCGTATTTAGCATAGGGTTAGAATTTTAAAGAAAAAGAGTTTTCCCGGGTTTCTTCACTAGTTATACTGGCTATTTAAAAGAGACTTTGTATATCTTAGGTATTGTTCAGAGAACCTTTAATTCCCTTTATTTTGATGTATGATTGATGGGTGTAATATGGGTTAGAGAGTATACAGCTTGGCCTTACTCCAGATGTGCACCTTTCAAAAAAGTACTAGCTCTACTTGCTCATTTTCACTTCTCGAACTTCAGAGATAAATTGTAAAAAATAGAGCCGATAACTTTTTTTTACATTTTATGTATTTGGTAATTCATTCATTGCACTTTTAGAAGCTGGTATTGTCTAGTTTGGCAAAATTCATTTTCCATATTTTAAAAACTACCAAAAATAGTGTGTTTTAGACAAATTCAGGTTGATTTTTGGAGCACAAGGGAGCAGTCATTTTAGTTAGCAGTGTCCTAAGATCATTTAAAATTTCCAAAAATACAATATCCAAAGAAATTTCAGCCACATTACATGAAAGTAGTATATAGGTATGTCAACATTCTCTCCACTATGCATGTTTAAAATGCAAACAACTTCACCTTACATACATCACTCTCTCAAAAGTACATAATAACTGGTGAGCGCCACCTTTACCAAAGCATTTATGTCACAACTTTTTTGGTCTTATTTGAATTACATTATGTACAAATTTAAAATTAATAAACTTTTATAGATATTAATTAATCTTTCGGAAATGATTCCCATGATTTTTTTGTATCATCACATGATGATTTAAAAGAATGAATCTTTTACAGAATGCAGAATGCAACTATGCTCATTGGCTTAACCATTTTGAAATTAAATTCCTTCCTTTCAAAACCTCTTAATGCCATTTGATAATTTTGTATGGAGACTTGCATTTGTTTTTGAGAAATGATACAGTATAAATCGTTACAATCAAGTTCGATCAAAGTTCTTTCACACGATTTTTTAGATGAACTGTAGAAACTAACAGGTTTCAAGGGAGATCACTTTGATTTATTGGCATGGAAATGAGTTCATGTGCTTTGACATATAAATGGCAAGTGTGTGTGTGTGTGTGTATGCTACCATTTGTTGTAGTTTTGTTGATATTGTACACATAGCTTTATGTATGCTTCATATCTTATTGCTACTTGTAAGTAATGTTTGATTTAATAATTAGCATGGAATAGGGTAAAATCAACTGTTCTCCTTACAGCAAACATACATTAATGCAGATTACCTCACCTTTAAATATTTTTTATAAACATAGCTGTTCTGTTCCAGTATAATATAGGGATGTAGGTTACACATTTTATATAATTTTCATCTAATATTTTCATTATATATGTCTGTAGAATTTTGCAGTAGTTCAAAACATTTAAACAGATCCGACTTACTGTCAGCTGGTGTGTTACATGTTTGTATATTTTTTGCAAGTTATTTCTTCACTGAGATTAACTTGAATGATGGGGAAACTTATTAACTATGCCATTGCTAGTTTGTCTATATATTGATTTTCTACCTTTGAGTCTGAAATATATCAAACATAATATTTTTATATGCCTCTTTTGTTTCATCTAACATCATTGGGATGTTTTTAGAGTAGCCTGTATAACTTTGTGTTTAATTCTGCATTTAATTTTTTTATTTTCTAAATTTGGTAATGTAAATGTTTTAAGAGTTTCTAAATTCATATTTGGAAACCATGATTAATCATACCTATCTGTATACCCTTGCTATATCTATATAGCATTACCATGTCCGACTGTCTTGTCTCACTAAATCAAATTTTGGTATGAGGACTTAATTGAAGAAACTCTAGATCAAGCATGGTTTGCCGTCCTCAGATAAAAGTTCACAGAGTTATGGCACCTGTTTGATCTAACACTACCTTTCAATTTTGTCATATTGGTGTGAACAACCATGTTATGTACATTTCTAATTTTTTTTTTTTGTTATGTAAATATGATCATTCTTTCACAGTATTCATCCAGTATTTTACATTTGTGCCTACATTAGCTTATGCCATCAGCACAATATATGTAAATTTTATGGTAGATTAGATAAAAAATTGTTTTCAAAACTGAGCCGGGCTGTTTCAGAAATAATGGTATAAATGAAAAGGTATGTAAGTGATCTGCAATACATCAAATTTTAATTGAAAATATGACATACTTGGAAAAGAAAATACAATCATCTACAACAATAATCTCAAGTGTCTACAAACAGTAATTTTTTTTTTCTAGAGGAGCCCATATTTCATTTATTTGTAAAAATTTTGTTTAATATACATACAGCATTCAAGAAAAGTTTTGGCAAATCCTCAAGCAACAGAAATGTTGTATTTGTAATTTGTGAGGGTATTATTTGTAAGACAGGTGGATATTTTGGTTGTGCTAGTTGTTTTGCATTTTTTCATAATTTCAAATTTGATTTGGTCTACTACTTGTTTAATGATTTGAAATCAGGGCACAGTAAACTTAGTGCATGAATACTATCTGCAGGAACAAGCAAAAGCTGTAATCTTGTAAACTTGTTTTTTTTTTTTGTTTGAAAACTTTTGTGAGTTTAATTTATTTCTCAGTTCTTTTACTCATTTATGTTTATTTGGAAGGGTATGTCTTCCAAACTTTTGTTTATAGTTGTTTTCTTCATTTTTACAACTAAACTTTTAATTGGCGATGTATAGCCAGGAGTTGCTGTCATAGCTTTAAACCCTGTGCATACAGAAATATTTATTTATGTTAGTATATGTACATTGTCATATATCTGTCAACATATTTATCTATACATTTATTACTATTGCACCTAGTCCTTTTATTTTGGCTTGGATGGATTTAATCTCTCAAAGCCAATGGCATACAGTCTTCTATCTGTTACTAAAACTAATTGGTGTTTCTAATTAAAAGGTAGATTTAAGTATTTAGTTCTTATGGCCATTTGATCCTGAAAAGCAATTGCTGAAATAATTGTTCTCAAATTGTTTTATGAATTTTTTCATCAGTTTTCCATTAAGAGAAATTGAGAAGTAAAGACTTGAAACATTTATACTTAAGACTTAATGTATTTGGAGGGATAATGGTATTTGCATGTGATCATAACAATGAACATGATTATCAATATCTCACAAGTTGCATACATCTCTTTGATCCAGTCTAAAGTGGTATTTCCTGAACATTCCAAATCATATGTATTCTCAATAATTGTAATAAAATGTAGTCATGGTTATGTAGGAGAAACTTGTTAATGTTTCTACTTATAAGAGCATTCAGTGGTCATCTATCATTTACTAAAATATCATCTAAAAGCATGTAGGACAGCTAATGTTAAAATTATTAACTTTAAATCAGTATGCTTTTATACTAAACTAAGAGCATTGTTATTTTCATATTTTAGCTTACTTGGCTCTAAGGCTAAATAAGGCATGGTCCTTCATCCTTTGTCCAGCATCCATCAATATTTTTTTTAACTTACAGTAAAAACCCATCTGATCAATTTCATTTAAACTTTGCAAAGAGAATCCTGGCATAAAGGACACAAAAAATTGTTAAGACATGGTTGCTGATTCTATAAAATAAAATAACTTTTTAATGATTTCTTCAACACAGATTAACAGACTTTGCTCAAATTTGACATCCAGGCATGAAAACCTAAGTTTGTTTAAATGATGCCAATCAGCTATCAAATATGGCTGCCAAAGAATAGATAAGCCAGTCTATATTCCATAATATTTGTTGTTTTTCAACTTCTCAGAAACTATCTGATGATTTGAACCTAACTTTGTACAGAGCATCTGGTATAAAGACCTTTTAAGTTTATAACATTGATGCTGCCCTTTCTAAAAATAGAAAAACTTTTAAATGTCTTTTTCTCCAAAACTGCTCAAATTTTTGTCAGAAAGTGTCCTGACAAGACTTCTCAGATATGTGCAAAAAATGCCACAATCAACCATTAAATATGGTTACCATTACTATAATCAGGACAACATTTAAATGACTTTTCCAAAACCGAAGAATAAAATTTTACATATATTGACAGAAAAAGCTTCCTGGCATGAAGATCCTTCTGAGTGAAGCTAATCCACTATCAAATATGGCTGCCATTAATAAGCTTGACGGATTTCTCAAAAAACAGAATTTGGTTAAATTTTACAGAGAGCATTCTGGTATGTTGACCTTTAATAATTTATACCAATGGTGCTAATCCACAATTAAATATAATTACTGAAAGAAAAAAGCCCTTTCAATAATTTCTTCAAAACTGCTGAATACAAATTGACCAAATTTGACAAAACATTCTTGCATAAGGTCTTAATCTGTCATCAGATATAGTCACTGTTACAAAAGATATTTTAAAACAATTCAATGATTTCTCTAAATCTTCTGAAAAGAATTTTATTAAATTTAGTAGAAAGCATCCTATATTGAATAACATTCTATACAAATGATAGTAATCCACTATCAAAAATGGCCACTGTTACAAAAAAAAGAAATCTTTAAAAGGTTCTCGCAAGGCACTTAACAGAATTTTACCAAACTTCATATCAGTAAAATAATAAAATAAAATAGAGACAAACAGTCATACATACAATTATAGTGTTATAAAAGATATACAATTTCACAATTGAAAAAAACAATAAAATTATACAATTTTATATAATACATTGGTATTAAGGCCATTAGGATACAAAGTATCTAATTTATGAATCCAATAAGTCTCTTTTATAAGTCTGTTCATGTCTCCATGCACAATATCTATTGGCATGAAAGAAAAATCGAGTAGACAGTGATTATGGGTGTTAAAATGTGTAGAAATATTAGATGAAAACTGAGGATCTTTATAATTTTAAATATGAAAGTGATGACTATTCATTCTTTTAGAAACTTGTTGAAGTGTTTGTCCAACATATTGCATGTTACATTTTTGACAGGTTATCAAATAAACCACGCTAGTTGATATGCAGTTAGTATTATAACGTAGGAGAAATATCTCTTTTGTGTTAGCACTACTAAAAAAAAACAAAACGCTAACACAAAAGAGACATTTTTCCTATGTTATAACACTAACTGCATATCAACTAACGTGGTTTATTTGATAACCTGTCAAAAATGTAACATGCAATATGTTGGACAAACACTTCAACAAGTTTCTAAAAGAATGAATAGTCATCGCTTTCATATTAAAAATTATAAAGATCCTCAGTTTTCATCTAATATTTCTGCACATTTTAACACCCATAATCACTGTCTACTCGATTTTTCTTTCATGCCAATAGATATTGTGCATGGAGACATGAACAGACTTATAAAAGAGACTTATTGGATTTATAAATTAGATACTTTGTATCCTAATGGCCTTAATACCAATGTATTATATAAAATTGTATAATTTTTTTTTCAATTGTGAAATTGTATATCTTTTATAACACTATAATTGTATGTATGACTGTTTGTCTCTATTTTATTTGATTATTTTACTGATTCAGGTTTCATTAGAGACTCGTGTATCGTTTAGATCCGTAATATATATATATAGTTGTTGTGATTATGCATTGCTTTTTATGATGTTACCTAATGGCATAATTTTTTTATGAAGTTACATAATGACGTAATTGTTATTTTAGCCTGTAAAGACATCATCCTTTATTTCAAAACATTTTGTGCCTGAAGAAGCATATATTATATGCGAAACTAGTTGCACAGAATTACCGGCGTTTGTGTTGTTTTTTTAATACCAAACTTCATAGAAAGTATCCTAGATTGAACTCTTTTCAGATTTATATAAAAATGACATTCTCAATTATGCACTCCATTTATGAAAGTAGAATAACATTTACACAACCTTATCTAAAAGCAAAAGCTGAGCAAAATTGGGCCATCCCTTTCAGTATTGGGCAAATGAAGCTTATGGGTAATAACATGGCTGGATATGCAAAAACCAAAGAAACCTTGAAACATTTTTTTTTCTATGTAATCAGTTTCTTGGCCAACTGCTCTTGCATTAAATTAGTAGATGTCAGGTGTACAATCTCAGATTCACTTGGGTCTCTTTTTCACATTTGCTTATTTTCATTTCATGGTTTGCATGTTGGTTTCTCATTTGGTAAATGCACTTTTTGTAACCAGTCAGACATATGGGCAATAAATGAAAATCATGCAGTATGACCATAATTATGGAAAGTATTCACATCATAGCTAATTAAGGCCTGAAATCATGTTTGAAGTTTAAATAGGTGGTTTTAATTTTACACTGAGCATAATATGTTCTTAGACCTCTTCTGTTTCCATGAACATGATATTGGCATCGTGCTTTCTCTTAGACATTGTCTTATTCAAGTGAGTATGATCTTAAAATCACACTTGTTCCTTGACCTTGTCTACTTACAGTGAACATGATATTGAGATCACATGTTCTTAGACCTTGTCAAGTTAAAGTGACCATGATATTGAGATAATATGTTCTTAGACCTTGTCTAGTTAAAGTGAGCATGATGTTGAGATTTCATGTTCTTAGACATTGTCTAGTTATATTGAACATGATATTGAATCACATATGTTCTTAGACATTAGACCTTATCAGTTACAGTGAGCATGATATTGAAATTGAACATGTTCTTAGATTTTGTCTAGTTACCATAAACATAATGTTGAGATAATGCATACTTAGACCTTATAAAACACAGCTGCCTTTGCATACATTTCCTCATTTTACATGTATAAACCTGCTTAACCAATTCTTGTGAGCATGAGTAAAATCTTGCCATTCTGATAAAAATGACCTGTAATGGTATTTGAATGAGCCAGTTAAAGTTTCTGTTACAGACATATCAACACAGGCTTTTCACCAGAACTGATTGCAATATTGAGATACTGTTTTCACCAAAGACTTTTTAAGATATCTAGATTGTCCTGAATGAAACTGGTGCCCTGCAGACATCCAGAATGGTTGCCACAACGAACATATTAAAAATATTGTCACTGATTATCCCAAATACATGGTCATATTGGTATGTAGGTTTCACAAAAGTCTTATGATTGATAGTTTTGGTGAAAATGCCAGGCTTACATCATAAATGGGTGCCACAGCAACTAATTTGACAGTTTCATCACTCTATAATATCTGAGATGATTTCATTACTCAGCAGTTAGAATGAAGATGTGAATCTAATCTTTTTTTTTCTGGAAATCTTTTTAGATAGTAGAGTACATATCTCTTCTATGAAAGCTTGTGCTTTTACATTACCTATATTTTTTAAATCCATTATAAATTCTATACCAACAACTATAATTTATTATAGTATTTTAAATTTATATTAGATATGTAAAATACAATGATTTTTAGCATGCCTGCAATATGTGCATGGAACTGGTGCTGTACTTTTTAAAGAGTAGTTGGCAGTATTTCCAATGCATAAAAAAATGCATTCCATTTACTTTTAGAATTACATTTCCTGCTCTGATAATCATCTGTACTTTTTAAGATTATTTCAGTTTGACTATTATTATGTACAGTCATGATACAATTTTGATACACACATCTATAGGAGTATTACACCATTATGACAAAAGTTGGTCATGGACCTCCATTTCATGTTCCATTGGTCATATACATTTTGTATGTTTTATGTTTCAGTCACACCAATGCATCTACAGTCAAGACAGTAGATCTGTGTATGCATTCTCAGGAGACTGAACTACCATACCAAAAGTCGATTGCTGTGACTTGCATTTAACTCTAGTAATCTTGCGCATTTTTCATGTCTAAGTTAATTTCTGGGACACTTGTTGGTACAGTCATGAAAATGGATACATGCATGCATATTGAAGAAGACTTCACCACTATATCAAAAGTAGGTCACTAAAACCTACTTTTCACAATCTTACTTGCATATTTGTACTTAATATATGCAATCAATCGGAAAAATACTACAATATCTAAAGCAGGTCACCATGACATACTCTTTACACATAATTGTTTATGTACACTTATTCATTGATTATTTACACATTTTACACTTGATTGATTATGTAGTCATTTCATATCAATGATTATGTACACCTGATTTTTAGTGAACTGTTTTGGACCATGGTGCTTGTGTAGTTGTTAAGCTTGATCTGAGCATGCATCATGAGAAGTACAATATCACCATCACAAAAATTGTAAGTGTGGCCTTCATTGGCCACTTTTATTTGCCTTCATTTCTCATCTTGAATACTTTTGAGTTAAAATCTCTTTTTCTGAATAAATATATGCAATGAAGTTTTGCTTTATCAACATAGTGACTATCAAACAATGGCAGGCATATAATATATTGTTCACTTTACAAATATCAGTTTTAGCTGCCATTTGCAGCGTTCTGTATTGAGGAAATGTAAGATCTTGCCATCAAAATGTCACATTTGCAACAAAATGAAATATTTTTTTTAATGAATTAATATATGACATAGGTTGTCTACAATAAATTAAAATAAAGATTTTTCAATGGCAAATTGTCTTTGCGTGTGCTTGCATTCATATAAATTATATGCATTAGGGGCAGTTCTGTGCCAAATTTGCTGTTGGTTGCTGGTTGTCTTCAAACAAGATTTTCTATGTAATCACTGTTTTTTGATGTCAATATATAAAGCAGTAATTGTATTACTTTACAAGATACTTCACCCGCTGGCTCTTTTTAGGGTTATATGCAATTTTTAAGGAGGGCAGGTTTTACATGAAAATATTATCTATGAATAGACCCCTTCTAGTAATTTTCAATAATAATATATTCAGCTGAATAAAAATAAAATTCATTTGAGTGTTAATCTAATGGCACTACATCAGAAGAGCTGCATATGACAGCAGAGGCATCACCACCAATTACCATGACTTGCATGTCGGCCATTGTACACCTTGCCAAGTGCAGTTGGTACAACAAAAAAATTGTCTCACTGCCCATTTTCAAAAGTAACTTCATCAGTTTCCACTCTACTTTTCATAATTTGTACTGGGTTTGATTTTTAGAGAGAAAGTATATCCCATGTTTTCCTAACCAGTTAATTTGGTTCTATAAAAAGACCTTGTATGTCTTATGTATTGTTAAAATGACATTTAATTCACTTTATTTTGTTGTTTGATTGATGGGTGTAATTTGGATTATAGAGTATACTTCTTGGCCTTACTTAACATGTGCATCTTCAAAAGACTGTTAGTTGCACTTGGTCATTTTGACTTCCATGACTAAAGAGGAAAATTGGAAGAATAAACCTAGCTGGTACCTTTTTGTAGTAGACCAGAAGAGCTGATGGTATTGTGTGTTGTCGGTCATCTGTTTGTCCATATATCATCTGTCTGTCCATTAGCACAAGTTTGTTATTGCAGATCCTTCTAAACTACTTGTAGAATTGTCATGAAATTTTGTACATACATTCTTACCATGTTCTAGTTGGTCCTAAATGAAAATGGTGCTGCTTGGATGTTCAGTATGGATGCCACAGTGGCCATATTGAAAATCATATAATTACTTATCCAGAATGAATGGTCCAGTAAACAGTATTTTTTCACTAAATGCAATCCTATGATGTCTAGTTGATTTTAATCTGTTGTCTGATATGGTCACCCAGACTACCATCCTGAAAAATCTTATATCTACTCTGCTTGAACAGAACATTATATTGATAAAGGGTTTTCACCAGAAGACTTCTTATGATGTCTAGTTGTTTCTGAATGAAATGGTGCTTATCTCATATCCAGTGGCAAGATTGAAAATTTTGTTATTGCTATCAACATGGGGTTTGCATTAAAAGTCTTTTTTTTAATGTCTAGTTCTTCTTAAATGAAAACAGAGCAGATCTGATATTTAGTATGGCCACCACATCTTGAAAACTTGAAAATCTTATTAATACTAATCTTTCTGAAATGCTGCATCTAAAATTTCCTTATATGTTGTATTAGAGAAACAAAATGTTGCTTAGAAAAGAGAGCCATATAATCAAAATGACTACCATGTGGATGACAATGAACTAGATTTAGTGCAAAGAATGCAGACTTTAGTAGTTTCTAAAATAGGGAATTTCACCAGAGTAACCAATTTTAATTTCTGAAAAAGCAATATATAAACAGGAGCTGCTTGAAGGGGCTGACACTCAATTCCCTGAAGAGAATTTCCAGGAATTCAAGATAAGACCATTTCTTCCTTTTCAACCATGGAGTGTTACAACTCTCCTTAAAATTTTCCAGTATAAGAAGGTTTCCAAAATAACTATACTGTGGTGGAAATAATGAATACCATCTTGGCACCATTTTCATTTAGGACCAACAAAAGGCATAAAAGTTTACTAGTGGAAACCCCATGTTGATATCACTTTCAGGTCTGAAGGTGCAATGATAAGATTTTCAAGATGGATGCCATGATGGTCATATTCTGTATTAGACTGGCACCATTTCCATTTAGCACCAACTAGACATCACAAGAACTCTTTTGATGAAAGCAAAATGGTGCTGTGACCGACCATCTAGAAGTTGTGATGGTGATATTTTCAAGATGGTTGTTATGACAATCACATTAGCAGTCATATCAGCACCATTTTCATTTATGACTAATTAGATGTTATAAGAAGTATTTTAGTGAAAACTTGATGTTGATATTACCATCCACTTAGACTCTAAGGTAGCCACATGGACATCAGATTGGAACCATTTTCATTTTTTATTTAGGACCAACTAGACATCATGGTGATATAATCATAAATTTAGGAGAAGTGAAAGCAAAGTTATCAAAATAAATACTGAACATTAGATCAAAACCATTTTTGGATCAACTAGACATCATTAGACGATTTTTGGAGAAAACCCCACATCAATATTACAGGTCTCCTTCACTGAGTATCACATAGTCTAATACAAGTAAGGTCATTTTGCATTCTACAACACTAATTCTGGTGTCTGTCATTTTATTGTGCCTATAATATGGTCTCTGATATAACACTGGTATTATCATTTACATTTTACAGCATTCCCTCAGTATAATATGGTCTTTGATATAACACTAGTGTGGTCATTTACATTATGCAACTCTACCTTGCTATGATTCCCCTTACTGTATTGTGCATCACTACAAAATGGTTTCTGATATAACACTAGTGTGGTCATTTACTTTATTCAGTGCACCATCACTATGTGCCTCAAAATCAGATGGTCTATAAGTATGATTATTTGCATTATACAACACTCCCTTACTACAGTGCCCCTCACTATAAAATGATTTAGTATCATATGATTTCAGATATAAAACTGGTATGATCATTCGCATTATGCACAAGTCTCTCCTTATACTTTATCTAAAAGGTCTTTATTAGATGGTCTGATATAAGTATGGTCATTTACATTTTCCAGCATCGCTCATTATAAGACTTCTGTACAACAGAGTTATAGGTACAGATCGCAATTCATTATGCTTTGGTAAAATTCTATGTATAATGTATTTCATTATAAGTTTGTCTTATTTGGTTTGAATTGGCAGTGCTATAGTGTACTAGCTGAATATTTTTGGTGTGAAATTTCACATAAAATGAACCTAGTCTTATTGTGATTTTACATTCAGCCTATTATTACATAACTTTGTAATATACCCCATATAACGTAACCTGGTCTGTATTGTTCAAGAAGAGTAATATGGTGTGGAGATCACTGTAATATACCTTATCAGAAATTCAGAAGAATCATGGGTAAATTCAATTTGAAGATAAAATTATGCCATTCTTAGCTCACCTGCAAGGCTAAAAGCCAAGTGAGATTTTAATATATCCTTTTTTTCTATCATACATCATTTTTCGTCTATCTGTCCATCTACACTTGCTTGTAAACACTCTAGAGATTCAGTTTGCATCAGATTTTGATCAGATTTGGTATCCAGGCATACATTGTCAAGACCTTGGAGAGTTCAGTTATGAGTGACATCCATGTATAATAAAGAGGTAATCTTGGATCTAGTTAACTAGCAAATGCTTCAAAGGCCATATTTTCAGATCAGAATTTATCAGATTTTGTATGTAACTTGTATTGTACAGGTCTCAGATGATTTTGACTAATATAAGCATCTATGCATATTAATGATAATCCAGGTTGATCATATGGTGGGAATCGAAAATGCAACTTTCTGGTCACAAGACCAATGGTTTTACCACTGAACCAACAGTGCCACCTTGGGTGGGAACCTTTATGGTGTGAAATTTGCATTCATAACCAGACATGTCAGCTATGAGTTACTTAAGACCCAAATTGGCCTATTGTTGTTTGTATCACAAAAATGGGCAGGTTTAATAGTTTAAACTAATCAATGGGTTGATTTTTCTTTATAAACAATATTCTTGATTCATGAAAGATTGAAAATACTAGAATTGTTTTGCCAAAAATAATGAAGGCTGTTCTTGTTGTTGCTGTTGTGGGGCTTAACACCATTTTTCAGCATATGATAGGCTATACATGATAGCCAGTATTAATGGTGGAGGAAGGAACCTGGAAATCACTGGAAAGAACCACTGACCCATGAGAAGCTACTGGTTTATGAAGATTGTAAAATCAAGCAGACATCACACTGGATAAAATGTAAAGAGAGACAGATATAGATTTGTTAGGGTGGGTTTTTTGATGAAATTAAGTTTTATTTCTTCATCAAGCTCTAATCATAAAATGAAAATGGTAAATCACGCAGGATTTATCAAAATCCAAAATTTACTTGTAAGCTACGCAATTGCAAATTCATTTCCAGTCTCTAACCATAGTGCCCACATACATCTCCTCATGTGGACAAACACATACAAGTGCACACAAAATAATATTAATTCATACATCATATAATTATTGGTTATGCTACTTGATAAAGACTTAATGACTGGACTGGGCCCTAATTAATGTATAAGTTTAGGTGCAGTGACAGCTCTTTTGAAGGAAAATACAACTGCTATAGCGCTCTAACTTTGGTGTTAAAATGCCACCTGGAGAAAGCCATACATCTTGGTAACTACATCCACAGGAGTCTGCAGTTTTATCAATATAGCATGACAAAATTTCTGACTACATGAAATCATAATACTGTTAAGTGATTTCATGTAGTCAAAAATTTTGTCATGCTTTATTGATAAAACTGCCAACTCCTGTGCTACATCATGCTCAATTTTATATTGCATTTTCTCCATTCTTTTCTCAATAATAACTTTATTGCAGAATTAAGATTTTTCCTACTACATTGATTTGAATATTTTTTCTTATTTGTTTTATGTTTTTGTTTTTGTTTATTTTGTCTGATTAAGTTGTGGCAGGGTACTTATTTTTAGACTTTTTAGAAATAAATTAATAAAACTTTCCAGTCTACGTTTTGAATAGTTTCCATGACAACTTATTCGGTGCCGGATTACCAAATAGGCAGAGTAGGCACCGGCATTTGGGCCCACGCCTTTTGTTTTGTGTAATAATTTTTTTAAAAAAATTGTTGGTTGGTAAAATTTAAAATGTAATAGAATATCATTTGGCCTCCACAGGATTTAATCCGGCACTGAAATTATTCAGGTGGCGCTCAACAGTTTCATATTTAGCATAGGATTAAAATTTTAAAGAAAAAGAGTTTTCCCAGGTTTCCTCACTAGTTATACTGGCTTTTTAAAAGACACTTTGTATATCTTAGGTATTGTTGAAAGAACCTTTAATTCCCTTTATTTTGATGTATGATTGATGGGTGTAATATGGGTTAGAGAGTATACAGATTGGCCTTACTCCAGATGTGCACCTTTCAAAAAAGTGCTAGCTCTACTTGCTCATTTTCATTTCAGAGGTAAATTGTAAAAGATTGAGCCGATAACTTTTTTTTTTACATTTTATGTATTTGGAAATTCATTCATTGCACTTTTAGAAGCTGGTATTGTCTAGTTTGGCAAAATTCATTTTCCATATTATAAAAGCTGCCAAGAATAGTGTACTTTAGACAAATTTAGGTTGATTTTTTGAGCACAAGGGAGCAGTCATTTTAGTTAGCAGTGTCCTAAGATCATTTAAAATTTCCAAAAATACAATATTCAAAGAAATTTCAGCCACATTACATTAAAATAGTATATAGGTATGTCAACACTTTCTCCACTATGCATGTTTAAAATGCAAACAACTTCACCTTACATACATCACTCTCTCAAAAGTACATAATAACTGGTGAGCGCCACCTCAATAGTGAGGCCATACTTCCTGGGAAATAGTCGTAATGAGATGTATTTAACCCCTGAAAGCTAAGTCTTTCGGATTTCGCAATATATCAAGTTACGTCTTAATAGTCATACGATACAATTTTTCTTGGTACACAATTCTCTAATTTGAAGGTTTTTGAGTTCACTAGTAGTTATAATTCCGAAATATTTTATTTCGTTAAGGTTTTCTAAAGAATGCCTTCCATTAAACATGACTTGCATTTTTATTATAGCTTCGTCTGGTCCCTTTATTACGGAATGAATGATGATGATGGTCATATTCTGCACGTTAATTTCAATTCCGTACTTTATCAATTCTTTTTGATTATCGCAACTTGTTTCAGAAATTTTCAGGAAAAGAACAGATCTATACCAAACGTTGTGTTTTAGACGGGTTTCGATACCTCAATGTTTTTGTTTGATCTTAGGATAATAAATGTTGCATAAAACATTAGGTAGATGGGGGAAAACCTGACAGTTCTTCAGTTTATTGAACATATGTTGCAGGTATTTTGAAATTAAGACTGTTACGGCTCTGACGATTTACATGTTATATGAAAACGGAGCGTTTAAAATATCATGTACTTCAAATATTGCATCGTCCATCTACATACACAAAATCGATCGATTGAATAGGGTTATGTTTATTTTTTTGCATTGTAGGTCTACTGTGTTGTTTTTTTTTGTATTGAAATTTCAGCAAATCTCATAATAAGACGTACAGGAAATTAAAATGCTGACCATGCGTACAAACAATAACATATATATATATATGATAAATCTTATATGAGTGCAGACTGATTTGGATCATGGCTGATTCAAACTCGACTTTACCCGGACCTTATTAATGTCTGATTCGAACTATGCAGAAAATATTGTGAAGTTTTGTCATAGCTGTAAATGTGACATTACAGTTGTTTAAAGTAAATGTGACATTTTACATTATTTCTCAGGTACTTTGAGCAGTTCAAAACTGCATTTGATGAAACTGAACTGTGGTTTTACACTAGTCCTACAACGTAAGACACATCCTGTAATTTTGTTTTTTTTTGGGGGGGGGGTGATACACGTGCTATTTCTTACATTATAGGACTAGTTTTACACGAGATAATGCCATTCTGTATACAAATCAACTGCCTAATAATATTGTTGATTTGGCATTGCCAATAAGTCTGTGAATTAGGGAGATGTGTTGCCAGACATAGTAGCTAATACTTAAAAATAGTCTGCATGGGAAATGTCTTGACACTTACAGACAAACTGTAAAAGGAGACAGTGTTTCAGGAACCATATATCATTTAGGCTGATAGAAAATCACAGTTGTAGAATGTAAAGTATGGTTATAATGTTATCTCACTGCAAGTGGATGGGAAAGTAAATTCTATATTTTGTTTCAGTAAGTTAGTCTACTATTCTATAACACAAACAAAAAAGGTCACTATAATGGAGTGCAGTTGGCAGTAAGTACAGGTTCTTTTGTAGCTAATTAATGGTATATAAACTGGAATTTGAGATGACGTCAGGTTATAACATTTTTCTAAAGATAGATGGGCACACCAACAATATTTGTTCTTTAATGTCTTGGTAAATAAAAAAAACCCATAATTGTAATCAACAAATAGAAAATTATTTATGGAACTGGTTACACACATGCAACTCTGTAGCAATGGCTCCGACTTCAACCTGCCACTATGTTAAAATTATGGCTAATGCATCTAAATATAAAAATTCCAGAGGAATTGAAAAAAAGGTAATCATCTGGATATATATTTCTCAAAATTGTATGAGTTGTATTTTTTATAATACATTCTTACATTTTGTTGATTGATTTAATTTTCATATCATTTTGATAGACACAATCTATTTAATGTGTGAAAATATTAATGCATGAAAAATTTTAAATAGTGCATATGTTGTCACTTGATAAATTGGATAATTTTTTTTATATTCATAATTTTTTATTGAGATTGCCATGAATAATCATATTCATTTAGTTTTCCATTTCCCATTATAATGAAAAGAAATGCATAATGAAATGAATCAACAAACAGTAATAGAGCATGTGAGTTGTTAAGTAAAAGAGTTTACTTAAGAATAAAATAAATAATAGAAAGAACAAATAAATGAATGAACAATCAATGAATGTAAGCAGAGATTAACAAATCAGAGAATTGTGATATATTTGAATTTGCATATGAATGACAATTTGATTATGCTGCTTTACTGCACAGTAATAAATTTAGATTAGTTAGTGTCCAGGCAATTTGGTTAAAGTGCCTTGTCTAAGGACTCATCTTGGGGTAGTCGTCTTGGCTGGTCTGATGGTAGGATTCAAACCTGCACCCTTTCGGTTGTAAATCAGCACACTAGCCACTGCACCATTGCAGCTTTCCATGAATGAGAATAAGTAAGAAGATGAGAAATGACCATAACATTTCATAAATGGACATGCTAATTTTACTGACACCATGAAAGGAAATATAAAAAAAAAAAATAAGGGAAATGAACGGTGACTGCTGTTCAATTGGTGTTTTATTTGCTGATTTTATTGGAATAATGAAATATTTATCTTCTTTGCCAATAAATCACTAATCTCCAAACAGAGGATTTAAAGATTATTAAACAAATCTTTTTTAAATCTATTAAATATGACTTTAATTTTATCCTCAAGTGTTATTTTGTACACAGATATGAGCATATCAGTGTTATTTCCTACATGCATTTTAAACTAGTTCACAGACTATAAGAAATCATTGTTAAGCATTAGTATCACCTAATGTACACTTAATTCTTTTTGTCCAAAAGCTGCTTGATGTTGCATGTCAAGTGTTCCAGGTAATATACATGTACACTAATTCTATTTTTAGCAACAAGGTGACTTTATAACTTCCCATATTTAATAGTAAATTATTTATAAGCATTGTTAGAAATAGTTTATTGTGTTGAAAAATAATGCAATTACTAACACTGAAAACAATTGTGGAAAGAGGTAACACTATATATATATATATATATATATATATATATATATATCTATATATATAGATATATATATATATATATATATATATATATATATATATATGGGCTCGAAATTAATAGTAGTGCACTTGCCCAAGGCTAGTAGATTTCCTGTTGGACTAGTAACTTTCATAATGTTAATAGCCCGATAGGCTAGTAAGTTTCAGTTATCAACAGTCAGCATTTATTTATGCCATTCCTTAATAAAGTATTGACTTCAGTAAATGTTCTGTAGAATCAAAGCAGTGGCCATTGTAAACAGTCATAAAATATTAGCATGAGAAGATGAAGTCAATATCTGCCTCAGAAAAGATGTGTTTCTATAACAAGAAGCCATCCGATTTTGTGCATTTATAAATATGCTGATAGTTTTATTAGATTTATGTAGGATTTATCATTATGTCATATATTGTAATACCAGTATATACTAATACATAGTGATAAATAAAGCTTGTATAATAAAAAAATGAACTGGGCATTCCGTTGGACACATGGTTTAATTGAATACAATCTCATAGAAATTGTAACAAAAATGGTGGCGTTATCTCTGTTTAGAGAGGAAATATATTTGACTAATATTTGTTCAAAGCACCATGACCATTTATTTCCTGAATTCATAATGTATGATTTAATTGTATGCAGATTATCTATCTAATTATTTGCTACTTCACCAAAATGAATAATGTGAGTACTATGGGATTTTGTCCAAAGACTTCTTATGATACGCAGTGATTCCTAAACGAAAATGGTGATGATTAGACCCTACTATGGCCACCATGTTACATAAACTTATTCTAAACTGGTCCCATAGATATGGGGTTTTCACAGAAAACACATTCATATGATATACTGCTGGTGCTGATCAGGCCTCCAACATGATAACCTTGGTGGCCATTTTAAAAAATCTAATTGTTGCTGCTTCTGTTCAAGGGGTGGTTAGAAAATAATTATTTTTTTTGGATAAATTTGGTAGTTTGCAGTTTTTAAGGACTATCCTCTGAATACTCAGCATGCTGAAAATAAGAAATTGACAGAAAAAAATGGAGTTCTCATTGATTCCTGGAAATTCTTTTTTCCAGTAGAACATCATTACTTTTGAAGGACTCTTGGTTGTTGAAAGTCTTATT
The DNA here is from genome assembly GCA_016746295.1 of Potamilus streckersoni. Taxonomy (NCBI): domain Eukaryota; kingdom Metazoa; phylum Mollusca; class Bivalvia; order Unionida; family Unionidae; genus Potamilus; species Potamilus streckersoni. The sequence goes on along the minus strand of JAEAOA010000362.1, from coordinate 1,237,010 downwards.
AGAAGGAATAAAAAGAGAAAAACATCCTAAAATTTCATTGGTATAACATGTATACCCAACTGGTAACTAAAAGTCTTAATTTCTAAAAGTTCCAAAGATTAAGAAAAGAAAAAAAAAATTGCTATGGTGATATGGAATTATGTCATTTAAATCTGCAAACAAACAAGCCTAGTTTGAATTGGGTCTTTTAAATCTGCAAACAAACAAGCCTAATTTGAATTGGGTCATTTAAATCTGCAAACAAACAAGCCTAATTTGAATTGGGTCTTTTAAATCTGCAAACAAACAAGCCTAATTTGAATTGGGTCATATAAATCTGCAAACAAACAAGCCTAATTTGAATTGGGTCTTTTAAATCTGCAAACAAACAAGCCTAATTTGAATTGGGTATTTTAAATCTGCAAACAGACAAGTATAATTTGAATTAGGTTTATCAGGTCATTTACACCTGAAAATAAACATGCATACCAGTACATGAAATTTTGTTTTGTACCTCAAGTAGAATTTGCTTATTCATGCTAAAATATTGTGTGCCAGAAATTTAACAATGTGTTTAGAAGGCAAAAATTGCTTTGATTGTCCGACAATTTAATCAGGTCATCTACATATAGAAACAAATATGCCTGCCAAAGTCTGTTTAAAAGCAGTACTACTATATCTGTCTCTGATGCCTTGCTTACCTTCTGTGATGCAAATCCTCTAGTCCAAACTAACCTATTTTATGCCAAATTCTAGAAATCAGAAACAGATCCCCAAGCCAGTGCGACTACCATGTCATCTGCTCAATGCAGGATGTTCTTACTTTTTTCCTTGGCTCTCTGAATATTAACTTTGTTTCCATTTTTAGATATTTTTGGGGCAAGTTTTAATTTTCCATTTGAGTGATTATACAGTTAGTATCTGAATCATTTGGTTGTGATGTTAACTCTCCTGATGAATTAGGAAGGTTATTGCATGGTGTTTATCTTGAAGTGCTTTTCTCAGTTCTCTCCTTTCAGTTACCGGGCGTTTGGGAAAGCAATTTCTCCTGTGTGGATAGTTTTGGAATTTTACTTTTAGTACTTGCTTCAGCAGTATTCAATTATATTTTTGCCTGTGGTATTACTACTTAATTCAATGTACAGAATCTTAATCCCCCATTTTTCGACGCTTTTGGTAAAAAGTAATAATTAATAGTACATGCAAAGGAAGTGCTATTGTTTTGTTCATCAGTTGCACAAAATTGATCAATTAATATGCATTTCTTTTGGCAGCATGCTCAGTTACTGCATTGGGCACTGCATTGTTTATAAATTCTTGTTTAGGCAGCATTAATTTAATTGTTGTATCAAATAATTTAGTTTCACCACTTTGAATGAGTGTTCTCTTGAGCAGTGCTAATTTGATTGTTGTATAATGTTATTGTATTGGTTTAAAATAAATATTTGCAAACAACTTTTTTTTCAGAGAGAATTCTGGCTTCAGCAGTGCATACTTTTCTTTTAGAATGTCACAGATGTGGGGAAATATGGTGATAAGAAGGCCACATTGGATTCCCACCACACTGGTTTATCCTGTACAATGTGTATCTGAAAGGATGGTTGCCAGTACTGTTGTCTTTTGTTTAACAATTCTTGGGAACTGGCCAAGAGTCTACACCCCTATAAAGGGTGTAAGAAATGCCCTTCGTGGGCACCCCCATACATCTTGATCCCAGGAGAGTATGGGATCCTTAACTCCTGGTCCCAGGAGTGTATGGGATCTTCTTTTTTCCCATGAGAGTTCTGTCCTGTTGGGACAGTTTTATTTCAAGTCTTGTGGAATGTAAATATACTTCGACTTCTCAGTCCCAGGAGGGTATGGGAACAATCGCTTCCTGGTCCATGGAGACTCTCAGGGGTTGCATCAAGACCAGATCTCCTTTTACTCCCTCATTTAACCATGGTAAAAGAGCTTTTTCGTCCATCAACTTTTTCTTATTACCACTCTGTTGGTATTAGTTTAATTCTGTTTTGTTAAACTTGGAATACAGATTTATTCATCACTATCTTATGAGTTTGATAATGAGCAAAATCTATACATAGTAATGACATTGGCTTGAGCTTGCCACCACATTTGAGTCCCTATTGCTAATCCTATTTTAATCACCCTTTGAATACATGGGTACCTATCTTGAGAGACAACTCATTCTACCAAAGAGTCATGGTCTCGCATGAGACTGTCCTGTATTGGTTATACTGGGTTCTACCACTTGCATAAATTCAAAACTATATTTTAAAGGTGGAATACTTCATTAGAACAATTGGTAAAATAAAAAAAATTAAATTTGTAATAACCAAAAAGTATTATATAATCATAACAAGTAACAATTTACATTAATAATACAATAGGCAATATATATATATATATATATATATATATATATATATATATATATATATATATATATATATATATATGTGTGTGTGTGTGTGTGTGTGTGTAAATAGAGTCATTACATCTTGAAACACAGTTATACAGTTGTGTTGCACATGGATGAAGAATAACTGAGGAAATGTGATTAGATCCAGCAATGTTAGAGATAACATACAGTTGCAGTATATAATTTATAATGGATTTATAATGAAACCTTTATTTAATGTATGTAATTTTACATTAGACATTTCTTTTAGTGCCTTTCCAAAATATAAACCAAAGCTGCCAACCTTGGTTGGCCTGAAATTCAGTTCATCATAGCTTCTCCACAAGTACTGTTTTGCAAATACTGTTAAAACTTTGTTGGTAGGAAATGTGGCTGATTTATATGTACATTAAGGCTTTTTGCTCTTTCCTATGTACCTTTTTTGGGAACAATTATTAAAAAAATGATCAAAAATGGGTTTTATAAGGATTATATTCATCATGGGCTCTTCCACCCTACATGAAGGAGTTTACTGAAACTTTTTGGGTTAGATATGTGGTTGGTTTAGATGTACAGGAATGTTTAACTTTTTTTCTTCTGGCCATTTTCACATAAATTCGAGAAAACCTGTCCAGAATAGGGTATTTACAAAATTATTTCAAGATTAACCCGCAGTACTGCTTGGAAGATTTGATTCAGAAATTGTAGGTTGGTTGAAAAAATGTGCAATTAAGGTCTTCTCTCATGCTCATCTGTGAGGAAAATTTTTTCTTGAATGTTTTGAGTAGAAAGGGTGTCTCAATAAGGCATGTTTTGAGTAGAAAGGGTGTCTCAATAAGGCATGTTGCAGAAAGAGAGAAGCTTATCATCACTTCTCCTGTGCTGCTTGTAATTTAAATTTTGTTGATTTCTCAGCATGATACAGACAGTGATGTCTGAAATTGGATTCACACAGTCAAGTTTTACTGTTTTCACTTGATAGTTTGTTGGACAATAAAAGCAACTTTGATCACTTTATGGAAAAATGTAATTCTGTGACTTGAATCACTCTCAAAGTATAGTTTTGAACCACTGAATTCATGATTTTGCCCATCCCATAACCAAGGCCCTGCAAGGTTAGGTAAAGGAAAGACGTACTTTCAACTCCTTTAGATATTTTCATGGATTTAACTTTGCCAAGGTTCCCACTTCATCACACAGTTGTCATGTACCTAGAGTTCAAGGTCATCAATGGGGGTAAACATCACAAGACATGTATCATTTGTGATGTTTTTGTTGCTTCATATAATTCATATAACTCAGCTTTCTTCTTTGCTTGAAATTTAAATTACTATACATACATATTGCCCGGTCAGTATTCTTTAATTTATGTTCATTTCTAAGGGTAATATATCCATGTGTTTGTTTTAACTAATATTGAAAATGTTTGTTTTTTTCAGTTATTTTAAACCTGAGGCTGTTGGCCATAATGGAACTTGACTTTTGACTGATGGCGGCCACTGCATCTGTACCATTATCTCTCCGCTATCAAAGTGACCAGCTTGGCAAAACAGTGTTGCACAACTATGAACAGTTTTATCGTAATCATGAACTGTGTGACATAGTATTAAATATTGGTGGTGTCAAGTTGCAAGCTCATAGAGTGGTGCTGGCTGCTTGCAGTCAGTACCTGAGGTATACATCCATAGTGTTATCATTTCCACCCCACCCACACTTACCCTAGCTGATTCACTGTTATGTAGTATTTCTTTCATTCATAAGATAGAGTTCAGTGGGAACAGAAGAGATGTCATATTTCATCAGTTAAAGAAAAAAAACAGTCAGTTCTCCAGTTCAGATAAATGCTGTAAAATAAATCAGTAAACATATATACATGAGGACGTGAATGAATGAAGAAGTATGCATATTACATGTCAATAACAGAAATTTCATTTGCAAATATGTCAACGGAATAGGAATATTTTGTGACCAATTTAAGTCTTATACAAATTTTATTTTTACATCATCTGATCAAAAGAATTGTAAAAAAGATAACGATATTTTTATAATTGATATCATGTGGAAATAGGAGTTGCCATGACAACTGTATTGGTTGTTATGGGAAGTATTATCTGGTTAAGATTTGTTTTGTAGTCTTATGCTATATTTCTATTATTTTTTTGAAATAATAACAAAAAGGTACATTTAGATCAGTGAAGTAATGTTTTTCCAAAAAATGGTTTGATAATAAATAGGGAGCTATTAAGACCCAGTTGGCAAATTTGATATATTGCTTAACCAGTTTTCCAATGCAGAGTACATTACAATAAATTCAGCGAGGATCGCCATGAAACTTTACACATGCACCTTTATTAGTCGATGAATTGACTAAGGATGGGTTCAGAACTTTATGAAAAGAATTAAATTTTGTTTAAGAGCTGTCACTTAAGGTGTTTGTGTATAGTTGAGCAAAAAAGAATGGAACAAAGAGTATTGAATCTTTTTTTAGTTGAGAGTTGTTACAGATAATAAGAAAATAATTCATGTTAGCAAAGCAGGAGCTCTTCTGAACGCTTTCCTGAAAACATGGCCAGAATTGGATATTTTTCATTGCTAAGTTAAATATTACAACCACTATACCTTTATGTTTGTTTGAGAGAGTTCAGTATATATATATATATATATATATATATATATATATATATATATATATATATATATACATACATATATATATATATATATATATACATATATATATATATCCAATCAAGACACTTATAATATTTTTGATAGAATGGTGGAGTAAATAAAGAATTTTTTTCAAATGTTTGTTAATTTAAAAAATGAATTAAGATATAAATTACATAAATTTGGTAAAATGAACAACAACCTGAGGATGTATTTTGTGCATTATTAAATCTTTAATAGTGAAATAGACCAGCATTAACACATGCACAGACATATACTGACTGTCAAAAAGTTTAGTGCAGACTTGTTAACCCATTCTATCCTAAGAAGCAATTCTAAATACACTGTGGCAAAGGGAGCATCACACAGAAGTAGCAGAAGAAATTGTGATGACCTTCACCATGTTTACAAAAAATGTTGTAACATTGTTATTTATTTTTTAAAGTATATAAAACTATGTATCTCTGGAAAGGTAATAAAATTGGCAACACAGTGATATATGTTTTGTTAAAATTTACTAATGTACAAGCTCAATACTGTATTTTGAAATAGGGCTTGACAAATAAAAAACAATTTACCACGAACTTCAGTGAATCTTTTCTCCGTGAAGATGAATGAAATGCTGCAAATAGTATAGGAATAAAATAAAGATAATTTTATTTCTAATATTTTGGTCCAAATTTGAAGTTTATAACACTGTTAGTTCAAACGTTATAATAATTTTACCAAAACTGCACAACTAAATATTAGGAACAATTTGTCGAGTTCACAATCTAGAACATGTACTTCAGCCTGCAGTTTCTTGGAAAAAACTTGTCCACAAATTAATCCTAGAAATCTTTCAACTGAATCATTAAATATTTTGTCCAAATTTTGAAGTCCACATCATCACTAGGTCAGTATTCTTCAGGGTGTTGAACAGTTGCCCCTCAATCAATTTAAATCATGGCTGTAACCAAGGAGAACAATCACCACGGACATGATCATATTTAAATCCTTCAAAGTTAGCATAATTGTCCGAATTGCTGTCGAAAAGTGGATGCAGTCATGCACCATCTCTTTCATCAACTTCATTTGCATCAATTAAGTCAATATTATCTTCATAATCATCAAAATCTTCAACTTCAATGTCACTACTTTTGCTATCAATATCCATGTTCACATCTGAGTTGTTGTCCATCATTTTATTGATCGATTTTCAAATCAGCTGTTTCATTTTTAACCACGTTTGTTTTCAAATTTTTCTGCGCATGCATGCTTTAACCATTTCCTATCATCAGTTAGGAAGTACACAAGTCATTGTGATGTATAACACGTGTTTCTAAAGACACTTCATAAACACCTAGTGAAACTACGACTGAAAGTGTATACTGGATACAATGGGAGTCTATGACCAGAGGTGTAATCCAGATAGAATGGGTTAAATACCTGTAAAGCATTTCTTCTACAATATTAAATTTAAGCTACTATTAAGAAAATTTATGTAGTTTTTATTGACTCAGAATAAACACTGCTCCAGAAAATTTCCTTCTCAACCATGGACATGTGTTTTGATGTGTTTTTTTGAAGAACCACTTGCCCCATGTCAAAATCTACTTGTGCTGAAGACATTTTGTGTATGACAGCAAGCTCCTGGGGCAGGTGGCTGTGAGAAAAAGAGAGCCATGTAAGATTATGCAGATCCCAGACAAAGAGCTTTCCTGTTTTGGTTCACTGATAATTAATTCCCATCTTGGCACATAACAGCATGAAAAGTTAGATAAATGGAAGTTATATTAAAGTAGATGAGATTATTTGTTTTAACTGCTGTTGATTTTGAGTGCAGTGTGCAAACTATTTTGCTTTTATTTTACAGAGATTTATTTGGACAGCCCAGCTCATCACAGTGTTCTGAGATAACTCTTAGAAGTGACTTACATGCAGATGCCACACAGCGTCTGGTGGAGTTTTTCTACACACAAACAATAACCGTTGATTCCCAGTCTGCTGAACATATCCTCTTTGCAGCTAGAGTCTTTCAGATTAGAGAAATAGAGAAACTCTGTGTTACATTTTTAGCAGCACAGCAGGCACTCAGACCGGAGGTAAAGGAGAGTCTGATCACTCATTTTTATTTCTAGTGGTCAAAGACCAGAAGAGCTCATGCAATACCTATACATTGTCTGTCATCCAGCATCCTTCTGTCCATCCAATAGCACAGATTTTGTTATTACTATTTCTATTAAATTATTGAGAGAATTGTCATGAAACTTTATACACAGATTGTAGGAATAAATTTTAATTCTGCACAATAAGATTAGTTCTGCATTGCAGATTTGAACAAAATTGTGGATGGCTTGGGCTAAGGAAGAATCCTGTTAAAAAGGTAAAAGGTCAGTGTCAGTTTCACTGTCACTATAAGTGAAAGAAGAACAACAGTTTCTGCTTACAAGTGTTTCAGTTGTAAACCACACTTTCACCACAGTTTGTGGATGACTTACACATCCAGTGACCTAAGGAAGAATATTGAATTTTAGGTTAAAAAAAAAAGTCAAAGGTCAAGTTCATTATTAGTGTGAGTAGTAAAATGCTTTGCAAAATAACTTTATTTCTAGATATATACCTTGACCCAAGTTTAGGAGGACTAGCATTTAAGACGTGAAAAAGGCCAATTCATTTTGTTGTCAAAGGTTAGTCATCCTCTAACCATCAGCAATTGCGTGATATCACTCTGGAGTCCATTTTTCTGATCTGATTTCAATCATGCTTGGCAGACAGGTTTATTTACAAAACCAAAATTTCAGTTCATTTCAATAATTAACAAAATTCTTTTTTTTTTATGAAGTGATCTTGCATCTTATTGTCTGACCTTGCTGCTATTATGAAGGCCATATTTCTAATTTGATTTTGATAAAACTTGGAATATATGCTTCAATCATCTCAGACATTTTTTACACACATACTAATGAGGTAATCTTGCATCTGATTGACTTAGCTTGCTAACACTCAAAAGGAAAGTTTTCTTATTTAACTTTCATTGAAGTTGAAATATATGTTTTTATCTTATATATCTTACTGGTTCAGGTATAAACAAGATATATGCATATAAATGAGGGGATCTTGCATCTGACTGGCTGATCTTGTTCAGTCTGAAAGCCATATTTCGGATTCTGTTTTGCTCAAAGTTTAAATATAAGCATATATCATCAAGATCATGGACAGATTAAAAAATGAGTAAGATTTAATAATAAGGTAATCTTGCAAATGAATTTATGACCATGTTAGGACTCTGGAGGCCAGATTTATGATCTGATTTCAAGCAAAGTTTGTGAAAATAAGGTATCATGAAAGTCGCTCACTATCAAGATCCATGCTTACCATAGCTCAGCTTGCATCTGATTGGCTGAGTTGTTACTAATCTGGAAGTCATATTTCAGATCCAGTTTAATCAGACTTGAATATATACTTACAATTAGGATCATAGATGGGCTACATAACAAGTGAGATCCTTGACTATCAATGTGGTCATCCTATTGACTTCATTAACACTTAGGAAGCCAAAAGGTGATTTAATTTTGATTTAAACAGACAAGTTAGGTAATGATTGAGATCCATTCATGCTAAAGAGGTTAGCTTGCATCTGATTGGCTGAGCTTATAACCAGTCTGTGTCTGATCTGATTTGGCTCAGATTGGAAATACACAATTATATCATGAAGATCAGTGGTCAGTTTGACAATGAATAAGATCATTGCATTTTAACCCTTTCCTAATATAAGAGCCTTTTAGCAATTTACTATATGTCACTCTAAGCGCCTTTTTGGCAATTTACCAGATGTCATGCTAAGCGCCTTTTGGCAACACTGTAAATAACAGCTATTTTGAGTGGGTTTTCGTAGCGACACCTTCGGGGTAAACCCCCTGTTAGATACTACATCCATTGGTGAGAATGACCATTACGTCAGATCATGTCACTGTTGATGCTCTGGTTGCAATCTGTTATTTAAAGTAAGTAGGTCATAACTGGGTCGTATTCTCCATTCGACAAAATGGCAGTCTCTGATATCGTTCAGTACTTGAACCAGTAAAATCACAACTATGAAAACTTCAATAACTTGGGGAAAGTCTCTGAGACTGAGGTAGAAAGTTCTTAGTTTTTATAAATTATCAAATTACACTGATTTTGTGATGTCGACGCAAAGAACTTGTATATTTTGAGTATGGAAATTTGTCGTTGCTGTTAATCACACGGCTTCACTGATTTGATAGTGAACGAGTTCTCTCAAGATTTTAAAGTACATACAAAATTCTTTTGTTAAAAATAATTATACAGCTATAATGACCTTATTTTACTCTTAAATCTTTCCATACATAATATATGTGTACCAAAAGTGTAAAATGGTTAAAATTGCTGTTAAACGTAACATGCACTTCACTGCTTAACAGGCCTATGTGTAGCAGACTACACTGTGTAACTTTGCTACATATGTATCGAAGGGCTAAAAAGCCATACACTCTATGAGGGAAAGGGTTAATTGGGTAATATTGCATCTGATTGACTTTACTACTAGTAGAAATGGTCCAATTGTTCATCAGACTTTGAATAAATCTTTATTGACTTATCTTACAAGTTAAACAATGAGAGAAATCCATGCATACTAATGAATTGATCCCACATGATTGGCTAGCTTGTTACAACTCTAGATGACATATTTCTAATCTGAATTTGATCAAACTTCAAACTCTAATTATGTTATCATAGTCTTAACTAAGTTCAATAATGGACAAGACTCTCATATATTGATGAGGTGTTATATATGATTGGCTGAGACTACTCTTATCCAATTGTGATCAGAGTTGGTACATACAGGCTTAAATCAACAAGATACAGGATAAGTACAGAGAATTACTTAGCTGATGTTGTTTTTTTATCCAGTTGGTTGAGCTTGTCAACTCTTTAGTGATGCTCTTTCTGATCATATTTTTATCAAACTTGGAAAGAAGATTATATAAAAAAGATATAATGTGTTTTATTATGAACAATATTTACTCACGAGTGAGGTGGTCTTGCATATAATTGAGACCTATGCATTTTTATGAAGTGATCTTGCAACTGATTGACTGAGGTATTTTTAGCCCAGCTGGCTTATGGGATGTTTTATTAACCATCTGTCAACCAATGTCCATCATCCCTCCATTAGCTCAAGTTTGGTTTTTGCTACTCTTTCTAAATTACTTTGACTGCCACAAAGCTTTATACATGCATTCATCCTCTGGTCTAGTTGGTTCTAAATGGTACCACAAGAACATCCAGTATTGCAACTCCTCCAGAATGAATGGTCATATCAACATGTGTTTTCACTAAAATATTTCTTATGATGTCTAATTGGTCCTAAATGAAAACAGTGCTGATCTGTTTTCCAGCTTGACTGCCACAGCTGACATCTTGAAAATCCTGTTATCACTATAAGTCTTGAATGAAGGCTAATATTGTGATTGGTTGACTTCTTATGATATCTAATTGGTTCTAAATGAAAATTGTGCTGTCTGCATATTCAGTAGGGCAACTAAAGTGGCTAGCTTGAAAATCTTGTTGCTACTTCTCCAGAAAGGATGGTGGTATCAGCATGGGTTTTTACTTAATAATTGACTTCTAATATTGTCTTGTTGGTCCTAAATGAAGATGGTGCAGATCAGATGTTTAGTATGGCCAAAACAGTGGCCATCATGAACATATTGTTTTCTCTACTTCTCTTGCCATTGGGTTTTCACCAGAGGAGTGTTTATAATATTTGGTTGGTCCTAAATAAAAATGGTACCACTTGCACGTCTGATATGGCCACCACAGTTGCCATCTTGAAAATCTTTTTATTGCTATTCTTTATGAATGAATGGTTATATCAGCCTGGGGTTTTCATTTAAAGACTTATTATTTTGTCTGTTTCGTCCTTAATGAAGAGTTTTCTAATTTGACAACCAGTATACCACCACAGCAGCATGGTTTTTTGCTGAAAGACTTCTTGTAATGTTGGTCCTAAACTGCCTATTAGACATCCCATATGTCCACCACAGCAGCTAATTTGAAAGTCATGCCATTGATGAAGAATATCATTATTAGAGATGGTTTTAACATTAAGCAGTTAAAATGAAGAAATGGTATTAGCATGAATTCCCAAAAATTCTTTTTCAGCCTGTAGAATGTCAGTCCCTTTGAGGGACTCGTGCGACTATTTAATTATATCAGGTCAGTGGTCATAACAGACACTTGTACTTTACTTTTGATAAACAGATCTGAAAAGACTATTATTATCAGATTTGATACAACAGTCTTACTTAATTTCAGTCCTTAGTTAAGAGGAAAACATTACAGAAAAACCAAACTCATCATGGATTCTTGGAATTCCTTTTTCACCAGTACAATATAAGCTATTTGAATGACTCTTTTGTTAATATGTTCTTTGGGCTGCATAGTTGACAGACTTTATCAAGTCTGTCAACTATGCAGCCCAAAGAACATATTAACAAAAGAGTCATTCAAATAGCTTATCATGAACACCATATGTAGAAAAATTGTGGTCCAGTTATGATCACCTCCCATTGTAAATGTTACATATCTTCAGAGTCAGCCCTACATTATATTGTTATTATTACATTTGGGTCTCTCTTTTTTGCAGTTCTCTGAAATGTGGGTATCCAGTACAAGTGTGCATATTCATGGCTTCCAGATTTTTTTATCTTTGGAGTAGACATGATTAAACTAAAGAGCTGTTATTGCAAGGAGATTGTAGCTTTCTTCTATGTTTCCTGTTGACAAATAGAGGAAACTTGCTTTTTATCCTATATGCTTCAGACTATTAAGTCGATTAATCAGCTCTTATGACAGCCATGTGAAATGTATGCAACTTGGGAATTGAACAATCAAGTCCTTCGTTCAAGAGAACTTTCTACCTGGTGGAAATCTTTTTTTTCTCATCAGTTTCGTTGTTTACTTTTTACAGAGCTAGTTTTAGAGGTAGGAAAATGAGCATATAAAGCTTGCTCTTTTTTTTATATGTTAACATTGTTGCTGAGAAATCCATTTTATCTCAAATATTTCTGACAGGCTGCAGTTAATAATCATTGAAAACCTCACAACTCCTGCTCTATAATGCATAATCAATGAGAAATAAGAAATAATTATGTCAATTTTCGGTAAAAACGACTTTCAGGTCTCTCAAATAGTTCCAATCTCACTATCATACAGGTGTACTGGACACAGCTCTCATCCAGTTATACAAATAGCTTGTCCCTGGTCCTACTGTTGTTTATTTATGCTTCACTTTGTGGTAAAGATCAAACAGCTCACTTGGCTTGGTAACACATTGGCAGATGCTTATGTTTTGTTACCATATATAACCAAATTAAAAGTACACTATTGTGTTTTGAGAAGGTCAAAACTAATGGCTGTGATAATATTTCTCTACCTGATGATATTATGTCACTAACAATTGTACTCAAACTAGACAAACATCACAAGATGTATTTAAGAAAAAAAAATAAGATTATAAAACAAAGAAAGATATTCTAAAATTAAAAGTGATGTCATATAAAGAAGGCATTGAATTATAAAAGCTATTAAAGAAATCCAAGACATAATGTATCTATTCCGTACTAATGACACATATTTAGTTTGCATCTTAATACAGTAGAACCTGTCTTGAAAGACCACCTCTATTACCAAAAATTATGGTCTCTCAAGACATGTGGTCTCTCATAACAGGTCACAATGCTATATAATCAATAAATTTGTGCATTGAGAATTTGGTCTCTCAAGACAGGTGGTCTCACATAGCAGTGATCTTTCAAGACAGGTTTTACTGTAGATAGTAAGGGATATATATATATATATATATATATATATATATATATATATATATATGAGGAGCCATAGCAGACAAAAGCTGTTCCAATGAGAAAATTGCAGTTGAAATTTCAGTGTCGTACATCAAGAAATCCAATACTATGTGTTGGATCAAATTGCATGTCCTTAAAGTTCCATGTGATAATTATTTTTTCCTTCATAAGTAAAGCTTGATAATACTGATTTCTTTGAAAAATAAATGCTGCATTTAGTTGAATAAAAGATTCTGCCAACAATAATATTTTAAAAAGTTTTTTAAATCTTTCAAACACTAACATTATTTTTTGGTTGCTATGGCAACCAAAGTAAATCTATAATTACATGTCTTTCCAGTATGATTAGTATTGGTTCCTTAGAAATGAACTATGTGAATAAAATTATATTTTATACTGAGAAAATTTGTGAATAATAACTAAACAAGTATTGCATCAGCTAAATATTGTAACATACTGAAATATAGATAGATGTTTAAAAGTTAGCTTTTATTTATCTAGCATAGGACTAAAAGTAATGAACTTAGGATATGTGATACGTAGAAGAAACAAAAATGTTCACATACACATTCAAAATAAAAACATTTGATGGAAAAGTTTACACTTTATTTGTATTTTTGTAATAAAAAAACTTTTTCACCCATTTTCTCTATTTGGTTGCTATGGTAACCATGAAAACACATCATTTTCACTGACATTTTTTGTGTTTGCAATCTGCGTGTATATATACATCACTGTATACAATTTCACAGCAATCTGATGATAAATAACTAATTTTGAAGTTGTTATGTGGATTTGGCCCAAAAAGTTTGTATTGTTCTGAAACAATTCAGCATACACAGACAGAGCAGTTAGAAACAAATCAGCACTGGTTTCAAGATCATGCAAAAACAACACAGCACTACCAGGGTTAATTACCCTACCCAGCAATGTATATATATATATATATATATATATATATATATATATATATATATATATATATATATATATATATATATATATATATGTTGAAGAAAGGAATAAACTTGATCAGAATGTAAATGGAATCTTGATTTTACACTTGCTAGTTTTGTCTGTTTACACCACAAGCATGACTTCCAGAATGACAGAATGGAATGTACTATTTGTTTTACAAAATTTGTTTCTTTTTTTAAATTGATGCATTGTCATCAATATAAAAATAATTAATTAGTTATATGTTTAAAACATTACCACATCATGATAGATGTTTGTGATTGCACCATGGTGTCTGTCAGTTACAACCATATTAGGTGGAAGAACATAAGACAGTGGCATGGAATTTTTGAATACTTATGAAATAATGTGATTTCATAGTCTCTGATAATTCATGGATTGATTTTTGGGTTTATGACTACAGTGGCCTAAATAGTTAAGACACAAATACTAATTGTGGCCACAGCCTAATGGTATTTGCCATAGAAATAAAGTGTATTGTACAAAGACACTTCGTTTTTCTTACTTTGTAACTTTGTTTGTCCACACCTTAATTTTGCCATAGAAGTCATATAGTGGACATGTCACATAATGGCAGATCCTGATTTCAAGGGAGGTAATTATGACAACTTAAGCATGATACATGATACAAAAAGACATTATTTGTTATGCTTCATGATCATGCATCACACCTAAATTGTCGTTATCTTGGAAAACCTTACTATCAGGGAATACTTTTGTTTACTTCTTGAATATTTTGGTACATTAATTATTAACAGATTAGTGTTTAATTTATATTTTATTCATTTCTTGTGACTAAGGTCACTAAAAACATGTAAATGACATTTTTTTGTCTCACCTGCAACAGTGACACATAGGTGTTACTTTTTATGTCTCTGGGTGATGGTGACAGCAGCATCAAGAATCTATATTGAAGGTTTTGCATCTTGGAAGGGGTATTAACATTCCAAGGAATTATGCTTGGGATAAGTTAATTAAATATCAGTCTATAATATTTCAGGATTTAACATCAATATCTTATTCCCTTTCTTCTTCCAGATTATGATTTACATAGATTTGATTTATTTATTTACTTACTGCCAATAATCAACACAGCATCTTTTTCTTAATGTGATCACATAATGCAAAGAACTGGGAATTGGTAAATTTACATGATATATAAGTCTATGTATGTATGTATGTATGTATGTATGTATGTATGTATGTATGTATGTATGTATGTATGTATGTATGTATGTATGTATGTATGTATGTATGTATGTATGTATGTATGTATGTATGTATGTATGTATGTATGTATGTATGTATGTATGTATGTATGTATGTATGATGTATGTATGTATGTATGTATGTATGTATGTATGTATGTATGTATGTATGTATGTATGTATGTATGTATGTATGTATGTATGTATGTATGTATGTATGTATGTATGTATGTATGTATGTATGTATGTATGTATGTATGTATGTATGTATGTATGTATGTCACATTCACCAATCATGTAATAATAACACATATGAAAAATAAAATACTTAAGTACTTTACATGAATCAAGAATCCTGAATTATTGGTTGGTGGGTATCAAATGGCACTCTTAATGCATTATTGACTTTAACACGCCAAGGAAATAAGAGTTAAGTACCTTTTTCAAGGGTACATGGCAATCAACCCAGGCTTGCTTTTGGTGGCATTATAACCCATGATACATGGATTATAAGTCTGGCACTGTGGCTCATTTATACAAAATTTCAGCTTTATAGACTCTCACATTATTTACATAACCACTGAATTATGTTGCAGGGTTGTTTACCAGAACCTGTATCACTTGATCAGGAATGGTCTCTCAGAAATGAGACTCTCAGGCGAGACTCCAGGGGAAGTCATTCTCGTGAGCTTGTTTGTGCAGACACCTCTGGAATTGGAAGCACTCACACCAGTCCACGCCATTCATCAAGGCCCAGCTCAGTACCTAGTGGTAATGGCTCAGTCATAATTCAGACACAAGAGGATGGTGATACAGAGGTCATAGAAGTCAAACAAGAACAGGACATGCAGCAGTCAGGTGAGGATAAATTTTCAAGGTGGCCAAAAATACTGACTTTATACTGTATCATGTATCATTAGCTTCCTTGTTCTATATCTATATGTACCTTTTAAAGAATTATTATTACCTATTGCAAAGTTTAATTTGTTTATTTGTTTTTTTTTTAATTTGTTATCCCACTTTGTTATTAGAAGAGCCTGGCTTAATATTATATATATATATATATATATATATATATATATATATATATATATATATATATATATATATATATATATATATATATATATATATATATATATATATATACATACATACATACATACATACACACACACATACACAGTGCTACCCACTTAGGTCAACATGCTTGGGCCTGAGGAAAAATTGTCAACATAAGTGGATGATGAGATAAGTGGTGAGGGGGGTGTTGGTTAAAAGATAAAAGTTAAACCAAAGGAGTCTGCAGTTTTATCAAAAAAGCATGATGAAATTTCTGACAACATGAAATCACCTTAATGGTATAATACAAAATTTCTGACAAAATAACTCACACAGACAGAGGTGAGATGGCAGTGATCCATAACCATGAGCACTTTATACCACTCTGCCACAGTGATTGTACATGAAGACAAAACCAGTGTGAAAGACACTTGTATATTGACAAATTACATTTTGGTTACGTTTGTGTAATAAAATCCACAATAAAATATTGGATTGGTTACATCCAGATACGAAAAGCATTAGTATATTCAATATCAGCATTATCACAGTTATTTTCATGCTTCAGGTACATGTACTTGTACTTAAATTGCCTAGATTTTGGTCAGTCTGTTCCCATCTTATTGAGGCTACCAAGGGGATGGGGCTATTCATGGGGAAATGAAAACCTGTTAAAAAGTTGATTTAAACAGTACTTGTATTTAGTTACAGAAATCATTGTGAAAAGTACATGAAATCGAACAAAAGATATGAAGCTGGTATGATTAATGAAGTCATAATATTGAATACATTGACATGTGTTAATGAGGTATTAAAAGAAAATAATTCTTATGATACAATATTGTAACAATGTCAGCTCAATACATTTAAAAATTTTTGCATACATCTTTGCAAGATGCCCCACCCTCAACTTCCCTTAATATAAAATATTTAGTTTCCAGAGACTAAATTTTATCTGTGTTTACACTGCCATTGATAGTGATCATAAATAAAAATAATGCTAAAAAGGAAACTTTTGCAGCACAATAAATCTGTTTAAATCATAGATCACTTTGGAAAATGCAAGAATCAGATCAGATTTCATTGCTTTTATTTAAGTCGCTTTGAGAGGCCAATTTTATAGGACCAAACAAAAGCCTGTTTTTTTTTGTTTTTGTTTTTCTTTATCTGACCGTGACATTAAAGCCTGTGGGCAAGATCAATTAATTGTTGAATAAAGTACATGTCATAACTGGCCACTTGCTGACATAAATGATAAAGTGGTAAAATTAAAGCCTAACGGCAAGATCAACTAACTGTTGAACAAAGAATGGGTAGGAACTGGCAGCTTGTCCACATAAATGATAAGACAACAAAGGATTTGTTCAAGCTGGGACCAAGGGATATATATGGTTATTATTTATCCTGACATAAGCACAACAATTTTGGTAGTAATAGTAGACCAAGGAACTAGGACTTTGCTTTTTGCTTTCTTGTCCAGATAGGCAGTTTGTTGACATAAGTGATGTCAACATAAGTGGGTAAGACTCTGCGTGTGTGTGTGTGTGTGTGTGTGTGTGTGAGTATGTGTATATATATATATATATATATATATATATATATATATATATATATATATATATATATATATATATATATATATATATATATATATATATATATATATATATATATATAATCTTCTTTAATGAATCAATATATCTAACATTTTCATGTGTTAATGTTATGTATATTGTGTTTGTAATAGCATGATAATAACATGATACCCAAGTCTGAATGTCTTAAGTAATAGATATCAATCAATAATTATAGAATGCTGATTTTAGATAACAGATATAAATATCATTAATGATGAAATAAATCCACTAAGTTTCTCTTTTATGTTATTTAAGTAGTTTTCACCTGCTATTCATGGTGGAATATGCAAAATGCATGTCAGCTGTAAAAGGAGGAGCTTGAATGGAAAATAACTATTTTTGAAAATGAAAAGAAAAATTGGACATTGAGCCTTAAAAAAAATCATTGATTACGTAAAGGGAATCAAAAATTTTTGCCAAGGCTGAAAAAGAGCAAGATGTCAGTATCAACAGGTATTATCCAGTGGGGGTGGGTGTGTGTGTGTGAGACAAGTGAATTTATATAAAATACTTGAATATAGTTGATGTATTTATTACCTCTTTTTTTACAGATTTGTTATGAAAAGAGAAAAGTGTGAAACGATATGTACTGAAAATTTTTTTTTATTATGATTGAATTATTGTGTGAACACTTACATACACATGTAATAACTAAAGCATTATAATTATTGGTGAACAAGTTGATGTGATGATAAACATTGAGAAATTCTTCTTTGTATTGTTAAAAGTTGGGTTTATTCATTATTCTTTTAAATTATATTATTTTGAAATGAAGTGCTCAGTAGTAGTTTTGTATGCTCTCATATTCTAAAATGCATTTTTGGACCTCTTGATCAGGGACACTACCCCTTGAGATCCCATTTGGGAGGTTCACCAAAACCCCCATCACATTTTCAGTCTCTTTCTTTTTTATTAAGGACCAAATTCATGTCTGCTTACTTCCTGAGTGCTCACTTCCATTAGTTCCTATAGTTGCCAGGCTAAACCGTTTTTAAGAGGCTTTGTTAAGCATCATGAAAAATGGGTGATGGATACATGCTTTGGTTTTAGGATTTTGTTCCTCTAGTAAGATCCCACAAGTTCTTCCAGCTTTTGAATCTGACACAATTAAAGTTAGAGATGGTGTTCAGTGACTAGTCATCAGCTTTCTGCTGCCAAATTTTCTTGCTATCTTTCTGAAGATAAACAATGCTTGGTTTTTACTATTAAGTGCCATAGTTTATCCTTATCTAACATAATTAAATTTTTTGAAGACCCAACCAATGTTGCAAACTTTCACATAGTAAACTTTATTGGTATTTTGAGCTGCAAAGACCTATATTTGGCTTGTTGATGCCTATGTGGAATCTTTCTCATGTCTTGTGAACTCAACAACCAAACCCCACCCCCCACCCCACCCAGGAACCTTTAGAAAGAGCTTCTTTCAAGAATCTTACCCTCAAGACTGTTATTTTACTATGCTTAGCATCTGTAAGATGAAGGAGTGAGTTTCATGAGCTCATTCAGTGAGCATGGCTGTATAAGGTTCAGTGGAACTTATGATTTGACTTCTTCTTTGCCAACAAGTTTTATTTCTCTCAAAAGACCAGCTTCTATTGGTTGCTCCATTCCATTATCAGTCATATATGTGTTGGGGTTGATCAAGATATACTTGACTTTAAGTCTCAGCTTGTCTAGTGTGGATATGTAATTAGCTGCCAATAGACAGCTTATTAGTCTCTACCAAAAGGGTTCTTTCATTCATAAAAATTAAAGCCCATGATTTTTCAGCCATTGCTACCTCATGAGCATGTCTTAACTCATTCATCTTAATAAGATGAAAGTCTGGTTTTGGCAAATTCATACTATTTTCTTCTCTTTTAGCTTTCTTTCTTTTGCCAGTTGTGGCATCATTTACCTCCCATCAAACTGACAAATTCACCTGTGCAGTAACAACTGGTTACATATTACTGATATTATATTGGGGGATGATGGCATGGTAAAATTAATTTCAGTGATGTAATAATACTTACCTGTTGCTATTGCCTGATTCTCTTCTCCCCATCAATGATATCCCACTAGTTAAGGCTAGGTCATGGAAAAGATGGAAGAATATTGTACATGGTCAAGGTAGCTACAAGTTGGATTAGGGGCATTTTGGAATCTAGTCACACTATGAGAGAATGTATTCTCTTCATGCAGTCTAAGGTATTTTCTTTCTGGAAAAAGAGCAGCTATTCAATAGCAACAGGCAGATACTGCATCTTTAAATTTAGTTTTCCCACAAGAACTATTTTTTTAATATAAATATTTTATCAATAAAGAAATACAAATATTATGCACATCATATACATTTTGGTTGTTAAATAAAAGTCTTTTTGAATTTCTCTCTTTATTGATAAAAAACATCAGGAAACCAATAAATAATAGTATCCTGAAATAATTTCAATTTTGATGTATAAAATGATTGTAAAATTATTAAAATATAGTAAATGAAAATTACAACTCATACAGTTCTTTAACTTTTATAAACAGCATCAGAGATGAGTCCCCATGCTGGAATGAGTCCTCAAGTTTCTGGATACAGACCCCTTTTTCCCAGCATACGATCAGCCGTTTCAAGTTTTCCTGGACTACTGATCTCTACTACATCACCATCATCTCTGTCTACAAGCACTCTGCTTGAAAGCCTGAATACCAGTCCATCTGCTAGCAGTCCAGGTCAGATATTAGCAAAGGCATTAAACCAGTCTACATCACCAGGAGAGAGGACTGAGTTGCGAGAATTGGAACAGATTTATGCACACTATACAAATGTGGCACAGTCTAGTCAAGCTGATGGAAGTCGAGAGTCTCTTACATATGGTGTTACTGCTGAGATTTGCCACCTTTGTCAGCAGATGTTTACATCCTCCTCTGCTCTCAAACGACACATGACATCTCACCGTGAAATTTTGAATGTGCCCTCTAGTTATGGCCAGAAATCTGGGCACAAACCAGATCCCAAAGATCCCAAAGAGCCAGATTATGAAATGGAGTTTCCTGGTGGTCGGTACCAATGTGGAACTTGCGGAAAGTGCTTCCGTGACCCTCAGTCATTAAAGTTTCACAGATACAATCATGTCTTGAGATTTACATGTAACTTTTGTGGCAAAAGGTTTTCTCGCAGTTGGAATCTTGCACGACACAGAAAAACTCATTACCGGTATAAGTACACAAATAGTGGCATTACTGTTATTGATGATGATGATATCAACACAGGCACAGTAAGCTCTGAGGGGATGATGGAAGAAGTAGCCGACGAGTCACTTGCCACAGAAAAAGGAAACCCAAATGAGAAGATTGCACCTTCTGATGAATCTGAGTGATTACTGTTAAAAACAGAAGTTCACTAAACTAAATAGAACTGCAGGAAGCAGAAGCAGCTCTCATAAACATTTTGGTGTTACTTGAATTCAACATTTTTTTTTATGGGTATCATTTATTTTGGATGTCATGACATTTTTACAGGCCACTAATGTGAAAAATTCAATAAACAAAAAAATTCTTCTGTCCTATCATTAGAGTTGTCTGCCCTGGTCCACTAATCAAAGTACTGCTTAAAATGTAATTTTCTACAAAACTTCAGAAGTTGATACCCATGAGAACGAATGAATTTAAGATATGATCATATGACATGCCTTCAGTGTTCAATTTAACTGTCAAAATCTCTTTGCTTTTTTCAGCTGGGAAATTTTTGTGACTTCATGTTCATTTGAAATAAGTCATTTTCAAGGTATATTATAATTTTTTTTGGTAGTCTTTTAATGCTAGGGTTGTTATGTTGTCACTGGTTCCAATGGGTTCATATTAATGAATAAGCAGTTTTATATAATTAAATGTTTAACAGTTCAAATTTTAATTCTGAAAATAGTTTAAATTTTAATTCTGAAAATAGATATATTTTGCAAAACCTGAGCCATATAGTCATGTAAATTTTTAAGTACTGTAGTATAGCTGATGTACAAAAGTAAATATCAAAGATTTGCTTGCATACCAGTTCTTAAGACTAAGAAAGTATATGGTTATGGTGCAGAATCTGCCATGCATTGTCTATTAACCATTTGTCAACATCTGCTGTTGTCAAATTTTCAAAAATCAATAGATCACTTTCAGCCAGATTTGACAGAGCATACTGGCATAAGCAACTTTCATGTAAATTTGCTGTCAAATATAGCTGTCAAGAAAAAAGAGAGAAAGAGACTTTAAATAAAAAAATATTATGTAAAACCACTTTGGAAAATTTGACCATGTTTGACAAAATGTGTCCAGTCATAAAGGCATTTCAGGTTTTTTAAAATCTGCCTTCAGATATGGCCTCTATTACTAACGGCACAAAACCATCAGAATGGCTTTATAAAAAAAATTCTCATTGCTAGTAGTAGTCAGTAGAGAAAACAACATAGACCCTGATTTGCCATTGTATGATGCACTGGCAGATCAGTGTCTTTGTTATTCTACTGATTACTAATAACAAGCTACATAGATCCAGATATGCTGGATCATTACATATGGCAGATCAGAGTCTGTGTTTACAGTTGGACTTGAGAGCATGGATATAAAATAAATAAGATCATTTAATTTCACATTATCCATGTCATTATTAGCCAGATATTCTTGTACTTTATGGGTCTTATATGCACTCAGTTTGTTGACTTGGTTTTAGTCTATATTCATGTTTTAAAAATAAAAACTACTTTTTTTAGCAATAACACATGCTATGAATAGAGGAGTCTAGTATGCACAGCAATATGATGTAATTTTTAAAAAATTTTTTACCTATACATTACAGTCTCAGGCTGCTGCAATGTAAAAATACTCCTTTTTGTACTCATGAGTATTTTTTAAGAAGTATCCATACTATTTTCATAATTACAAAACCCAGAAGTATTTATAATACTCAAACTTCACTGAACAAAAGTGTTTGTTCTTGAGTAATACAAAACTTAATTTTTCCCTTGTTCAAGTGAGGCAGAGCTGTATCTGTAAAATATGGAGAAAATAAACTAATTGTAACCTTGTACAGGCCAAGGTTGATGAAGCTGTTCAACAAACAGTGGCTAAGGATTGATATCACTCTTTAATAACAGGGTATTGACTCTCAGCTGTACAAAGTTTTCTTGTAATTGTTTTGAGGGTGCCCAGTCTATTAGAAATATAAAGTTCTTTCAATAATGTAGTAATTTCAGTGCCCTTACTATGTTCAATATCAATATTTACTGTTGATTTTTTTGTCTTGTTAACTTAAATGAGTCATTATGTACAAATTCACTTTTATGTACCCTGAATTGGTAACCATTATTCTTTTTAGATTATTAGTTTTGTATGAGAGAAACAGATAAATGCTGATTTAGATGCATTGTTGTGGAATGAATAATGTATACACACGTACAATATATACATATTTATATTCTGGTGTTTTATTCTGTGTGTAAATTATTGGAGAGGTGCAATTTTTCAGAAGTACACTTGTAAAAAGCATATTCAAGGGGTCTGTATGTGTCACCACACAGTACTAGGTACCACACAGTTAATACTTACTTTTGACTACATGCAGTATGCTTTCAACTAGCTGAGGGAAACATTAACACATAATGCAAGGGTACGTTTAGTGTCTGCAGGTAGCAAAAATAGTGCATGGAATTTATAATAATTATCAATTGTGCAGTAACGGGTTTGGTGTGGCAACTGATGCAGACCCTCTAGTTTGCCTACACATATATAATATAGATCATTATACAATAAAAATATTTCTCCTATTGATTTTATGAGACTGTTCAGGCTGTGCTTAAACATGTTCACCTATAACTTAATGGAAGAGATTAATAAAATAGACCTTGATGTGTTATTATAAATGTGTTTGCTGTCAAGAGTAATATAAAGTTCCAGAGGCTTAATAATGGCTGTAATCAGGTTATGCAGTTCTACTTAAATTGAGTACACATTATGAATCACTAATTGGTGACAGATGTCTTTAATTTGTTCATCCATCCAGCTATCCATTTACCTGTCATTCCGTTTCACTCAGTATTTTATTTTAAATTAAGTTGTTTTAGCATTTCAAATATTTGTGGAATGAGATCAAACATTGTTTAGATGTTTTTTGTTTTATGTGTGTACCATTTGATGTTATGATGTTGTTCATCTGTATTACCCAATTCATTTTCAGTATGAAACTTGAGATTTTGACCATGTGCTGTTTCCTACTTTGTAGCGACTTCCACTTGGGATAACAAAAAACCTGTTTGGGAATTAAAAAGTCCCAGGTTAAACTCACTGCAGCTGAAAGATGGCCTGAACATTGAGCAACAAAGATACCTATTGATTTCTTGATTAAAATGTGAAAGTCAAGATCATTGTGGCTGAAAAATAACAAAATTGTTTCTACATACAAATTAAATTTTTTATGATATTTTAACACCTGCCCAGATGAGCAAAGGTCACCTGTAATGGTGTGTTTTTGGGAAAGGTGCTTAACTTAGAATTTCTTGGCATGTTATAGCCAATAATAGGCTCAGAATACTGTTAAAATCCAACCAGCCGATCACGTACCTTTATCAAAGTTTGTGGATGACTTAACACTAAAGAAGCTTATTGATTTTGGTGACAAAAATAAAACGTCACTGTGACTGAAAAGAACAATGGTTATTAATAACTTTAGTTTCTGACAACATGCCTTGACCATACTTTGTGGATGGTTTATGCTTAGGGTAATAAAGAAAAACGCTACATATATTTTGGGTTTAAAGGTAAAAGGTCATGGTTGTGGAAAATAATGGTTTCTAATCAGTCAAATTTTATTTAAAGATCATATATTTTGACCAAAGGTCAAGGTTATTGTTGGTCAGTTATCTACAGAATCAGCCATGCTCTTCTAGTGCCTATGTAGAGGATGATTAAACATGGTGTGTGCGTATAATGTGACTTTCATGATACCTACTTATTTAATTGTAATATTTATTTTTAAGTAATTTTAATATTTTATTCATTCACTCATTTTAACTCCAGTAAAAAAAATATTTATTTTCCCTACAAACTTTTTTAACTTCTGGAGAATAGAAAAATGTAATGCAATTTCACTTTTGTATGTCATATGAGAAAATTTTAGAAAATTTGTCTTTTACTTTGATATGTTTTAACTCACCAGGCCTTAAGGTCAAGGAAGCATATTATATGACCCTGTATCCATCATGTGGGATCCATTATATGCCTGTTCATTGGATGGATGAACTCGTTATTGAATAAGATTCATGCATATTATTTAGGTGATCTTTGATTTGATTGGCTAACCTTCTTACCACTCTGTAAGCCATATTTCTCATCCAGTTTTCATTAAACATGGAATATATACTTGCATCATTAAGATCTCTGATGAGTGAGATGAGTGAAACCCATACCTGTTAATGAGAGGATATTGCATCTGATAGGTTGATTTAGTTACCACTTCACAGATCTTGTTTCTGGTCTGAATTTGATAAAACTTGGAGTATATGCTCCATAAGATCTAAGACAAGTTGGATAATGAGCAAGGTCTAAACATACTTACAAGGTGATCTTGCGTCTGTTTGGCTGAACTTGTTACCTCTCTGAAGACCAAAATTTGAATCTGATTTTGATCAAACCTTACTATAGGGTTTGATATCATCATAGATCTTGGATGGATTCATGAATAAGTGATATCCAAATGAATTAATGAAATCTGATTGGCTGAGTGTGTTACCACTTTGACAACTGTATTTCTGATCCAATATTTTTCAAATTGGGAATATATATTTTTCTTGTTAAGCTCTCTAAAGTGTTCAATAATGAATGAGATCCATGCATTCTAATAAAGTGGTCATGCATTTGAATGGCTTAACTTGTTAACACTCTATAGGCCATATTTCTGGTCCTATTTTAGTCATACTTGGAATATATACGTATATCATAAAGATTGTAACCAAGTTAATAATGGGTGAGATATATGCATACTAATAAGTTGATCTCTTGTGTCTTGTGATTCGTTCAGTTTGTTATCACTCTGTAGGCCATTTTTTTTCTTCAGTTTTGCTCAAACTTGAAAATTTTGACTTGTATCATCAGGAAATTGTTTGTTTGAGCATGGTCCATGCATATTAACAATGTATTCATGCATCTGATTAGGTGAGCTTGATACTACACTGGAAGCCATATTTGTGATCTCATTTTGATCTGTCTTGGAATTTATGCTTCTGATATCAGAATCCTGGTACTGTTTTGATGATGATGGAGATCAATACATCTTAATGAGGTCTCTTGATTGACTTGACACCTTATTACACTTGATTGACTGGATTCCTTATTACACTTGATTGACTGGACTTCTTATTACACTTGATTGACTGGATTCATTATTACACTTGATTGACTGGACTCCTTATTACACTTGATTGACTGGACTCCTTATTACACTTGATTGACTGGACTCCTTATTACACTTGATTGACTGGACTCCTTATTACACTTGATTGACTGGATTCCTTATTACACTTGTTTGACTGGACTCCTTATTACACTTGATTGACTGGACTCCTTATTACACTTGATTGACTGGACTCCTTACTACACTTGATGGCCAAGGATCTTGTAGTCATATTTTTTGGGTTGGTTTATTATCATCAAGATCATGGATAACTTTGATTATGAGCAAGAGATAGTGCATATAATGATGCCTTTATCTTTGAAAGAAATTTTATTGGGATATAGAAAAATAGATGGTATATAAAATTTAGTTTGTGTGATAGCTTGCATGCTCTTACAGTACTACATAAGCCAGCTTGGTGAAATTGTCAACTGTTGATTTTTTTAAAGCCAGGTGAGCAATGCCTCTTGCTTTGAAGATGAACTTATTTATTACCTGTTTCTGAACACCTGATTGCATCATTATTAATATGCATTGCAATGAGACATAAGAGATCCCAAATTATGCATGGGTTAAAAGGTCAAGATGATCCGGGGTATGGGAAGCATCTGACTTAGGCATCATTATATTTATCTTAAATGGTAATTTTGGCATATCTGCAAACTGAAACAAATTTATGAATTATTTTAATACAGTGTATAATATATCATTATGCTCATTAAAGTTTCTCTGCATGATATTGTATAGATATTGTTAAACTCTACCATATTATGAGAAATGATTTATATCCTTTTTTGAACAGAAAGGGACATATTTCTCACATGTAATGCTTTTATGTACTTTTGCCCTGTATTGCTTTTGTTTATAAATTAATTCCTAAAATTTCAGTTTACTCAGAAAGCAGTAATTTTCCAATATTTATTTGGATATTATTTTATTCTCTCCATAAATTTAGTTTAGATCTTCATGGGGGCTTTTTGTTCTTTGTTATCTCCCATCCTTTCAAGTATGTAATACAGGGGACATAACTGTTGCTCTCTCCTTCTCTGAGCCTGTCAACATTTTCATTTCTTTAGTATAAGTTTCAAACCTTTTAGGGTATTTCAGCCAAACTTTTGTTACTTCAACATTTCCACTGTCATTATGTTGTATTTTACGTTGGTAACAAAATGTAAGTTGAGCAATATATAATTTAAGCTCACTGGTGTCATAGCCAGCAATGATTCCTGTTCACTTAGTAAACACTTGTGATCAGATATTGGAATTACATATCAGTTTGCAAGTAAAACTTCTAGTAAATATTTGCTAGTGTTATTGAAATTGCATACCATCTGGAAACAACAAACATGAAAGCAAATTTTCATTTAATGTAATAAAACACAGTTAACTTTTTATGATTGAAATTGCATTGCAGATTACAAACAACAATTTAGGGATTTACTAGATATAATGGTTTATAATCAAATATAGAAATTCTATTTTATTTTGGAAGTAAAAATAAAAGCAAACTTGATATGCACATCACTGGTGCATTTGAAAAATCTTTTTATTGTAAGGATGAACTAAGGCTGATAATGCCAGGTTGATGCCTAAAATGCACATGTTCAATGTCTTCAGAGGTCATGTTATAATGCCAGGTTGATGCCTAAAATGCACATGTTCAGTGTATTCAGAGGTCATGTAATAATGCCGGGTTGATGCCTAAAATGCACATGTTCAATGTATTCAGAGGTCATGTAATAATGCCGGGTTGATGCCTAAAATGCACATGTTCAATGTATTCAGAGGTCATGTTATAATGCCAGGTTGATGCCTAAAATGCACATGTTCAATGTATTCAGAGGTCATGTTATAATGCCAGGTTGATGCCTAAAATGCACATGTTCAGTGTATTCAGAGGTCATGTAATAATGCCAGGTTGATGCCTAAAATGCACATGTTCAATGTATTCAGAGGTCATGTTATAATGCCAGGTTGATGTCTAAAATGCACATGTTCAGTGTATTCAGAGGTCATGTAATAATGCCGGGTTGATGCCTAAAATGCACATGTTCAATGTATTCAGAGGTCATGTTATAATGCCAGGTTGATGCCTAAAATGCACATGTTCAATGTATTCAGAGGTCATGTTATAATGCCAGGTTGATGCCTAAAATGCACATGTTCAGTGTATTCAGAGGTCATATAATAATGCCGGGTTGATGCCTAAAATGCACATGTTGAATGTCTTCACAGGCCATGTAATAGTCCTCCTGATATTTAAGACAGGGCAGTCTCAGTCAAGTGCAGAGTGCATCTTAGAGAAGGTTAGAGAGGGCAGGGTACCATATATGGTGGGTAGGTTAACACATAGAGAAGGCAGAGTACAGCATATTCTTCAAACTGGTCACGGATGATATTGTAAATGCAACAGAAACATTATTTATCAGCTTTTATTGGGGAAAAATAAAAACAGTTTGAGTCATTTTTATTTCAGATAATCATGCCTGTAAACTTGTATATTAAAAATGTTTTTAGCTGTACTGGATATAGATGATCTGTAGTCCATCAGTTGGCACAAGTTTGTTATTATTACTCCAACTAAACTAATAGTAGGATCGGGATGAAACTTTACATACACATTCTTGATCTAGTTGGCCCTAAATGAAAATGGTGCTGACATCCATATGGTTGCAACAGCATCCATCTGGAAAATCTTGTTATCATTACTTCTCCTGAATGAATGGTCATATCACTATGGGCATTTCACTTAAAGACTTCTTATGATGCTGGTCCTAAATAAAAATGGTGTGTAAGTATGGTCACAATCTTGTTACAAATGATGGCACAATGAAGCAATCAAGTCTCCTAATGAACCACGATAGTAAGTGATTAAGTTTACTGATCAAACATCTCCAAAATAGTAAACAGGCATAGTGTACTAAGCCAATGTGTCACTTTCAGTAAATTCAACTGTGCATGTAAATATATTGATCATTTTTTGAAGTTAGAAACTGAGTGTAGTAAGTCAGCAAAATGGGGATAGTTGAGCACAAGGGTTGTAGATAATTAAATTTTCTAGACCCATTTCAAATATGAAGCCTGTATTTGTTAGGACATTTAAGGTGATCCTGTTTGCATTCACCTCGTCATAGCTCAATGCCTCTCAAACAACTTCAACATTTCATTTGTATTAAAAAATGTTATAACAAATTTACAAAAATAGTTACACAACTAAGTATTCAAGTGTGCTAACCCAGTGACCCTTGATAGTCAGCATCAAACTTTGTCAACCAAAAATATGCAAAAAATCAGCTGTTGTATAACTTTTAGTAAATGCGAACCTAATGTGTAAATAAACAGTCCAAATTCAATCTCGAAATCAACTATAAGAAGTAAAAGAAAGGGGCATAGTTGAGAACAACAGTTATCGATATATAAATTATCTACTGTTACGACTCTGTGATTTTAAACCATATAACAGAAAAAATCAAAAGCAACAACTTTTTTTTAAAATTCAACAATTTATTTCCATAGAATACAAAGTAAAAATTTAAAAGGAACTTAATAGTGTTATGAATTATCCCAAAAAGTCCTATATGTTCTACAAGTCCAGAAGTATCAGATGTTCTTAATGAATTCTAATAGTCTTGAATCTGCTCATGAACCAATAGTCTTGAATAGGTTGATGTACCAACAGGCTTGATGTATCACAATATGATTCAGAATGTCTTTGAATGAATCTACAATAATCCCAAAATTGTATTTTAGTTCAAAAAGTCAGTGAGCACTTTTAAATTCCAATGAATGATTTAAATGATTCATCTCAGATTATATCTGGACACAACTTAAATTAAATCCACACATTGATATTAAAATATGAATGGATAAATTTGTTTACCACAACTTTATATAAAAACCTAATAAAATAACCAGGATGTGGGCCACATGTTCATTTCCAAAACATTCTAAGTTGGTAAATAAGGCTTGACCTTGAAGTCAAATATAAGTAAACAACTTATTTATAGCTTATAAATGGGTCAAAAATCTGTTACACACAAAGACTCTATCCAAAGTCATTTACAGAGGTAAAGCACATGTATGTATTTATATATTTTATATTTTATATATATATATATATATAATACCCAAACCCAACCCATAAAGCAAAAGATTTATTCAGTAAAGATTTTTTGTACATATTTGATAGGCATATGTTTTAATTCTTAAAATTATATGGATGTTTTATGTATGACAGAAAATATAAATAAAGCAATATAGTACTAATATACATGTAGAAGTGCATCTGCAATCAGATTATCTTTTGCACTGATGTTATTAATGTGTGTATTGTATTCCATTGACATCAAACTCCAATTCAACAATCTCTGACTTTTGTTTTATTTTGTTCATAAAAAAGTGGAGAATGATTACTGAGTTCAAAAATTGGAGATGGAGATGAACTAATATACTCTTCAAAGTGTTGCAAAGCTAATATTAAAGCCACACATTCCTTCCTGATTGTCAGATAATTTATCTGATTCTTGTTTAATTTATTTAGAAAGCAACACTGGATGATCCATTTTTATCTTCTGGAATCAATATTCCAACAACTGCTACATCACTTGTATCAACATAATTGGCTGAAATTGGAGCTGAATGAACTATTGCACCTTTAAGTATGACCTTTATCAAAAGTTTTCTGACACTTTTCAGGCAAACAAAATTTAGATTTCTTTCAAGAAATTCAAACAAATTTCCCATAATATCCAGCTGTACCCAAAAATTACATCAATTTTTTTTTTACTAACAGGCACTGGGAAGTCAGATAAAGCATTGCCACTGCAGGTTTAACTTGACTGTGATCAACAATGTCTTAAAAAATCATAATGCAAGCATGACAAAACTCACTTTTACCTTAATTGTCGTTAATTTGTATGAGTCAATCAAATAATTTCTGAATGGTTTCCAACAGATCTTTCCGGGTGTCATTGTGCATGATGTCATTGATACATGCATCACAATTATCTAGACCAGATGTTTATCATGTTCATTAAATTCTGGAATATTGATGGAGAATTTTTCATGCCAAGCAGCCACACTGTATGTTGATAAGATTTATCTGGAGTTCACATTCTTTCAAAAGGTCAAACTTGTTGAAATATTTTGCAGTTCCAAATTTGCCAGTGCAGTCGTCGATTCTTGGCGTTGGAAATTAATGTTTTGGTGTCGACCTTTATATAGTCAGTATATGTAATGATTATATTAACTGGTTTCTGCACAAGAATACATTAGTGTCAATGATATAATCTAATCCATTTGCTTTATTTTCATTTGTATAAAGAGCATGTCGTTTAGCTCAAGTATATTTTGTGGTATGGACAAGAGAGCCAGAACTCTACCAACAGACTGTAAACTTTTCTTTTGTTTTTCTTTTATACCTAAATTTTCATTTTTTGACTAAGGTGAGTGAAGGCCTAATGATTCGTAGGCCTAGTGATTCGTGAACTGATTCCCCAAAAGCAGACAAACTCATCATCTCAATATTTTCAAGTATAAACTTACTATGACCAAATTAAATTCTTAAATGTTTCTGAAATTCGTCTAAAACTCATTGACTTTCAGAGTAATAGAAGATTGAAACTGCTGGATGCAAAATTCTTGCCGAAGTTGCTGGAAATTCCAGAAATAAACTTTGGCCTTTGATCACACTGAACAGATTTGGGAACGCCAATAAGGTGTAAAGCCTTTATCAAAACCTTTACTATGGTGTTTTAATATTTCCCAAAAGAATTCTAGATGCGCACATTATTGTGAACAATATTGCATGCTTGCTTGATTTGGTCTTAGGTAGGGGGCCGACACGGTTTACTATTGTTCAGCTAAATGGTTCATCAAATTCAGGAATATGTTGCAGATGAGATCTAGGTAACTTCTGATTGGCTTTTCCTACTATTTGACAATTGTGACAAGTTCTGCAGTATTTACAAATATCTCATTTAATTTCTGGCAAATGGAAATGATTTAACATCGTGTGATGAAGAGTTTCATAAGCTCAGCTAAGAATTTCCTGTCTCTACAACTGCGGAGCTACCACTTGATAGCTTACTGACCACTCTTCACCAGCAGATAACTCTGGTGGTGTACATTTTCTCATAAGGACACCATTATATCAAAATAACAAACCTGTACTTCTGTGGCTTCAGTTAATAGCCTAGTCCGAGTTTCCTCTGACCCTTAACACCCCATTTTTGATATTTGTTTTTTTTATTTTGGGGTGTAAGGGCCAAAGTCCATTTCCTATCAAAAAGTTGGAATTCGCCGACACCATTTGGTGTCGGCAGAGGGTACTCGCCTACTATCAGGCCTATCAAACTTGAATGACCTTACACTGACCCATACTTACATTAAATCGATATGGAAATCATTTATCTTTTCAGAAATTACAAGCATAACAATGATTTTGGTTTTATCCGTTTTCAGACGAGACGAAACTACAGCGCTGATGAATTTTGACCTTGTTCGCTCCATTTACATTGGTAGTCATATGACTAACCAAATCTTGCGGCTGATATTCATAAACGTCACAGATCATATAGTCACTCACTCTTGTTATTGTAGACATTGCATGACTTTCATTCAGTATTTTCGAGTTTTTGTCTTCTTTCTGTAATACCGGAATTGAATGTTTGGTGCATAAACCTATATTGCAACATGGCAGATAAAGACGAATACATGGAAGCTCTTGCCAATGAGATACTTTAAGAAAAGGGATAATATGTTAATAGTAAAGAACTACAATATTATGTAATACAATAAATTATCACTTGAAGTGACACAGTTGCCATCCTCCCCACGGGATATGGAGAAACGCGGTTTTGTTGTTATCACGTTACTATTTGAACTGTGAGATCTCGGGATCTTGTTACTGTTCGATGACATGTGATTATAATAAAGAGAATGAGTAGTAAATAGAGGATCACTGTGATCAATTCATGTTGATTGATTCAAATGTGACCTCATCAAAAGTCTGCCCAATAACTGTGTCAGCAAAAGGAATACTACTTGGTGACCATCATTCTCAAGAGCTTTCTTTGCTTTAGTTCTAGCAACCGTAACAGCTGGGTATAAATCAGGAATTTCTTTTTCAATAGGATTCTGATATAAACAAGGCATGTCAATTACAAGTGGAATTACATGTAGATCATTGCCTAGTATTAACGAATGGCATAGATGAGCAAAGACAACACTGCTCTGACTGTCACGGGTCCTGAGATTATATCTGATGATAAATTTACACAATGGAGAGTAATATCAACAAAGGCCCACTCCACTCCTTGAATAAGAACACTCATTAGAAGAAGAATTTTAGAAAAACGCAGAGGACCTCTTAATAAAAGATTCTGAGAAGCTCATGTGTTCCTTTACATTTTAAAAGGAATAGGACTGACAGAATCACTAAAGAGTGATACAGAAACGTTTGACATAAATGATTCATAATTATTCATAATAAAATCATACGGGGTTTTGTTTGACACAACAAAACGTATTGCTTTCAATAAATTACCGTGACTTGAACTCTTAGAAATAAGATCATTTTGAATCTTGGCTCTGTTGCTTAGTTTTCAATTTCTAGCAATTATAAATAGTACGCCATTTCTTCTTGCAATAGGTGTACGTAGGAAGAGATAAGGATTTCTGATCAAACTTATAACAAACTTGATGTCTAAATTTTGAACCAAATTGTGAATTAGAAGTGCTCGTATTATAATGAAATACCATTTTCCAAAAGACTGTTGAGTGGAAGAATTGCCGACAGAAGAGCTAATGAATTTTAGTCAGCTGCATGAGAGGTCTTTTCTAAAGTTTCTATCCTGTGCTCATTAAGACAATTCTTAGCGTAACTATGGGTGCAGTTCTAAAACTCTGCAACTAATATGAGTTCTCTAAGATTTTCGTAATCTTGACGAACATGATTTTAGCTAAGCACCACGTTTCAAAGAATTGATCTTTTTCTCTTGCATATTCGAAATGAGTTTATCCAATTTCTTTTTTATAGTTCCTAAACGTATGTTGAAAAGCTTCAGGTACCATTCAATATACATTCCTTAACTAGATCATAATTAGCATTTTGCTGCACCCAGTGGGAAGTGTAGATGTCACGGGCTGTGCCAAAAAAGCATTTTTTAAAAACAGTCCAATGCTCTCTTGGCCATTTCACATCTTTAGAATTTGCATCAAAATTAGGAATATATATTGTTTTTCTTTAAAAAGGTGTAATATCCTAATTGTTTTAGTAAGGTCAAACCTGAATTCGTGTGCAATGCGGGAACGTATTTCACTTGCCAGCTTTAATTCCTTTAATCTAAATCAACATTCCCTTTCATGATTTCTTCTTTCTCTGACTTTCTACTTTCTGGAAGTGCAATTTCCTCTATCTTTCCTCTTTATTGAATTGCATTTCTATTTCTTCCTATATACTCTTTCTGAAGCTCAAGCCCTATTTCATTGTATTTTAATTTCAAGTCCATAACTTTTAAGTTAGAGTTAGATTGAGGCTTACTACTCATATCCATATCACTTTTATCCAAAACATTCTTTTCCACTACATAATTGATATAAATATAATGTATTTCTTCATCGTTAACGAAGAATTCGACTCAGTAAGTTTACATTTTCTGGCAAACTGAGCAATTTATCTTTTTTTCCTTCAAAATGTCTAAATGTTCCTGGGTATAATTTGAAATAAAGTTCTCCACTTTCGATGATACTCTAAAGGTTTGTTAATTTCACTAAAGATTTATAAAATGTGAGATAATACATGGGTCTTAATTAATTTCAAAACAAGGTGAATTTAAATTCAAAACACTTTTCTGAGATAATTTAGAGAAATTCGGATCCCGGATGGGCCTCCAATTTTCTGTTACGACTATATAGTCTTAAACTAAGTAAGAGAAAAGGGCGAAAACCAACACGCTTTGTAAACATCAACAAATAATTATTTCCATAGAATACAAAGTAAAAAAATGTAAAAGAACTTACGGTATTGCGAATTAAATTCTAAGTAATCTTATAATTTCTAACAAAAGTCTCAATGATTAAAATTCTACATAAACTTTAGTGGTATTCCAAAATAAATCTAACTCTAGAAGTGTTGATATGCCTGTTATGGTCTGTGTCGTAGTGATGTGCCAACACCCTTTTGTTGACGCATAATAATACAATCCAAGAATATATCCTTATTTGAATGTCACTATCAATCTAAGTCTCTATTTCCAAGAACGTTATTTTTAGCACGTTGTATTTCTGGAGAAGAATCACTTGAATTAAACAATTTGAATAAATAAGCTCCAGCCCAAACGACATACTGGACATAACAACAATACAAATGATTCTGCTCAGATCTTTCAGCACGAATGAATAACTTTTAGATGAAAAGATTATAAAATATTCTACTTGACCTCAGATCACATTTAGCATTCTCTAAAAAAATTACCTAATGGAAAATTTCATTATGGAAGGTTGCAAATGTTTACTAGATAAAATTTTAGTTATAATTCAAAGGTCTGTTACTAAAATTATAATATAAAATGTGGTAAGTAACAGGTCTCATCATGATTTGATGGTGAGTTTCCAATGTTCTGGGCTCAGATTGATATAAAGATGTTGTTTACAAAACTAAAATCAATGATTTAGGTCTGGTAGAAAATGAGCTTTATTTTGAACTTGACCTTGTGAAGTCCAAAATACAATTATCTTAGCATACAATGAATAAAAAATTTACCAACAATGCAAATTATATATACTTAAGATATTCTGTAAATTATTTATTGATGTCTCAAAAATTAAATCTTTTACTGTTTTACTTATTATTTATTTCGTCAATACTAAGAGTATATCCAGTTCTTGTGAATTGACCACGTTTTCTACAATTTGAACACAGTAACCTGATACTGCTCCTTAACATTTTTACACATCGATTACTTCAGTGGAATACTTTTGCTTCTCTGTTTCCATGTCAGTTTATGTGAATAATAACAACATGCACCCACCACTCCCGTGATCAAAATGTACATACCCCAGATTAAAATCGCCTATTAGACGTTAAAACATTGTAACTTCACATAACTTCCTGCACTTCAACAGTCAACCCTCTTACCGAAGCAGGCTTTAGAAACAAATCTTCAGATATTATTGCATATTGCTTCGAAAACACATTCCAGCAGCTTTTATTTAAGGCCAGGGTCATATGCCGGTCATGGGTTTTCACTAAAAAGCGACACGAGTTAGGTGTTTGGAACTTCACGCAAGAGCAACAAATGCTAGAAAACACGTGACATAATCAAGCATAATGTTAAAAACACGAATAGCAAAATTTTAACAGTATCAGCCCTTTCAAAAAAATAATTAGAAAGGATCATAGCAAGTTCCTTAGATAGCTGGCATGACCCGCTCTGTCACTCTACCCTATATTACTACATAACAATCGACCACTCTTTGCTAATTTAGATGAGGCTATGTATTCTGACGCAGTGAAGAGGCTAATGAAAGAAAGCTTCGAACTACGTAAAAGTGAACGATTTGTTAATGAAATCTACTGATATGATGATAGAAAGAAGGTAAATTGGAATTATAAGGATTAAATGATCATGGTTGGGCATTTATCGATGTGCAAATGTTACCTAATCACTCAGAAAGGTAACAAGAAGCCCTTATAATTCCAATTTACTCTCTGTCATCATATCAGCAGAGTTAATTAAGCGTTCACTTTAAGGTAGATTCAATCTCCTACTCTGTAGACTCTGTACTACCTGTTATATCATTCTGAATGTTCTCATTAACTAGATTAGTTGGCTCATATTTGTTTCTTCCGCAAATCAAATATAGTATTAGTCATGATATGTATCACTATCTAAACCTTATACAACTTGCACTGCTAGTATTTAATTAATCGTAAGTCCTGGGTTATTTTAAAGCTTTAGCTTTTAATGCTTAAATCTGCAATGGATGAACGTCTAAAGATATACTAAATTGGTAATATCATTAAGATCTATTACTTCTGATATTTAATCTGGTTATAGTATTGCCTCTGCGCAATTGCTTAAATGGACTATTAACATCGTATGATATGAACTCACCGTGAAATACATTTTTAACGAACTCTAATATATTAGAGTAGATGCAGTTAAGGTACATTTTCCATTATTTAAGTGATCAAGTAAAATACATGGCGTCTGTTAGCTTCAAAGTTCCGCAGACTGTATCTGATTTAGTAGGGTTATGAATAGATCTCTGTCTATTAAATCCTAGTAAGGTATAATTGCGTGATAATAAAAACTGTAATTAGTATGAAAGCAACAACACTTTACCTAACCATAAAATAATTAACAGTAGGATGCGATGGGCGTAATGTCAACGTTGATTCGTTAATTGATAAGTTCAAAAACGGATTATTAATATTGCCGACTATTTATTTAACTTACAAAACAGCAGCAGCAGCATTGCTTGGTCTAATTGGTAATGTAATAAGCAGTATTCTTAAAGTGTTGTTTTCTTAGTGGGTGATATGCCATTTTGCTAATTCCTGCAACAACCTGCTTACTCTCCGCAACTGTACTGGAAGATTTTTTAGATCTCTTTTTGTAGTATTGAAAATATTAGCTAAATTAATTCTGCAGTCAAAGATATAGTAATAAATGCTCTTTTATTTGTTTCACCACCAATATATACTACATCATTTCATTTTTATTATTTAATAGTCATGGTGCGATGTCTTCGTAATTATTGCCAACTTTCCTTTTCCAAGGTTTATTACTTGTCAGGTGTTTGTTTTACATTCTTTACCATGATGATATTTACATACATCAGTATTTATTCTTAGTACAAATTAATCTGATAATTGTTGTACATTGCTATCATAATCTATTGTGTTACCTGTTTTGAACA
The DNA here is from genome assembly GCA_016746295.1 of Potamilus streckersoni. Classification (NCBI taxonomy): domain Eukaryota; kingdom Metazoa; phylum Mollusca; class Bivalvia; order Unionida; family Unionidae; genus Potamilus; species Potamilus streckersoni. The sequence continues at coordinate 1,198,881 of JAEAOA010000362.1, read as the reverse complement.
GCGTATTAATTGTTAATAAAATATGTCATCATCACCAAACTGCATAATTTAGTCTAACGTTTGAGAGTGATATATGAATCTGGAGTCTTTTTGTGATGCTTCCATCTGAATTATAACCTTGTCCACCTAAGCTTGTTATGTCACACTGTCATGAACAGTAGGATCAGTGTGTAATTGTTTTAATATGTAAGCAGCTAAAATATTTATTACATATGATCTTATATTCTAATTTACGTGCATTATTCCAACACCGGTTTATCCGTTGCTATCTTGTATAAAATATGCCCATCCTATTTCCTTGTCTGTCGTTGTTTGGGACTTATATTGACTATTTATATCGCATTTGCCCTCCTGTTTTCAACAATTTGTATAGTTTCACTGTATATATAACAATTTCATTACAAAAAAAAACGGAGAGCAAGAAATAAATAAGTTTAACATTTTCACTGATCTCTACAGCTCAACATATTTTTGTTAAAGGTGACAGCTCTCTGAAGCAGTTCATATGACTATACAGAGAAAACTATTATAGATTCTGGGCTTAAAGCTGAAGACATCTAAACAGCCCTCTTCTGAAATTGTTATTTCTGTTGAGGTTTGGATTAGAGTTTGGGATGATTTGTTTCACACATTGATAATCAAACCCTAGTAAAAACAATCATAAACCTCAACTTTCCAGAGATACAAAAATCACGCACTTTCTTCAGAAAATATTAATTTACTGATTTGGATAGCTTCTTTGTGCAGCGACTGAAACAGAAACTCGAATTACTTACAAGGCTCGCCTTGGCAAATCTCTACGTCAAGCATGGAAAACCCCAAAGATAATGGTTTTCAAATGTTAATATGAAAATAAATTGGGCGATGCAAATCACTAGTCCTTTAAACTGCACAAACAATTTGGATAACTTGTATTTAAAACTTCTATGAAGAACCTGACAATGTTCTTCATTTTTCTTTTTAATGAAAACGATCCAGGCCACTTTGAGTCAAAATTTGCCAAAATCTCGATAACTTTTGTCTCCAAATGTTGACGAAGAATCCTGGCCACATGTCTTCAAAGTTTGCTACGAAAAACAGGGGTCTCTTGTCTTCAAACATTTGATACAAATCCTATGCCAGTAGTATTCAATGTTTTATTAACAATTCTATGAAAAACAAACAAGGTCCACTTATCTTGACATTTTATGAGATATCTGGAACACAAAGCTTCAAAATATTACGAAACAACCTCGACCATTTGTCTCAAAATTTTACTAATATACTGGGTCATTAACAGTCACAGTTGTTTAAAACAAAAGCCACCTGTCTTTAAAATGTTAAAAAAATCAAACTGGTTCAGTAGTTTAAATTTTGTAAACAAAAATAAAACAACCAACAGAAAATACTGAAATTAAAATTGTATGAAAAACCATAGGTCATTAATATGTAATGTACACTAATCAACTTAGGAAAGAAAAATCATTGTGTATGCCCATATTTTATTACTTTTAAATCCACTATGCGATGAATATGAATTCCATTAATTCCCTCCCCCAAATGAAATATGACGAATAAACAAATTAAGGTCATAAGATTTGAAAAGACTTAAAATTGCAGTCAGAGCATGTCTATTTTTGTTACAAGCCGCTAAATATTATTGATTAAATTATACTTTAAAGCTGGAAAATGAAGATCCAGTGAACACATATACGACACAGTATGATATGCAATTCTCTTAAAGTTAATTAAATTGGACAGTATCGATGACAATATCAGGATGAGACACATCTTGTTGGCATTTATCACACGAATGTCTACCAGAGTTAGTAAAATCAATATCTTAATTACTTTGAGACAAGAATGTTGCTCTTTGAATGCTCAATACCATTCCTATATAATCAAACATTTATTTCAACAAACAACAGCATTAATTTGTAAAATTTGACAAAAAATTTTAATGACTTTAATTGACACTGAACTGTGCCCACCAAAATTCCTTTTATGTGATATATGAACGTATAGATTGCATTTCCTTTCCTCGTAGAGCGTTACCCATGGTGTGTTATTTTAGTCCTCGTGATTTCTTGTTCAATTCCTGCCTGACATTTTTTCTGCAAGAAAATATAATAGTATCTTCTGTAATTACCTTTGCAAGAGATTTTGGATTTTATTCGGCAAATCAATAACGTCTGCGAGAACTTTCCCAATGTAAGAATTTGTTTTCCTCAGAAAAGGAACACGTATTTTTATAGCGCCTGAATGATCAGTAGTTTAGCATAGAAACTAGACCCTGGTCCACATTATTCTTTTTTCACCCCTTTTAGTCGATTTATTTAAGTCAATGTTTGAACAATTTGGCTAAAACACTTCTAACACTTTAAAATTTTATGAATAACCATAGACCACTGTTTATTTGATATTTTGCTAAAACTTCTTCAAATTTTACCCTAAAAATTTGAACCAAAGTATACTTAGGTGGTAGCCATTTTTTATTTTATTAATTTAACGGAAATTTAGAATACAAAATAGGCACGTCGTTAAATAGATGTGTCCAGATTATCTGAAGCGATGCGAAGAAACGCGAGGATTATAGTTTTATATCCCCAATTTATTATTTTTAAATTCTGTTATCCAAACAACTAAGCCTCATTCTGTTGTTGGTCTGGAAGAAATAATTGTATTTCCTAGACATCTCAATCCATAAGCTGTTGTATTTTCTGCCAGTATAGTTAAATTTATTTCAGGCAAACCTGCTGGTTCGGTTTTAGAAATGCAATATATTTCAACCCTAAAGATTACATTTATTTTCAACAGTCTTCTTTTCGAATTATCGAGGTTTGAAATGTGTAATTTTTTTTAAAAAATGCTATAGCTTCCGAACAAGAGTTTTTTCGTCACTGTATTCGATTTTAGATACATGTGTTGAACCTCATGCTACCGGTTACGATCATGAAAAGAAAAACGACAACCATCCTGCTTAAAGTTGTAATAATAAGCATTTACAATTTTTTCATATTTGATACCCGATATTGCAGAATTCACAGTCCATATCACATCAGTCCACATTTCTTAGTTACATACCAGTAAAACAGCTCTAAGTCAAACAATAGATTCGGAAAATAGTTTCTCTGTGCTAAAATAGTTTCATACCAGTTTTACCTTTTTTTCTGATACCTAGCCGTCACGTAATATCTAGCAAAACATTAAACACTTCGAATCTTTCTATAAACGATTTGGCATTACTTCAGACAAGTTACTAGGTAACCGTCACATGATGTAAGTTCATTCATAGATTCCGAAATGCATTTTGCCATTCTTGAATAGTTTCACAGCAGTTGTAGCTTCATTTGATATATAGTCCAACATCTACCAATACACGGCAATGATTAAAATACGAACTTGCCTTGTATTTTCACTCTACACGATTTACAATGTAGACGTCATGTGATGCCGAGCAAGGCATGATATACTTAGAAATAATAAAAATCTGTCTCAAATTCTATAAATATAACAAGTTTGATAACAATATAGTTATTTTAAATGAATGAATATTATTACAAAGGATGTGCTGAAAGTCTTTACTAGTTTTCATGTCAAGATCATGTTGTTGTATATGTATAAGTTTTGTACTTGGTTATTACAATATTTCAAATGAAAAAATACAACAGCTACGATAAAAACAATAGCAGTAAACTCAAACCATATATTTTGCTAATAGCGATACTCAAGAATGCGGAAATATTGATTGCCAGAAATATAATTGAAGTTTTAATTATCAAACATTCTATATAACAAACTACAATACAAATTTCTAAAATTTAATAGAGATCTATGCACACATATAATGAATCAGATACAATTTGCAGAGTTTTGATGCTTAAAAAATTATTTGTTTCATATGAACAACCGAAAAATGTAAAGACTTACTGCAATGGCTCTTTTACAGTGATCACGTGTTAAAAATGTGTTGCAAGGTGAGTTCATCTCATACAGTGCTAATAATCCATATAAACAATGACAGAGTGGTAATTACAGCTCCAGTAGCCTAGTGGTTAGAGCATCCGCCTCGGATGCGGGAGGTCGTGGGTTCTATCCCCGGCCGAGTCATAGCAAAGGCTTACAAAAAAAAGGTACTAACAGTTGCCTCGCTTGGCACTCAGCAGTAAGAGCTTAATGTTAGGACTGGTCGACCTGGTGTCAGGATAATGCGACTAAGTGGGACATCATTCTACATGTCTGCGGCATGATGCCCCATTGCTAGACATCACTATAAACTGTCACACTGTAGACATCGTAGCGATATGACTGAAAAAATTGTTAAAGCTGTGTTAAAAAGAGAAATCACACACACACACACAGTGGTAATATGGGCAGATTAAAAATGGGGACGAAAACATATTAGATTAACTTTATATGCTAATTATATAAATATTTTGAATAGCTATGGTATAATTTGCATAGCTCCTCTATGGAACAGTACAAAAACTGACTACGATCAGGATAACTTGCTGTCTATTAAATAGATAAGTATTTTAAATTTACACAGATCAAACGGAAAAGGGTGCAATACAAAGTAAATTATAAACTTTAACGTACAATTTAATAATGAACGAATTAAAAAAATTATCAAAATTCTGATGCTACTAGCAGATTGTTTGTAAAAAAAAATCAACTATTGACGCTCAAATATGTAAGACTTCCGAAGACTCTTATTCAAAAGATTTTGAAACATTGAGGGATAACGTTAATACTAATTTAATAGCAGTGGATAAGAGTAGCACAGAAAAATATAATATGAACCAGAACAGACGCACACACAAAACTAAAAAAAATAGATTATAACAAAAAGATTCTTGATACACAGGGGTTGTCTATACGAGCTTAAAAAACTTTTAGAAATTAAGCTAATATAACACCTACAAAACGCATACAGAAATGCAATTAACCGAATAAAAAATAGATGACGTAACAACAGCCTTGGAGAGTGACGTGGATGAAACAGAAATTTATAGAAAACTTAAATATTTTACAAACACAGTTTCAACAGTTGCAAAAGATTTGAATGATGACAAGGGACAAAATGAAGAATAAATTTAAAAGGTATATGATTTTAAAATCGGTCTTGGAAAATAGGCTTGAAGCTACAAGTTAGTCTTTTACATTTACAGAAGAAACGCATTAAAACATAGGCACAATTAAGTATTGAAGGGTACCCCGCCACTACCGACCAAAATTGTACCACAATTTAAGCCGATAAATTATATCTAGCTCGTTCCAATGAAAAGTATGTCTATATAATACCCAAGATGGAGGGTACACTTGCAATCTTAAAATCCGATTGTCACTACTAATTCTGAATGGATTGTTAAATTAATGAGATCTTCAGTTAATAATTAATACGCTGCCTGATGGTGCCAAATAAAAGTGGTGCCATCACATTAGCCAATTTGTAAATCTTGTTGCAACTATACCAAAATACCAAATTTTAGGTATTTACATTGCATCATGAGTTTATTTAAAACCATTTTTTTATAACACATTCAAATGAAGAAAAAAATATTGGTTGTAGTGAATGACTTTAATTTTCCTGCATTAGTTCAAAATACCAGTAATTCTCAGAATTTTGAGAATCTCCAAATTTAAAATCTTAGTTCCAGACTTAGAAATTTATTCACTTAGGTGAAAATCGGTTATTTGAGGTTCTTAGCAGCACTTTCAACACACTGGCCAAGGAAATAGAAATTATGAGTTCTTTTCCTGAAGACATATTGAGACAGAAAACGCGAACTGGCCATTACAGGTATTTAACCCACGGCTCTTGGAGTATGCGTCCAGTTCTGAGCCACAACGGTTTTCTGTTGAAAGAGAAGCAAATTATAAATTATGAAAGCTTAATAACAATAAAGTTCAACAAAACAACTGAAAAAATAAACAAGTTTTAAACAAAAATATCTCTCAATCCTTGTCAATGTATATTTTGTGTAAATATATACAATTGGTTATGTTTCAGTCGGTCTCATTAGTTCAGATTTTAGAACATTACGAGATATCAGTTTACGAATTGCATTGATGTGATTTGTGTGATTTTTTTTCACTTACAAAAGAGGGAGTGTAATGTCTTTATATATTGACACATGAACATTTGTTTAAAATATTGTACCGTTTCTACAATATTCTTTTTAAGCACAACCGAAATAGCAGCATAGTCCATTATGAAAAAAGAAAGAGATCTTTTTTCTAGTTTTTCTTTGTAGAGGTTTGTTGAAATGGGAAAGAACGCTGCGGGCATGATTAGAAGATAGAAATAACTTACAATTTTAATTCTAACACAATTCAAATGAAGGTGGGATGTGCATTTCATTCAAATCTATAATTGTAATATGTTAATAAAGAAAATTCATACTTTAAAACAACTCCCAACATAATATGGACCGTGATTAAGTATAGGGTTATTCAATTTTATGTCCTGCAAGAAATATGAAAGAGCCGAATGGTTTTTCTCCCATCTGACACTTATTTTCTTAACCCCCATCTTTGTTAAGTTCAGCCATTGAGTCATTACTTATGCATTTGGGCTCATACAATAGGGTGCCTTGATGCTTTTAAGCGAGTGAAACACCCTTCCACCAAAGGTAGGTTAGCCTGTCCAATATTCACACTTCACTGACTTGCAGATTTTTGTATTTAATACACTTTCTTACACAATATTAGCTGCGGTGTTATATAACATTAACTGGAGGCGTCCGGGATAGTAGTACACTACCTTCTCTGTAATTTGGTACTGTGAACTATATCTCATGCTTATTTGACATTCGTTAATTTTTTATTCTTGAGTCTAAAGTAGGAATATGCATACACAGAGGATGTGACACTTCACTTGTGTTCAGTGACCAAATTTGTTGCTGTGGGAAGTGGTTGACAATAGTTAGCATTACTCTTTCTTGTTGGGATAAAAGAGTATATAATTGTACATTCCAGCTTGATGTTAGCCTTCAGTCAGACTCAAATGGACCTTTTTTTAGATTATGCACTATTCCGTCCTAGAACTACTTTTCTTCCCACTATATAAGCTCAGACCGCAAATGTAGGCAAATGGAGATGATACAATGTCATCTGATAGAATTTGACTGGTAAGCAAATTTACAGAAAGTAGACTTCTGCAATGTAATGCAGTGGAGTAAAATACAAATGGCGATAGAAACTTTTAATTATATTACACCAAAGGTAGACAGGAATCAAGAGTAAGTACAATATCGATTTTTAACAGCGTACAGGGGTACCTTACACTACACGTAAAATTACGTATGTTTTTCTTTTGCTGCTGAATCTCTGTTATACAAATTAATTGGTCATGTATATAGATCATCACATAGATGCAATAATTAGTTAATAGCCGTCTGGCAAAAATTAGAAAATGAGTGATAATCTGTAATTGTTTATAAAAACTCTGAACCGTCTTGTATCAAACTGGTATGAATAACTTGTATAGAAAGATACAAACGTGGATATGTTAACTACAAGTCGACGAAGTTGTTTTTTATTCCTTGGTGATAAATCAGCTTACTATTCACTGGCTATATGTTAGTGTCATAGAATGTAATCCTCCACGTTATGATTACTTTATCAAGGTGTTGTTAGAATAAGAAGACAGTCGTAATTAGATACATTTAACAGTAAACCCACCAAAAATTGGTTTGGTGAGTATCATTTACTTCTTTATCTGACTGACTAACAATATATCATCGTCAATAAACAATTACCAAACAAGCAGCTATTCCATCTATTTGCAAGTTTTTGTTTCATATTTATACTTAATTTATTGTTGGGTTTAAGCTAAAGTTTTTGTTTAGACAGGACGACTCTGCATATCTTTTTCAATTTGCAACCCAACTATATTTAAAATTGTATGTATCTGTTGTAAATAACATACGCTGATGTTGGTTTCTGTGCACTGGGATAGTAGTTATATCTGATCTACGCCACTTACCAGCGTCTGACAGAGAGCAATGTTTAAATACAGCAAATGTTCGTCTAGATTCCGCGATGGAATTTGCCTATGCTAAGAGATCGAACTTTGTGCTCAGTAAAAATTTAGTACGTTTGTCCTTTATACCTGTGAATGCCTAGTGAGCGCTTGGCGTACATTGAGTCTTTGTCACGCGCACTTGTGCACAAGCCGCACAATGTTAATTTATCATCTTTTTACATGTTTTATTTTGCACAAACATTTTAAAAAGGGAGCTTAATTTTGTTTTATTTACATTCATAGCAGAGTATATTTCATCTAGTTTTGCTATGTTGTGAGCTTCCATAGCAATATGGTTGTAACAAAGCCGGATTAACCCATAGGCAAACACGGTTATAGCATTAGACCCTCATACGTTATAGGCAAACAATGCTGTAGCATTAGACCCTCATACCGTTATAGTCAAACACGGCTATAGCATAGACCCTCATACCGTTGTAGGCAAACACAACTATAGCATTAGACCCTCATACCGTTATAGGCAAACAATGCTGTAGCATTAGACCCTCATACTGTTATAGGCAAACACGGCTATAGCATTAGACCCTCATACTGTTATAGGCAAACACGGCTATAGCATTAGACCCTCATACCGTTATAGGCAAACACGGCTATAGCATTAGACCCTCATACTGTTATATGCTAACAATGCTGTAGCATTAGACCCTCATACTTGTATATGCAAACAATGCTATAACATTTGACCCTCATACTGTTATTGGCAAACACAGCTATAGCATTAGACCCTAATACCGTTATAGGCAAACACGGCTATAGCATTAGACCCTCATACTGTTATATGCTAACAATGCTGTAGCATTAGACCCTCATACTTGTATATGCAAACAATGCTATAACATTTGACCCTCATACTGTTATTGGCAAACACGGCTATAGCATTATACCCTCATATTATTAGGCTTTACTTTATTTAGGCTCTCTGTTCCATATTGAAATAACAGCTGATCGACGGTGCGATATTAGCCTTAGTCACCTCATAACTTTAATCCGGCCCTGGTTCTCAGTGATGTAGAAAACATTTCACCTCTGGCAAGAATTGAACAACGAACATTTCTTTCAGAAATCCAAAGCTATAGATAAAACCACGTATCTTATTAGCACTGGAAATAGTGCATGTAAAAAAGACCACTAGCAAACAACATATATACATAAAATATTGTCTTAAATAAATCAGGTTTGCTCATTTTTCAAAACCAGATTTCACACATTTATATCAGTAATATTTCAAGCTAGCTGTCGCACTAAGTCACTTGCTACTAGATCGTTTATATTTCATGATTTTGTAACTAAAATGTGGGGTTGTAAAGAGGAAGGTTAACACTTGTAAAACCCACACAGTAAATCAATGGTCAAGCTGTTCCAATCTAAGGTCTCACTGGATAGTTTCGTATTTTACCCCCTCCCCCCCAAATTGCAACCCTAACATTTATAAATTCACACACAATCTAAATCTGTAATGTGGTTTACATTTATTTGAGTTAGGCTTGAAAATGGGTTGGCTTGGTGTCTACCTGTCACAGTTAGATTAGCATTGGAGATCAAACGCATAACTTGGGCTGCAAATGAGCATCCGACTTGGAATACGTATTTACATGTCAGCTACAGAGGTAAATATCTAAAAATCTACATGGTCGAGAGGTGATGAAAGGTATGTTAATTTGTTATAGTACTAGTGAACTTTAAAGATTAATAATGGACATACGGATTCTTTGAGCAGTTTTGCCTCAGGAAAATGTTCAAAGTAGCTCTTTTCTGTCAAAAATGAATGTAAAAAAGAAGTTGGTGGCAGCATCGGTTCAATAAAAAAGCCACCAGTTGCATAATGAATTAACCTTAGTACCTCAGTCGGAATCTTAAAATCATGCTTTCAATAAAAATCATTAGATAGTTTTTATTTGTATTTTAATGTAATATTATTATCATTTTTCTGCAATAGGTCATCTTTGGATGAAAATTTGCCCAAAAAACTGTCCTGTCAGACCTTAAAATATATTAGCTCCTCACTGAAGTTTATTGCTCAGTCTCAATTACCATTCGCCACACCGATCCTTCCCTGTCACTACTTTTGATTCAAAATGAACGTTACTAAAGGCAGTTTTTTGATTCAATGACTCTTATTTCACTTTTATAATTGATGGATTTTCTCAAGTCAAGCGAATCAAAATGCGTTTGATTTATTTGCCGGATAACATGGTATAGTTTATCTAAATGAGAAAGTGTCATAACCGCTCACGTGCACGAAACCATGTTCGTTAATTTGGACCCCAGCGATTGATAAAATACCCCAAGAGGATGAAAATAATCCGAGCCTCCACTCAAAAGAGTTGTGTATCAAACCCAGGAAATATTGATTCATATTTTGCAAGGTTATTCTCTATAGCTCGCTTACATGTAGTTTAGTTGTGTTTGATAGTCCTACTTTGTCTCTTTACCAAGATTTCACTCCTGCAAAAATCTCGAGTTTGATATTTTGGTTCAGTGTCATTGTCAAGTACTCTCCTGAAGTTGTGTATTTGCAGCTGAAGTTTCTTTTTCAAAATATTCCTCGCACATTTTGTTAAATAGCTTTTTTTTAATGCTTCGAATTCTACATCATTCTTTTGGTATCAATATTCGTTTGTTTTCATGATTTCTACAGACCCATTAAAAATAATCCATCTGTGGATAAACTATGACCCCATCCCTGATCCACAAACTTTAATATACACGAAAATGTTATGGTGAGTGGGAGAGCAAAAGCATCAATATTGATACAAAAAAAACAACAAAAAAAACAAAAACAACAACAACAACAAATGAGCTTGCAATAAGGTGTTGCTAACGAACTTGTGTTCATTAGGTCTTGTCATTCTCTGTATATACTGTACCTAAATATTTGTTACAAATATATTTATTATACAGACTCTAAAACATCATTTGTCTTAGACCATTATGTTCTATCCAAACTTGTTGCAATATGTTCAAGTTATAGAATCTTGCGTACCATATGTACTCGCTTATAAGTCAAGTTAATCTGCAAACGACAAAGATCATTATCTGCCGTAGCATAATGCACTTGCAGATCAGGGTATATCATGTTTGGGTTGCTGATTACTCCTAACAAACTGCACAGACCCAGATCTGCAAGCGCATTTGCAGTTAGACTCGTCTTATCAGCCAGTATATTGGTGCATGATGCAAAGACAGATTTGGGTCTGAGCAGTTTGCAGTTGGATGCGTCTTATAAGTGAGTATATACGGTAAAAATTTGTGTTACATTTATATTGTATACACGCCATGAACAACATTCCAGTTTTAATGTGTACATCAGTTCTTCGTAAGATGTAGTGATTTTGATCCTGTTCAATGTTATCTACTGATGAATCATGAAGTAAACACATTGACACTAATTATTTAATTCAGCCACATAATCAACTTTCTGACTGAAAAGAAGTACACTGAACTTCGATTTTGTCTCTCGTGTCCTTGGAACTGTTAAGCACTCACAGCCGAAAATACTCCATTACCTGTCTCTTCTAAACAAACTCGCACCAATATTCCTTAACAAAATTTCGCCTGAATTTCGTTATTAGATTCATATACTTAATTTTTTTAGTTAGTTCTAAGAGCCGGGCTTCAAATGCTTTCCACTTAAAGACGAACGGCGTTTAGCTTGGTTCCAGCTAATTGTAGATTTGTTGGGAGGGGGGTTAAATGGAAAGTATCAAGTTTGATGAGATTCCAGCTAGCGCTTACATCTGCTTGCGTGTCTAGCAGACATTTTCTGTATCGCAGAAGATGGGGAAGATTGGTTTTCAAAGGACGTGCCACGTTTGTTATTGACTTACAGCAAGCAGCATATAGATTTCACAGCATTAATTAAACGTTGAACATATCTTTGACACACGTTGGCATCGGCACTTGGAACTGGCACAAATAACATTCATGATTTTCGCAATGGAATAACAGAAATAAAAACCGTATGTACATGCTTATAAGACGAGTCGAACTGCAATCTTCAATGACCCAGATCTGACAGTGCAGTTTGTTAGGAGTAAACAATAGAACAATATAGACCTTAATCTGCAGAGGCATCATGTTATGGCAGATCAGAATCTGTGTTGTTTGAAGTTGAAATCGATTTACAGGCAAGCACATATGGTAAAAAGAAATCATTAATAGTATTCAGTTGGTACGCTATAACAAATGCAATTATCGGTTTATTTCTTTGACGATGATACCAATATTAATTTCTCCACTAGGCATAAATATAAACGCTAACGGGTATAAACCTTTTTTTACGGAGTAAATATGTCAAAAGACCTTTTCTCGTTTAAAAAAGTAGTTGGGATACATATTCTATTTAAATTTCGCACAGTAATGATGTTATTGCATGTTTTGATGTATGTGGATCTCTTTGATATTAATATGTATAGAATCCTATTCACATTAAAATGTATAATCCAGTTACCAGCTCCCATTCTTGATTCTTTTAGGGATAGTTTTTGCTTTGTTTTGACAGTATATTTAACCTATTATTGGCTACATCGTACCGAGGACAAGATGACTATATGTTTTTAGAAAAGATACTGTTACAAGCCAGGGGTCTTTTGCTTGACCGAGCGGTGTCAAAACCCTGGCGCGAATCCCGTAAGAAATCATAAATTTACCCCATATTTCCAAAGATTTCTATACAACTTCAGTTGTATGTTGGAAAGCCCGACGTGTTCATTCTATAATAAATTTTACTCTAATTAATGTAAGACCACATTATTTACAACTTTCCAAATAACCATCAAACGCACATCCGCAAAGTTTCTCTACATTACCTTTCTCTTCCGCTAGTAGTTCACACCGTATAAACTCTACAACTGTCCCTAACAAGGGGGACTATTTTAACTGCCCACCTGAGGCCAGTCGATCTACCGTTTCAAGGCACATCACACCAGTAAACTTACATCACATTTGCCTTATGGCGACATAAACGGTATCTTCCGAGTCCTTTCTCATTTATTCATTGGGTAATTTACTGATTACCTACCATAAATACTATCGCTGCAGTCACAACACCGATGTACACCATTAGGTTTTATAAAGTGCTACATCACGACAGGGACAGTAATGCGGATTGGGTCTGGGTTCAATACTCATTTACCATGGCATCTTAAAAACTCACTAACACTTTCTCTTCCGTGACGTTTGCTCCTAATAATGGACTAATTATTTTGTGCTAAGGAATATTTCCCATTGCACTGAATTCCAATAATCAAATATGTAATCACACAAACCTACAAATTGCTTAAAGTAAATGCGCATCTCCTTAATTTTATTACAATACATAGGGGCAGCCGACAAAGGTTGGTTTAGGCTGGTATTGAACCGGCAACCATTGCAAGACGAGTCTGGCGCTCTATTAACTCAGCAACAGTGGGTGTCCATCCATCATTAAAATCTATCACGTTTGCAAAGCCCCAGCAATAAATTCATTTGTAAGCAATAATCTACCTGTCTTGGTAATATTATTACGGCCATGTATTTGATGTCTAAAGCTTTCCGCGGGCTAGTGTTAATCTTTTACGCAAGGTTACATGGCCGTTGACAGATAGCGGGAGGGACATTGACTGCTAAGTTTGACTGAGATACAGGGTGTGACTACAATTTGACCTGAATGATACCTTCCCACTTGTAAGAGAAAAATTAGTACTCGCTTAGAGGGAATGTGGATCAATAGTGTTACTCTGAGAGAAGCCACCCATAATTTGGCATCAAAACATAGAGGTAGATTGTAAGGAAACGCAAAACTTCGAAAGGTCAGTAAGTTATTTGCTCGGTGTTTTGCAGAATATTACGGCATCATAATTGTAATTATTTGTAATATGTATACTTAATTGCTAGGATCGCTATTGTCTAGAATTACCTTTGCAATGTTTCACTTACATGCGTATCTGAGAATTGGGCTTGAGCTTACGTAGAGAATTATTAGATGCAAGGTGGAGTTATTTAAATTGTTAGCTTGCAGTCATAATTAATTTTGTAATTAGATATTAGATATAGTAAACTAGTGCATTTATTAATGCGTTATGTTAGAATTGTGAATTTGGAATGGTTGAAGTGTGTAAGATTAGTTACTGTGGATATATGAATATATCAGAGCATGGATATTTGAATATTTGCGTACTTTGTATGAATTGTAAGGTAAAAAATGCGTCTGATTATTGTCAGATGGTTTAGTATAACGGTAATAGGAATATGTATTATGACGTTGTTTTACTATACAGAAGCGTATGGGTATCTCCATGTAAACGGATGCGTGACCGAAGCAATTTAATAGCCGTTATCTGATGATAGGCTGTGCTTTGTGTGAGATGAGAGGGCTAAGGCAAACGATATTACCGTCCTTTTATTTTCACAGGAAGCTTTTTAAGGGATACAAAACTTTGGGTTTCATTGGTCCTCAGTCTTCAAGCGTTGGAGACGGAATTAAGGCTGTTGCCGAGACAGTCGAAGTCGACAGAAGAATCGTCGTGGTAGAAAAAGTGGAGGAGGAGGAGGAGTGTAGAGAAAGTGGAGGATGAGGAGGAGAAGGAATTTGGAGAAAAATAAAGGATGAAGGAGAAAAGGACGCGGGAGAAATAAGAGAGAAAGGATAAAACCGATGACTAAAAATACATGTACAGGTGGAAGTCAATCTTACACTGCTAATCAAGTGATGCAATAGGGTTATTAAAGGGTTGAGTAGAATGAGTGTATTTGGAATTTTGAATCGTTTGATTATTGAATTGCTACTAAATTGTTATTCATCAAATTTCAACCCTATTTGTATATTTAACAATCTAACCGTCGGTATTGCTGACTGGGGGCTTGGAGCTTTTCATCTATCTTTCACTTGATTTATCTTCCAACAAAATATAGCCTGGGAGGGACGTTTATAATAGTTTAAATAAAACATTGGGAGCACCCCACACCAACCATAACAATCCCCACAAAGTCACATGAAAGTTATGAATTGCCGTGAAGGGTTCATAGGGATCAAGGATTTTAATGCATTAAAACAACAGCAGATCGTTCAGAATCATTTTATCTGCAATTATTTTACTTTTGCCTCTATCTCTGTACAAAAAGTATCGAAAATCACCACGGACTTTACTCTGAAAATCTTTTTAAAAAATTTATTCTCTTATAGATTCCACATATTCAGACACCATCGTTCCCTACATACTGAAAGTATCACTAAATTAAACGCATTTTGTCCTTAATCGTTCACCTCTGCAATATGGCATTCCCAGACAATTAAATCCTTTTTAAAAAGAGTCGCTTATGTCGGAACCAGGAGTAACGATCGATATGCATGGTGAAATGTTGGTCACCTTTAAGTAAAATTGCACTCTACATTAGTTTCTGAAAATATTCCTTGTGAACTGCACTTTTCCAGGAAGAGAGATAATTAGCTTGAAAAACTAAAGTTCGTGATAGGTCTTTCCTTGCCATTCACCACGAAAAGCAATCTTGGATATTGCCATCTTCCACTCTACGTGACCTACGTTTCTGTCATGAAAGGACGTTATTTGATTAGAGGGATGTTATTTAAACGGAGAAGAGATGGTTCAGAAAGCATGGAAAAACTGAAATCAGTGAAAAGTACATCGCCTTTCAACATGTTTAAGCTTGCCTGTGTCAAGATAAACACAAACTCCCTTCCTATTAATGTGTTGATGACTGGACGGATCAAGTTCAGCATATGCAACTGAAAACCAAATACAGCAACTTCAATAACGATTTATTCCTAAATCCTGTTTCTATCAATTGGTACTACACATGCGGACAAACAAGCTGAACAGTTTCTGTTAGAATGTCAAAATCAAACAACTTTAAGACTGTTCTAATCACATTACTGTATCGACATACAATTAAAACACTGTATTCTAATCGCATCAACTATGGGCACACTCTTAAAAAACTATTATATGGCAATCCTAGGTACTCAATGACGTCAGTACATAAATATTTATGACAGTGCAAACCTTCACAAAATTATCAAAACTCTTTTTGAAAATAATGCAAATCTCACAACCGCACATATAAATGTCTTTCAGTCAGAAAAAAATATTGATGTTTAAATTTCATTGCAATATGAGAGACAGCTTTCAACAAGCTTCCAACTTCCATCTTCCAAAAAAAATCCCAAGATAACTTATTGCTATAAATCACACGTGAAGACTTTCTGTTGAATAAACACTGTTTTAAAAAGCCCACAACTTTGCACAACTTAAATCAAATCTAAAAACATATAATATGCCGATAAATCATGGTCTGATTGAAATTAAAATTGAAATAAATAACAGTTTGAACCGATTTTTCCGAAAGCAGTTTCAAACCTTAGCAATTCCGCTTTTAAGATGAAAGGGGTCGCATTTTAACTTCGAATAAGTTTTTCAGCTATCTGGATGTCATTTAAGAATTAGATATTCGTAATATTATTAATTTGCTTCATAATTTTGTTGTTTTTTGTTGACTTTAGTTTTGTTTATTTAGTTTGTCATGAGTCCGTTGGCAAGTAAAATAGCTGGACGACGGCATCGGGTCGTAAACAAAAAAGATATTGCACTGTAAAGTTATAATTCACTTAACAATATTTTACTTTTCCAAGAAAAAAAAGAATTGTAATTGAAAGCGGCAAAGCTATGTCTAAATAATACTGTCCATTCATAGTAATCTCAGTTAATCAGAAAAAAAACCTAACTATTGAAAGACATATTGCCACCAATAGCTAGAATATGTGAATGATTATGTTTGCCAGCTATAATCTTATCTATACTGACAATTGATCGCGGACTGACAATTAAGCCTTCGACTGACGAGATGCATATTTCCTTATTTGCAAAGAAAATAGTATCTTGGATTATTTGGTTCTCTGATATCTTTTATGGGAAACAATGGTTAGTCTACTACTGGATTGCTATAACAAATAATTTTGTTTTTTTACAGTAGATGGTCAAAGGATTGGGAACAAGATCTTACCGCATGCATGTTCATTTCCATTTTAAATGTTCAAAATATATTGTTGATAAAAAAAATCATACATAAAATTCAGTGCAAGGTACGGTTCGGTTTCTGACGAAAAAGTAAAACTGTGTCCTGATGGCACGATTCCATCCACACTTTGATGTAGTACATCAAATACTGGTAGTTACAAACCTTACCGTGGTGATAAACACTTGGAATTACAAAATTGCAAACTTGACCAAAATATTAAAACAGATTTTCTTTCTCATGTCGCGTGAAATACAATATATTTTATCTAGCAAGGAAGACATGTTTGTTCGTCGCAATGGAAAATTAGTACCAAGTGCAGATGTAGTCTTGGAAATGAAATAAGAAATGGAAAATTTGCCAGACTCACTATTGTCTGCAATTGAGACCTAAGGCACTTAAAACAATACTGACCTTAATCCCAAAAAATCTGTGACGGATATGTTTTTGTTGAGGACATAGGGAACCTTGAACAAGTAAAAATAATGTGTTTCTTCACCAGCCCGTGATTACTTCCCTTTTTCTTACAGACTGTCATTAAGACTGGGGAAAATGTCGTAAACATCTACTAGAAAGGTAGAGAATTCAGGTGCATAGATGCTGATACAGGTGGTGTAATTGCAAATAAAAGGTTTTTCCTTGTTTTAAACTGAGATATTAATATTCCATTGTCGTATAAGCACAACTTATAATATCGTGACATATCGATGAATGATTGGTTCTCTTAATAGGTTCCAACTTCAATGCATGTATCGAAACCAAACTTTTCCAGTTACAGCTTAATGATTAGAAATAGTACATGGAACCTCTATTAGTCTGAAATTTGACACGCTTCACTGAAAACAAATGCAAGGGAAATACAATGTTGCATCTCAGTTTACATTTCAGATTCTAATTATTTTAATCAAGTTATTAAATATCTAAAGTCTTTGAATTTCAGTGTATGTTCAGCTTTTGCACTAAGTATTTTTAGAGACAAGCTCAGATTGTATATAACTTAGCTAAGAGCAGGAATTAATTTTCTAGTCAGTCAATATTTGTTATGTACATAAACTTTTTGACCTGTTGTATATTATTCAGGTTTCCGATAGCTAAACACGCTGAGGTAGTTCGATCATCAGAGGTCAAACCAACTTAAGTTAACATGACGTCAGAAAGAAACCGTCGCCAAATCATTAAAGCTCTTTTGGATTCTCTTGTTTTGTTTAAGTATGACGAAAATTTTCGATCACCTATTTTTCGCAAAATTGAAAATCAGATTAAAACTTAAAACAGTGTTACAGATCTTGATTTCAAAGTTAAATTTTGTAAATATATTTTTTAAAAATGCAATAAAAAGGAAGTTATTTACGAATTTGGTGCAAAAATTACCCTGATCTTGATCTGTTATTGTTTTTTATTTTTTATACAAACATTGTAAAATCAGTTTTAATGGAATCAGTTTAAGTTGTATTTCATATAATATTTGAAAGAATGTATTTATTTAAATTATTTATTGGAATGACAAAGCGCTCATTATTCCTTTTTGGAATAAATCATTTTTTAAAAGATTTTTTAATACACTCACATACACATATAGATTTTTGCAAATTCATTCAAGGACATTTTGGAATATGTCATTGTGATACACCAAGGCTGTTAACACACAGCCACATTCCAGGTTGCTGGAATAACAGCATACTAAATATTAGAATTCATTCGGAACAACAGCTAAATTCATTCGGTGTACTCTAAACTTTTGAACTTTTATGGCTATCTGGGATGTAATTTACAATACTGTACGTTCTTTTTAAAATTTCGCATTGTATTCAATGAAAAAGATTGTTTAATTTTTAAAAAATTGTAGGTTTTCGTTTTTTATGACTTATTTTACAACCATAAAATCGTAACACTCCATAAAAATGTGTAAAGTTCCAGTAATCATTCGAATCCTTTTGTTACAAGATGCTACTGTTTTGTAGGGGAACATACAAGCACGGAACAATTGATCCAGTTACTAAAGCTTGAACTGTATACAATTGAAGAAAAAAAAAACAACAAACAGTTCAGGTAAAACCTTGAACGTTCCGTCCATGAACCAATGCTGCAAATCTTTAATCAAATTTAGTGTGCGTTCTGTTCCAAAAACCAAGATTCGGTTGGGGTCGTCACAACCGTTGTCGTAAAGTAGAAAATTTTCTCCATCAGCTAAACTCTTGTATTCTTCTGGAATTTCGAATGTGCGTTCGACTGGAAGAGGGTAAATTGCATTCTTCTTTTGTTTAACTCTTCTGATGGGGGAGGGGGAAATCATATTTGATGGGGGTGGGGAGTCCTGGGGAAATGTCTTAGGGGAATATGTGGGGGGTAGTTGGGGGAAATGTCCTCATACGGAAAATAGGGTTACGCCTCTGTTACTGAAATATGCTGCAAACTGGCCAACACGCAAAATTTCACCCTTGAATACCGAAAAATAAAAATAAAAAGCAGACACTTTACAAGTAAACTGACAATCGTTAATCGATGTTACACCCTAAAATCTGCTGGACAGTTCTATCAGGTGTCTGCAGGATCTTTTCCTCAGCAATATTTATAATATTAATCCGCGCAAGAAAAGCGTTGATGAAGATAAAAAAATCTGTTCTTCTTTGTATAACAAAAATCACTAATTGGACAAAATACACAAATTTAAGCATGACATGTGCAACCTAAATTTGTAAAAATTCGTTGTTCTAAAATGATTGAAAATATCTTGAAGGCATAAGAGACCATGCAAAATGTTTCATTTCAAGAGTAAAATAGTTCTTATGTCTAATCTAAAAAGGTAGACATCCCCATTCTCCATACAGATGAGACCAAGTCTGGATTTCACCATCGTCTAAACTTAAATTTAAGTCTACTGATCAGATTAGCTAAAAATTTAAGACTGACTTAAAAATTAGATAATCAAATTTCTTAAGTATAAATTTAACTTTAAGACATATATTGGCTAAACTGGGTCCAGGTTCTTAGTACTCCAACTTTAAACATTAAACTGAAGGTCAGTATCAAAGTTCACAAACGTTGCTGTTCCGTAACTTTGATTTGAATGAATTCAGAATGAAATAATTTTCTGGACTTCACTTTTGTTTTTAAACTAGCTCGTGCTACAACTAATCTGCTTTTTTGGTTCTTGGCTTGACTGAGAATCTTTTGCTCAAAGGTTTCCGAGAGGATCGAAAGTTACTCAGTCAAGATATTGGCGAAACTTCCAGGCCGAATGCAGACTCAGACTTTTGTAGATAATAATAAATATAACATTTAAATACAAGAAATTTCATAGAAGTGATACATCTATATACTGTTGTTTTCTAAATATGAATAAATAATTTGTAGCTATTCAACAAATAAAAAACTTATGACAGTTATAAGCTTGAGTGTGATCTCACGTTCACATCTTTGTGAATAATGGGCAAGAATACACTATATTTTCTCATGTTGGTTCAGAAATATTGATTGAATCCATACGCCTTATGAATTATAATAAATTACTTGTTACATGAGAACATGACATTTTTGAAGCTTAATAATACATCTGTAAATTGTTAAATAGAGTTTGAAAATTTATTTCTTTTTGCTAATGAAAAAGAATTGCTAAGCTGACCGATTTCTTCAACTGACAAAATACAAATCATTGTCAGTGTATAAAACCAGTACTATGAGTGTAACACTTAAAACGAATAAAATAGCGACTTTTCCGGTAATTCATCAAGCAAAGATTTAAAAAAAAATGAAAATATATTTTTGATTTTACACAAAATAAATTATGAATCTTTTTTTAATACATAATTGACCATACAGATGATACAACTGTTTGAAACAAAGCGGGATGTCTTTGCCTTCGCGTGAAGAAAGATATACATTTCCATATTGAATGACAGAATTAATATATTACCATGATAAATATCTCCTCTTCTTGATGGACATGAATAACAATGCAGATTGTTTTAGAAATCAATCATACATCTATCATTATTTGTTTTTTTCTAATTTACTTGCAATATAAATGTGTGACTCTCGTATCTTATTTATTATTTAAATTTTTACCCCAAAGTTTATGTTAAATTTTGGACAGTCCTTTGTGTATTGCATTTGTAGTGTATGACGAAGTCCTATTTCATAATTTGATTCTTTCCTCTTAGGGAATACTTTTATGAATCCGAATGGGACAAGTATTTAGGCAAAATTCTGTATATGATGTTCAAAATAAACATCATTGTTTTCACCTCAGGTACTGTTTTTGCGTCCATTGCATAATTTTGTTTTTAAATATTATGCAGTTTCTCTTGGGTGTGATTTGCATGACTTCAAAAAAGAAAATTATAAGAAATGCTGGCTTACCGAAAGCGATATGTGTGGAAAGATAAGTTATCTATAATAACCCATAAAGACTAACATGTTACCATCAATATTTAAACCTCGAAAACACGTCGAGCAAAATTAAATAATGTTACAAATTTTATCAAGACAATTTATGTGCTGCTTGCGACGTCTCTTGAGAAACTCCAAAATATCCTGATTATAAACATACAATTATTATTTAAAATATAAAAAGTACTTTGAATTGCCTGAACAACTTGTGTCTCTTTTTTGTATTTGCCTTTTAAAAAAGACTAGTATAGAGTCGAAGCGGTCAGGCTAACAAGTGACTAGTTTTGCACTGTCACTTGTTAGTTATTGCATTTATCTTAATCAATCCTAATTAATCCTTGATATATGTGATGCCTTGCTGGATCCAGTTCACTTGAAGGGACTATTATTTGCCATATGATTTGTATTGTTTATATATATATATATATATATATATATATATATATATATATATATATATATATATATATATATATATATAACCAGTCTCTTTGTTTCTTGTCTTTAATATAGCTGTTGCCAGCGAAACTCAACTGCATCATATAACCGAAGTCTTCCTTTGATTCATAGATATGACAACGTATCGACTGAACGATCTTCGACAACACGTTCATCTCAAGTAGCAAATTGAAAACCTATTTCAAATGTTATCCTGTAGAATTTTATTTCAAGATTGTTTCTTTAGTCTGATTTGCAAAACTCTTGCTTTTTTCTAAGTTATCCTACAAGCGGATGCTGTACATTTTTAAGTTCAATAATAAAAACTTCTGATATTTTGAGCAAAGCATATTCATGCATCTTATATTTGCATTTTTACAATAGTTGTCTCCTCGTGCTTATAAATGCACCTCGTTTTGAACATTATCTGCTCCTACCACAGTATCATATTTAGTATCTACGTCTTTAAAGTTGCAATCGTAGCAGCATGTTTTGTGATGATGCGCTTCTTTAGCAATCAGGTCATCGCCTTTTATCTCTCTCAGGAAATTTTCATCGTACTTACTTTCTATTGCTTCATAGCAAACTGTTATATATATTAATATGTGCCACAACTTCATCGTTGATACTTTACAAAATAATTGTAGATTGGAGAAAAAAAAATCCTAACGACTCTCTAGAGATTATACTTCACGTGGAATATTCAGTATATACAAACGTTGCAATATAAGTCTCTTTCTGGAATCTTTCTTTTCATTAGATATGTACTTGATTAAATTACAATAGCACCATCTTTCAATAATATGATAGAGAGAATCCATTCTTAAATGGATATGGCTTCACGTGACATGAAGTCTTACAGATTCGTCACCATATGCTTAATTGCTACTGTATTAATGAATGCTGAATTCTCTTCAAAGTTACAGCCAGAAAGGACTCTGTCACTTTATTTTTTATCAAAATTATTTAGGCTTGTTTTTCGTTGGCTGATTTATAAATAGATAATCGTAGGTTTAGCTTCAGATGTCGGTTTTATCAGATATTCCTTGCTGATTATTAGCCTGGGGGACGGGGTGGAGTAGACGGTCACTGATTTACTGTTCGAGTGTGTGTATGTGTGTGTGTGTTTGCGTGTTTGTGTGTATGTGTGTGTATGTGTGTGTCTTCAACAGACCTTATATCTTTTCGCAATGTTGCGGCATATGTAATTTATTTTTCTAATCACTTCTATCAGCAAACTTATACAATTCTCGGAATTAGTTTCGCTAAACTCCACTTCGTGTCCTGTTATATATGAACCAACATTTACTCCAAATACATTCTTCAAGCCCCAAAATGAAAGGTGCATGTGTATTAAATGTGCGGTCCATATCGAAGTACTCATTGAATAAATTTTGGCTCTTAAATACAAACATACGCATTTATAAACTTTTCTCATAGTTGCTGCGCACCTACACTATGCTTTAAGGCTCGTTCACGCCTTTATGTTAAACTTTCTCCATCCTCATGGACCTATCCACATGGGATGTTTCCATCCGTTATGTAGTTAACAAAGACTTCTCCCAATCATACCCCAATGTATGAAGTCTCTATAACAGTTTAGAAAGAGTTGTTCGACATTACCCACGCACTCGTGTCCGGGAAATAAAGAATAATTCGAGGTCTGAGAGTTAATAGCTTTAGCTCCACTGTGTCATCCTTTGTTTCAGCTCTAATCTTCGCATCGTATACAATTTCCACAAAGGAGTCACAAATAGGAGAGAAGAGGAGGGGGGGCTAGGAAACTGGAAGGAAGTAGTAGCCTGTAGTCATCGAAAATTACTTTCCTGAAACAATATAGATTGGGGCAGAAAATCAGCATGTATAGTGAAGGGTTTAATTGAAAATGATTATTGAGCATAGACACCAATCAAGGCACTGATCGTGTAAAGTGACCACTGTGAAATTAACATTTAACACTCCAAGGAAGATCAGAATAATTAAATCGCGTGGGTCTGGAAAATCGTATATGTGAACGCAAACTAGCAAAAACTGTTTTGAAACCATCTAGTTTTGGAATCTAAAGATTCCTTTCCCAAGCACACACAACTACCAAGAACGACTACACAAAAGAGACAAAAACAAAACAGAAAAAATGCATTATTTTACAGAATGTACATTACTGTTGACTGTTGATATTTAGATAAATGACACAATAGATAATTATAGCGCTACTTCTTACGACACATCTACCAAATAAAAAATAGACAGCACTATATTGAAAGAATTTAGTTGCAATTTATAAATGGGAAACATTATTAAGGAAGAGTGTTAGTAAAATATATTTAAAGACAATTGACCTCTTGCATACGTTGGACGATAATAGCAGCGAGTGGCTACTGAATAGTACACCTGATAACACATAGTTTACAATATTTAATAAAAGATGTTTTATACTACTTAAGATCTCACTAACATCTAAGATCAACATAGATATCATTTGTCATAGTTTTTAGAAACAAACAAACAAACTCGGTGAAATAACTTCTAACAGAGTGTTGTATTAAGAGGACATTGTACTGTATATACTGCGTCCAACTTGGATCCAACTGCAAACATTATATATCCTGATATGCGTTGATTGGCAGATCAGGGAATGTATTGTTGTTTAGTATAAGTTTGTGGCAGTTTCAATTTGTAGTGATTATAGAATATGATGATTTCTGAAAACTGTGTCAAGAGCGAATCAATGTTATGTTTGAGATCTGAAAAGATACTTTATCAGTTTTTATTCTGCTTAGGTCATACATGACACTAATGAGGAATACAAAATAAACCAAACGTAAATAATCAAGCGTGTAACATTGACGTGCCACTTTAATAGGGGATTATTGATGTAATTAGCAATGTGCTATATAATATAACGTGTTCTTGACAATAAAGTTAAATAGTTGCAACAATCTTAGTTTAAGTTTTATTTTAATTCTTTTCGTGCCTAGTTGGCATATAGGGCGTCCACTGCTGCCCTCCATCGTTCCCTTTCCTTAGTCACTTTCTTTGCTTCTCCCCACGATAGTTTCGTGGTTTTCAGCTCGGCATCCAGTGTTCTTCTCCATATGTTGGCAGGGAGTCCTCTATTTCTCTTCCCTTGGGTATGATTCGCGATGTAACTGCTACCTTTTCTCCATGTGTGGCACACCCATCACAATTTCCTTCTAGAGATGGTTACAGTGATCGGCTCTTGCTTTGTCCTTTTCCAGAGCTCCTCATTGGAAACTTTCTCAGCCCACCAGATGCGAAGGATCCATCTCCAGCATTTGTTGATGAAGACTATGAGCTTCTGATCAAACAACTTTGTTCATTTCAATGACTTAGTGCAACACTGGAGTGACGTGATTTGCCAATTCTGGATCTGATGTCCTTATCTGTTCCTTCTTTGTTCCTCACATCGCTTCCAAGATAGATTACTACTTCAACATCATCCTGTGTTTGTTCTTCCTGAGTGATTTGGTCTGTTTGCTGAGCATTCATGCGCATAGACTTGGTTTCTTGCGATTGACTGATAAGCCAACTTTGCTTGCAGTTTCTTATAACATGTCGTTTTCTTCTGCATGTCTTCCCAGGTATGTGACAGGACGCAGATGTCATCAGCAAAGTCCAGATCTTAGGGCCTATTCATCATGGTCCACTGGATTCCCATTGGTCTGTCAGTGTTAGTTTTCATAACCCAGTCGATGACTATAGAGAAGAGCAGAATAGAACGAAGGAAGCCTTGTCTCACTCTGGTAACAACCTCAAAAGCTGGTGAAAGAGTGTTGCTGTGATAACCTGTCAGCTAGTGGGGCTGGAGATGCTTTGCAGGACATCCACGATATTCTCTGGCACTCCATAGAAGCGTACAATCTTCCACACGTGACTCTGTCCACCGTATCAAAAGCCTTTCGGAAGTATATGAAGTTCAGATACGGTGGTGACCGCCATTCCAGACTCTGTTCAATGATTACACTTAAGGTCGTAATTTACTCCGTGTAAGATCTTTCTGGTTGGGACCCGCTTTGCAGTTATCACAGTATGTCGTCTATCGTCTTCTAATAAAACGAGTATACACTTTGCTTCACATTGAGAGAAATTGGATCCCCCGCTAGTTGTTATAGTCTACAGGGTCCCCTCTCATTGGCAGCTTCACGATATACCCTATGATCCATTCTTCAGGGATCTTGCGCTGTTACCATGCTGATTGGACCAGGTCAAAGATTAATTTTGCTATCAGCTAAGACTTTGTCTTGAGTGCCTCTGGTGGGTTGTTATCCGGTTCTGGTGCTTTTCCTCGCTTTGTCTTCTTGATAGCCATGATGATTTCCTCCATTGTGAATGGCTTCAAGTCTATATTTAAATTCTTTCCGGGTGGATGTCTTATGGGTCTGTTGCTTGAGTTACGTTGAGAGTATCATTCAAATGCTCTTACCAGCGTTCTAACTGCAGTTCTTGGTTGCTGATTACATTTTCTTCCTTTTTTTACTGGTTTCTGCGGGTTAGTGGTCTTTCCAGCTAGAAGTTGTGTTATCTGATAGAGGTTTTTTTTCAGGTCGTTTCTTCGTGCTTTTCTCGGCTTTAGATGTCAGCTCTTCTATAATAGCTCTCTTGTCTTTCCTAGCACTCTTTTTCACTCGTTTTTTGTTCTATTTGCTGTATCTGTCTTGCAAGATTTGCTTCTGACCTCTTGTTCTCGCTTGATCTAGTTTCAGTTTTATTTTCCTTCGCTGTTCGATTTCCAGGATGGAGGCTGATGACAATCAAGGTTCTTACTGTCTTCTCCTTGCCCCAAGTACTTCCTCACACCTAAAAACAATGGTAACCTTTACGCGTATCCACTTCTTCTTCAATCCAGCTGTTGACAGCTCCTGGAGTGTTCCTTATTCTTCCTCGTCGCTTAGGTCGGCAAAAATTTCGAAACGGTTTCTAAGTGAGTCCACAAAGTTTCTTTCCAGATTCTTGTCCTACAGTTTAGGTGGCGCTCTAAAGTTTCGTATTTAGCATAGTGTTAATATTTTAAAGAAAAAGAGTTTCCACGGGTTTCCTCACTAGTTATACTGGCTATTTAAAAAAGACTTTCTATAGCTTAGGTATTGTTCAAAGAACCTTTAATTCCCTTTATTTTGATTTATGATTGATGGGTGTAATATGGGTTAGAGAGTATACAGCTTGGCCTTACTCCAGATGTGCACCTTTTAAAAAGGTGCTAGCTCTACGTGCTCATTTTCACTTCTCGAACTTCAGAGGTAAATTGTAAAAAAAAAGAGCCGATAACTTTTTTCACTTTATATGTATTTGGTAATTCATTCGTTGCACTGTTAGAAGCTGGTATTGTCTAGTTTGGCAAAATTCATTTTCAATATTTTAATAGCTGCCAAGAATAGTGTACTTTAGACAAATTCAGATTGATTTTTGGAGCACAAGGGAGCAGTCATTTTAGTTAGCAGTGTCCTAAGATCATTTAAAATTTCCAAACGTACAATATCCAAAGAAATGTCAGTCATATTACATTAAAGTAGTATATAGGTATGCCAACATTCTCTCCACTATGCATGTTTAAAATGCAAACAACTTCGCATTACATACATCACTCTCTCAAAAGCACATAATAACTGGTGAGCGCCACCTTAGAGGCATCGAATCGCCATTTTCTTCCATCCCCCTTCGTCCATATTGTGATCTTTGTCTTGAATTTTTCGATGACGAGAGAGAGAGAGAGGCCTGTGTTGGCATCGGCTCCTCTGTATGCCCTGACATCCTATATGTCACTTTTCCACTGCCTGGAAATCATCATGTGGTCGATCTGGTTCTCTGTCATCAGGTCTGGTGACCTTCATGTCAGCTTGTGGATTCTTCGATGCATAAAGAGCGTCTCCGCTCTAACCAGGCCCTTCTTCTGGCAGAACTCGACAAGACGATCACCGTTTTCATTTCTCTCACCATAACCATGTTTACCCATGGTAGCGTCCACACCATTTTGTCTCTTTCCCACTTTGGCAATTGAAGTCACCCATGACTATCACAATGTCTCTCTAAGGGATTTTTTAACATTGCACTCTCTAGCTGCCCATATAATTATTTTTTTCTCCCACTCTGCAACGTTGGTTGGTGCATAGTACTGTATGATTGTGACCTTTTGGAAGCGTGACTTAAATCGGGCTGTCAAGATCCGCTCACTGATGGGGTTCCACTCTAGCAGGCTTCTCTCCGCACGCGTAGTTAGCATTATGCCTGCACAATTCCAATGCTTGTCTTTCTGATTTGGTGATCCAGAATACAGTAGCACATGCCCTGTATAGAGGGTGGTCATTCCTGCTGTGTTCTATTTGACTTCACTCAGTCTGAGTACGTCTGTCTTGTACCTGTCGAGCTACTTGTACCGCTCTTCCTGTCCAGTATAAAGTCTGTATATTCCAATCCGTAAAACATGCTTTGGGGACAGGAGGTCACAAGTGGCCTCTCCCCGCGATTTCGATTCCGTCTAGGGTTCGTCCGGTTTTCTTGTGCTGTTTTCGTTTCTGTAGCGGTAAGGTGTTTTACGTGGCTGGGTTGCTAGCCCTGCGCACAACCCCCCTTCTTCTTCATCCGGGCTTGGGACCGGCATGGCAAAGTTTTGCTACAATATTATTCAGCCAATAATACTAGCTTTGAACATCATACAGCATTTTTTGTAAACCATTATCTATTTAAGATTCTGTTTATTACAAATATTTTATTTAGAGCGGCATTGTACGTTAAAGTGACCAAGTACCGTGTTCATATAGAACCACACTTATCATACAAGTAGTTTTTGTCTTAAACAATCATTCTTATCTTCGATCAAAATCCGTTACATGTTAAGTGCCTCATTGGCGAATAACAATCGAGAGTTTTTTCTTGCTGGTTGAGTCGTGTTTGCGTAACATAATCAACGCGGAATGTAATCATGGTTGGGTGTGTCGGTTAATAAGAGTATAAAAAAATTCAGATTTGCACCAATGCTGGTTTTGCTGATAGGTGTTACATATGATAATAAATTGAAATACCGTTGATCATTCATTACCATCGTTTTTTAGCTCCATCCGCCATTATTTCCGGTTACGATAATTAAGTATGATCCAGACTCGCGTGACATCTAGGTCTATCAAACCATTGTCAATAGAACTGAAAACAAGTCGCAAATTTCTTAGGGTGAACAGGTCAGGTTTGCTTGTGTTTTACTGAATTATATTCCTTTAATTTGGCTACATGAAAATATTGCAGATGGTGATGACATTACCTCTGCGATCTATACATCAGATTTTTATTTCCTCTTTGTATTAGCATTTCGACATAATCTTTAATAAACTCTACCGATCCACTAGTCTTTAAATCACCAATTTCATTGATTTCAACCAGTTAGTTTGTTTGAGTTTTCGGCAACAGCAACTCGCAGCTTCAACACATATTGAACGTCTGCATTGGAAGTTTTATGCTTTCCACTTTGATCGTGTAAAATCACATATTCGAATGGTTGACGTCAACAACATCCCGAAATGTAAACTCGGTTAATTCCGCTTTGGTGGAATACATGGTTAGATCCACTTTGGCGCATCGTCGAGGGACTGAACTTCTATAAATGTTAATAGGAATGTTCCTATACTACAAAGCGTTCTTTCTAAGTGACAAGAAGTTAAAGTTTTGAGGAAAAGACCCAGGTCGGCCGGTAGTTGAAAAAATGCTTGATGGCGGTGACAGCCATGCTGTACTAGCGAAGCTACCATGAACGTCATAGAGAGAATACCCTGACGAAAAGCACATTTATAGATGCAATTACCGCGGACCTGGAACGCGACTCGATAGACGATTTGATTCTAACAACCAACCAAAGCAGGAAGAAGTACGATTAAATTGCGTCGATTCTGCATATTGCCAACATTATCTCGCTTATGATGCATCAAATTATGTCAGTGAATGCCAACGTTCCGATATATATTTAATCCAATACTTGAATGCGATTAATCCTACACCCGGAGATAGAATCGCTAATGGATCATCAAAGGATGTAGGAAGGCTAAAATTGGTAAAGTCCAATAATATAATAAACATGGATAAGATCTACTACAATGTTATTGGAAAGGTGAAACTACTGCTGATATGTTAATGAGCGCGGAAAGGTCACACATTGGGCTTCTTGAAAGTGGTTCGAAAACAAATATTGTGAGAAGATTTAACTATCCGGAAAATGGCTTGATATCAACGAACTCCATAACGATGATCTGTTGGTACTTTCGTATGATCGTCTACAGGACGCACATACAAGTACGCGTTAACCACTGTAGATAATGCTAGCAGATAAAATGAAGCTGTGCCGTTGACGTCATGGGATTTATCGGTGTCGTAAATGTCCATAACCGTAGTTTCACATGCGGACCACTAACGTGTCAAAAGATAATGCAAGTGGATCCGGGCAAAGAATTTCTTGAAGCCGTTGCTGAATTGCTTATTAGACATAAGATACCGGATCGTATTGGATATATCACAACTAGGCTATTGTGGAACAATTTAACCACACACTTGCAGGACGGTTATTTTGACGCGAAGGAATTTATTTATGAGGTCTCGGAGTGCTAGATCTCTTGAGTTGGTAACACGGTTTTCAAGCATTTAATAATGAAGACACACATATAACTTGATTAAAACCAGCTGAGACAATTCTACAGAAGACTGTCATCTTTTTTGTACAAAATGATTTCAATATCACAGTTAGACCCACTTGGAGACAATTTTAACCCTATATTCACTGGAAGACGTAAAAGGCGGACAACGTCGTGCTACTGAACCGGGGTGGCAATGCAGTCTTAAGGCATGGGCATACTCGGCAGTTGACCAGGTCCTCATTCTTCTAGTTTCATCTTGCTGCCCATATTGTTAATGAATATTATGGCTGGCAGGGGCCACAGCGCATAGCTTTGCCCAGAGCCTACGATGTTAAGACGGCACTGCGGTATGGTCCATTGATACATCTACAATATCGGACCGGATTGATACCACGAGGCTACCAACATGTTATCAATTAGCACATGCCTAAAAATGGGAGATAAAGCCTCCTAGTAGAGCATATGTGCTAGAAAAATTGCAAGTCATTCCCGCGGACACAAAACTATCGCCATGGTATATTTTCGGATCTGTGCATGCCCGTACGCGTAAGTAGTAATTTCGTCAGGGACTATCCACCTTATAGTGTCAAGCGGAAACAAACTTACTTTGTGCAACGATACACGGCTATTCGTATCCGTGTATCTTGATTTTGCAGCCACACCGCGATACCGATGTTTGGTCTTACTCGTACGTGAGCAGTTTGGATAAGTCCTGAACAGTCTAGTAGATAGTCTTTGTCAGTCGATTTTTAACTGTGTACGGCGACGGGTCTACCATCAAATCAGCGACTATGCAAACTGCAACTGAACCAGCCTAAACGTCTTGTATTTTTTTCCTTTATGGGAGACTACCCTTACTAGCACATTTGATGCTAAGGCAACTCGTTGCATAACCATTTGATAGTCATCGTATCGCTTTTTGTTTCACTTTGGTAAATTCGCAACTGTACATTGCATGCGTTCTGTGCGGCTCCTTTATACGTGCCAGCAATGTAAAAATGATCACGAACATTAGAACTACCATCAGTGTTTAAAGGACCATAAGAAATCCAGCAAATAGGTCCCGCTTAAAATACATGAACGTTCTCATTAGTTATAATTATGCCTACGGGAGGGGAAGGGAAGAGCTGTTGTCGGATCCATCTAAATCGCTGTGACCTCTAATGTTTTAAGAAGCACCTCAACAGATTCCTGACCAAAATACAACACTGGTTGAATTTGCCCGTCACATCTGACTTCAGAATAACAAAACTAGCATATGACTTGTTCATTTACTTGGTTTCTTATTTAACTGAACCTCTTTTAAGTCCACTGGAATGGTACGCTGTTCAAACTCCGCGTATTAGATATGTTCTACCTTCAATTTTCCTTGCATGGCAGTAAATTTCAGATTGTTTAAACCGGAGTTAGTATGACATTAAGGTGGGTTTTTCACTTATTCCACTACAGTACAAGTTATGCTCGTTAAGCAGTTGTACATACATGTATGTAATATCTGCATGCAAATGTTATACAATTGTACATACAATGACGGTATATTATTCGTGAAAAATTCATTATTCACACAATATTAGCACGACTCTGGACAGTGTAACAATAATAAATCAATATTAAACTACCTGTATGTGTATATCGATTGCCAATACGCTACAGGCCATTACTCGAAGCAAATACGTCAACGGCAATGTCAGGATCAAAATCCCTTTTAAAGACGTTTCACAGTGTCTTCACCTGGCTCGCATTTGATTGATATAATTACCCTGTAATCGTATCAGTCATCAATAAGTTTACCAACTCACAAGTCTGTTACTTGTAGATGCGTTTGTTTTACAGGAACCTCAGTGGCAATGGTGTTTGCGATATAACCACGCCACACTTGTCCATCACCAATCACTAGATCGCTTTGAAAGCAAAAAAGATTTTCTAGGTTCGCTCATATTATCCGTTAATTTGTTTACTTGCGTTCTACACACACACACACACACACACACACACACACACACACACACACACACACACACACCATAGACTATATTCCAAACTACGTAAATGTTCCTGTGATGTTTTTGTCATAGTCTTCAGTTTTTACCAATATACAATGAGTTACCGATTGGAAAGACAACCGCACTCTTGTGCTTAGCTATAGTGAAATAAACTGGTTCCGGAAGGCGTGGCAAGGAAAATTCAAGCAGTTGCAGTTAAACAATAATGAGACTACTGCACATAGTTTTCACGAGCAGATCTGGACAAATAAAATTCACAGATATTAATACTTTTTAGCAAATACAATGTGTTATTTTATAAAATATTATTGTAATAAACCACGGGTATGTGCTGTTTTTATTTACTGATCCGTTTGTGGCTTTGTTAGATTTTAGTGATTTATTGTTGATTATGGGAGTTGGTGATGGGAAGATATTTCTGAACCCGAGTCATTAGTCATTTTCTAGAAACAGACATCATGCTATAGAGTAATCATGAGACTTTATGATGAAATGTAGCATTTTTTTTTAAAATGGGCCATCCCTAATTTCTTAACATTCGGAATTATCTGGATATTTCTAGTCATAAATACGTAGTAATTTGAATTAGGAATAACCATTGGCATTAGGTGTCTATATTGCATGGCGTGATGTACTAATATTCGGATTGGCCTTAGATGTCTGTATTTGTATTGCACGGCTTGAAGTACTCATATTCGGATTAGAAAGGATTACTGGTGATGCATACAAACGTATCCGAAGAAAAACCAAACGTGTGAAAAAGATAGCAATGGCCTTCTTTCAGGTTTATTTTTAGATAGAGTTGGTAATTTTTGTTTTCTCCCTGTATTGAGTATTATTAATAGGCTACTCCTAAGAGGAAAGGCTAATGTAATCCGCTCAATTATACCTTTACATTTTTGGAAACTCTAAGGAACTGGCTTAACGCGAATCAACCCAGCAATTGTATTTGTCATTTAATTACTATTGTTTGCACTATTCCTTAGGCAACATACGCGACATTCCATAGTCGGTAGACCCAACAACGTTGAGCTTGCTGCAAGACAGGATTAATGACGACACCTATAACCGTAGAATTATTTTAAAAGGCAGATTGTATTTATTTTCTATGCATTTTGTTTTCCACAAAACGTATTGCCAGTGTCATAAAATATTAAAACTATTTCCTCACTCATTAGCATTGCCAGTGTCATATAAAAAAGCCTTAACAGCAAATAAAAACAGAAGACCCAACTGACATCAGTCATTTCGCCAAAATGCTATATTTTCGGAAATAAAAATAAAAAGCCAGAACAATGTATGTATGTATGTATGTATGTATGTATGTATGTATGTATGTATGTATGTATGTATGTATGTATGTATGTATGTATGTATGTATGTATGTATGTATGTATGTATGTATGTATGTATGTATGCACATACGCACGCAGGCAGGTAGGTAGGTTGCTGTTGTTGGGTTTAACGCCATTTTTCAGCACACGATAGGATATTCATGGCGGCTAGTATTAATGGTGGAGGAAGAAACCGGGAAATCACCGGAAAGATCCACCGACCCACGAGAAGCTACTGGCAAGCTTTCTCACATATCCACATTTGCGGAATCCTAGACTCGAACCCACGCAGACAGAGGTGAGATGGCAGTGATCCGTAACGGACAGCGCTTCAGACCACTTGGCCACTCCGGGCCCCAGGTATTTAGGTAGGCAGGCAGACAGGTAGGTAGGCCGACAGGCAGGTGGGTAGGTAGTTAGGTACTTAAATAAAAAAAGTGACACTTATACTTATTGAAAACAATATATTTCTTTTGATAAGTGTTAAATCAATGACTTTGCAAGACAGTATGCAACAAACACATGCAAATCCTAATTCTGGGTCCTCTTTCAAATAAAAGTGGTTGTCTGATGGGAATTTTGGGCCACACTTAAACCTTTTGTTACAGATAACATTTTTAAAGCTATTAAATATGGTTTCTTCAGACAAATGGCACGTTTGACTATTCAGCATCAAGAGGCTTTTCAAGACAAGGTATTTTCTTCAGACTTTATTTATTAAATGCATTGCTACTTGGTAAGTATGTTGAAAGACAAACATGAAATTAGTCCGATAATTCAGCCAATCAAATTAGTCTGATAAACCAGCCCTCCCCCCAGTCTCTGTTGATACTGATGGTCGAAACGTGGGTCTGATTTCACCTTCCTATTAAAATGTGCAATTTTGCTGCATTTAAATCCTTCCAGGACACACATGTGACCAGTTTAGACACTGGTATTTGGTGACAACCATATCTAGCGCGAAATTAAAAATGGCCACAGGACAGTTGTGCAATTTCACGTGAATTTAAACATTGGATGTTATTCGGAAATAGTATGTACATATCGCCAAAAGAACCCTTCGGTCGACGGTAGCTCAACAGCAGCGAGCAATACCGGAGATTGTATAAAATATACACTGATGCGTCCTAACAAGAATGGCAGCATATTTTTTTTATTGGTTTTAATGGCTAATCGATATCAGCCCCTAAACCGCCCGTCAATACTATTATAAGTATAGGGCTGATTTATCGGCCTGGTAGAGAGATCGGATAGATAAACAGGCATGTTTATGTCAAAAGAGACTACTTTAACCAGAAATAAAGAGGGAAACAATATATACACATTAATATAATCAACAGCATCTCTTTGTGTGCTGTTGTATATATTTACACAAGAACAAGCGCTTTGTGAATAACTAAAGAACCGGAAATGTGTATCGATTTGTTTGTACTTTAGACCAGCATTGTCTGAGAACAGTTTTGAACTGTTAAAGTACTTATCGACACTACAAAAAATTAAACACGGTCTTACTAAATACTAATACTAAGCCTGACAAAGTCACGTAGATCCTGACAAAGCCATACAAAGCCTGACATAGTTCCTGACAAAGCCATACAAAGCCTGACAGAGTTCTTGACAAAGCCATAAAAAGCCTGACAGTCATGCAAAGTCAAAATATAACAGCGTATTTATATCGTAAATTATATTGAATAAATCAACCAATTTTGAAAGACTAGTTTTCAACATAATTATGCAGAATTCAATGACCGAACGTGAATGAATTTGAACAATGATAAATTAAGAACAAAATCTTAATTATTATATAAATATTAATTTGACTGATTATGGGATGAATGTGCATTTTTGTACAATATATTGCACACAAAGTCAGACAAAATCATATTAAAAATATATATTTATCTTTTGCAATAGCAGTTTGAAGAATAAATAAACCGAGCCGACAGACTTTGGTTAAACATATGCCCTATTAATTGACCGCGATTAGGGAGATATATTCCGAAGTCAGACAAAGACATATTTGAAATGTTTGTTTTTTTTTTATTATTTTAAAATGTGTTAATTAGATAAACACATTACCAATATATGTTGACAAACTCAGCAAACCTGTCGATGTTTGAAAAAGCAGAAGTTAGGCGTACAAAGCATGACAAAGTCATACAAAGTGATAAAAAATTGTGTAGTTCTTCAACAATATATTCGTCTCTACATACAGCAATTGACAACCCATTACAGAAATAGGTGCGCTCACGCGTCGTCAGAATTGGTTGAATGTCTAAGTCAACATCAGAAAATTCCAAGTACGTGTGAGAGTTGAAGTTAATGCATAAGTTTGATATATTGAAAAATATTCTGCTCATACTTGCACTTTCATTTGGTAAGGGTGTTTTTTTTTATCTCTCTCTTTTTTGTCATGGTCTTCAGGTGGTCTACACCGTTTACGGCAGCCTACAAAATGGTTCTTCCTGTTATGCCAGAATAACGTGGAGTATTCATCCAAATAGAGCCAAAAAGTAAATCACTACCTAAAGTGAAGTTTTAGTGCCTATAACCATATTTGTCAAAATATTCATGCCATCACGAATCCTAACCTAAATAAAAAAAAGAGCGAAAACTAACTAGTTTTGTAAAATTCAACAAAGCATTTATTTCTATACAGTACAAAGTGAAATTGTAAAAATAACGGTATTGCGAATTAAATCCCAAATAACATTTGAATTTCAAGCAAATATTCTAGTTCTGAATAAACTTTAGTGGTATTCAAAATAATTTCCAACGGTGAAGGCGCTGATACGACTGTAATGACATGTAGTCTTTACTGTACTAATGTACAAGTAACCTGAATAGTAATGATGTGCCAACAGTCTTCTGTTGAATCACAGTAATATACTACAATTTATCCTTGCCTGAATTCATTATAATTTCAATTAAATGTCTCTGTATATGAATATTATGGAGCACTTGATATTTCCAGAGAAAGATAATTTTAAATAAATATTTTAAAATATATATAGCAATGCATACACAGGGGCCCCGAGTATCCAAGTGGTCTAAAGCGCTGTTTTTTACGGATCACTACCATTTCACCTCTGTTTGCGTGGGTTCGAGTCAAGGATTTGGCGAATGTAGATATGAGAGAAAGATTGCCAGTAGCTTCTCGTGGGTTGGTGGTTCTTTCCGGTGATTTCCCGGTTTCTTCCTCCACCAATAATACCGGCCGCCATGTATCGTGTGCTGAAAAATGGCGATAAGACCCACAACAACCACAACAACAACAATGCATACACATAAGTGTCTCAAAGTACCATAAGTCGTTTTAAAACTTGTTTCTGCTCTAATGCACTGAAATTTAACTTATGGAAAACACAATTGGGAGTGCAATAGAGATAAAGTGAACAAACGATAATCGCAGATTAATAAACTTATATACTGCATAATCAACATTTTGAAACTGTCCTTATTCTGTAGCGATGTAAACTGAGTTAAAGATAACGCGTGTCTACTCAGCCACTTATAATTGTAATACCTGTTATGTAATTGCCCCTCTTTGCCCTGTCTTTGTCCTGTAATTTCCTCTATTTGCCCTGTCTTTGTTATGTAATTGCCCCTCTTTGCCCTGTCTTTGTCATGTAATTGCCCCTCTTCGCACTGTCTTTGTTATGTAGTTCCCCCTCTTTGCCCTGTCTTTGTCATGTAATTTCCTCTATTTGCCCTGTCTTTGTCATGTAATTGCCCCTCTTTGCCCTGTCTTTGTCATGTAATTGCCCCTCTTTGCCCTGTCTTTGTTATGTAATCGCAACTCTTTGCCCTGTCTTTGTTATGTAATTGCAACTCTTTGCCCTGTCTTTGTCATGTAATTGCCCCTCTTTGCCCTGTCTTTGTCATGTAGTTGCCCCTCTTTCCACTGTATTTGTCATGTAGTTGCCCCTCTTTGCACTTTCTTCGCTTCTATTTGGTCTTCTTTGCGCAACTTCGCCTGTCTTTTGTGCGTCTTTGTCGTGTTTAATAGAACTGAAATCAACTGATACGTCTTGGGGATGAAACTTATTGTGGGCAAAACGAAACAATAATTAGAGCAAGTTACCGCAAAAACGTGTGTACTGTAGTATGCCAAATGACATCACATCTTTGATATTATATGGAAAAATATTAATTATCTTCAGATAAAAGAGTAGTAAATATTTCAGCCTCACCCCAAAAATCAAATGGCAAACACCATTATGTAAATTAGTTTGCTATGGCCATGTTAACTGTTTTATTAGGAGAAAATAATAAGCACAAAAACACTTTGCAAACGAGAGAGAGAGAGAGAGAGAGAGAGAGAGAGAGAGAGAGAGAGAGAGAGAGAGAGAGAGAGAGAGAGAGAGAGAGATGTAATTAGACGGCAAGAGATAGCTATACAATTATGAGACAAGAGTATATTATTCCCATCTTCAATTATTCATGTCACATGGGACGACCAGTACCTTAAATTGTTAGCTGTCTAGGTACTCATTTTCAGTTAAGCTATTCACTCTATACATAATCGTATGCTGCCCCACTCTGTGATTATGATTTTTAATGTAGCTTTAACAATTGTTCAGTCATATCGTTACGATATCTGCAGTGTGGCAGTTAATTTATAGTGATTTCGAGCAGAGGCACCATGTCGCAGACATGTAGCATGATGTACCACCCAGTCACATTATCCTGACACCAGGCCGACCAGTCCTAACACTAATCTCCTAATGCTGAGCGCTAAGCGAGACAGCTGTTTGAACCGTTTTTGTGAGTCTTTGGTATGACTCAACTGGGGATCGAACCCACGACCTCCCGCATTTGTGGCGGACGCTCTAACCACTAGACCATCGGAGCGATCCTATAGCCGTGAAGATTGAATTTTAATGGCTTTGGAATCCAGTGCTTTTTTAACATAAAGAACAGAGGCCTAGAAAAGTCATTTTCTAGTGATAAATGTCATTTTCTACCTCCCAACATGTTCACTTTATCTCTTTTCTATTTTATTTGCACATTCTTGAAAATTGTACAAAATGACAAGATTAGAAATGGAACAAATGACAAAACAAAGGAGGATGGACTATTATATTTTCCGACTTTGAATATTTCTGTTCTCCACGTGCATATGTATGTGCTTGAACAATGTCAAACAACTCCTCATTCACTATTATATAGACACTTCGAGCATCTAGGTATGTTTGGCAGTAGTCTGTATACATGCATAAAGTTGTCAAATTTTGTGTAGGGCTAGGAGGATGACGATCGTTTTTCATAATGGCCGCAAGAGACTCTAAAGTATAAAGAACATTTGATAAATATTTTTTTTTCTATTGACGAGCTCAATTTTCTTCTATGAGTATTTCGAGAGATGGAGCAGATCTATGATGTCATCCATAGAATTAATACATTTGGAGTCGCGGATCAAATGCAGGTTAAATTAGTGGACAATGTAAGGGGCGATGCTACATGAATGTATAACTGTTGGGTCGAGTAAACGTCAGCAAGATAACAAAGGAGAACAGCGTGTAAACAAGTTAAATTCTTCTGAATTTTTCTTTCTGCCTTATAATGGAAGTTCATGCAATTTTTGCGAAGATTTTTGTAAATGTCTATGCAATGTTCTCTTCTCCCCAACTGTTATGAGAATTTTTTTTTCATAAAAGTCTTAGCAATGTTCTATGTTCTATGCAATGGAGAGAGAGAGAGAGAGAGAGAGAGAGAGAGAGAGAGAGAGAGAGAGAGAGAGAGAGAGAGAGAGAGAGAGAGAGAGAGAGAGAGAGAGAGAGAGAGAGAGAGAGAGATTCAGGCTCTTTTGAAGATAAAGCTTGGTGTCACTCAAAACCGTGTAGACATGGCTACATTTCTGCTTTGGGGGAATTTCGCAGTAAGAGAGGCAGGGACCACTGTAAGAAAAGAGAAGAGTGTGTCTTCTGATCCCGGGACGGACTCTGTAATGAAGAGAGAGAAGTCTCATTCTGACTCTGGGACAGAGTGATTTTATTTAGATATATAGATATATAATGCTACATTCAAGCGATACATGTTATAAAGCCTTTATATTTAAAATACATGAAGTACATAAAAAGGTATACTTTCTACACTGAACTTACCAACTTCATATATTTGTATAATTTCAGCCTTTTAAAATATATAGATAATTGAATATCGAATAATTCAAAAAGCATAATTTCAATGCAACAGCCATTTAAAAGAAATATATAGATTATTAATTTGGAATAAGTTACTAAAGCATTGTTCTCTATCGCTCAAGGAATCTCCAATTTCCAGATAAAATCTAAAAATGAAGTTGGTATCAATTTAGTCTTTCTCATAATACATACATGAATACAAATGAACATAAGTTATATTGAAACAAATAAACATTCATTACATTATAATGTGAATTTATTTTCCAATGTGAGAGGGATTACATTCATAATGCTTTTTACTAAAAATTGTATCATTATACAATAATAAAAACTAGGCTTGGAACAACGTAATTGGCACTGCTGTGTATACACTAGAGGTAAAAGGTGACAACTATTACGTCGATTTGTATGATTTTAAGATTGACATTAAAAGATCTGATCAGAGATATAAATCGTAGCATTTTGACATTGTTACAATTTATAAATGTTATTTATTTAGCGATATTTTTTTCAATCTAAGAAACATTCGAATGACTTATGTAAAAGAAGGCTTGTTGGACGTAGGAAAACAATAAAGGGGCTAAATTTAAGGTGAATAAACAGGTAAATTGTTTTACTAAAAAAAAAACGTATGTGTTACACAATAGAATACTGATTACTTTGAATTTTATTTTGCATATGAGACTGTGAGGCACTGAATTACTAGAAATTTAATGTAAAAACCGAAGGGACGATACTTCTTAAGTTTGAGGAATGTAATAATTGTAATATTCAGTTAAATCACTGGAACGAAGCGGTCTTAAATGTACAACAAGACAAAGAACATACACATTTTTAGGTCTATATGTGTAGCAGTATTCAAAGTATATTCAGTTTATTTCTAGCTGACCTATTCTTTAGGGAACTATTAAAGCTAAGTTGCTGTACATCATTTCATTGATTCTTTTAATTTCTTTCGTAACCTGGCCATTCCTTGGGGTGACAATGATGACTTTGTAACAGTCTATCTTCATTTTGTCTTCTTCTCCACTTCTCTTTGGGAGTTTACAAAGTCCATGCCTCTCCAGTCTCTGATATTATCTTCCCACCTCTTCTTATGTCTGCCTTGTTTTCTAGTTCTTCTCACTGTGCCATGTAGGATTGTCTTTGACAGTCCAGCTGAGCGTGAGACGTAACTATACTATCTTAGTCCGAGTTTATTCTTAGTCTGGTAAGCAGATCTTCATATGATCCAATTGTACCTTGGATTCTAGTACGCACCTCCACATTAAAAACGTGGTCTAAGTATGAGATTTCCAGGATCCTTTGATAACATCTCATCTCTAAGGCATGGATTCTTCCGTCTAGTTCTGCTGTTAAATCCCATGGCTCACATGCATACGGGAATATGGACATTACAAAAGAGCGTGTAGGTTTGATCTTTGACCCAGTCATGATGTTGATATGCTTCCATCCTAGCTAGAGCAGTTCATGAATGCGCAATCCTGGTAGAAAACTCAGGTTTAAAGCATCATCGCAGGCGATAACACTTAAGTACTTGAAAATTGTCAACGTGAACAGCTTCTGTTCGATTACTGTTATTTTCTTTTGGATACCATTCGTATTATTTGTCATTAGCTTGATCATCTGGCGGCAAGCCATCGATATCATCAGCGAAGCACAGGAGGTGATTGGTCTGCTTCCATCACTGACACTACCTTCATGATCTTCCTCGGCAACGTTCATAATCATTTCCAGGTAGATGACGAAGAGAGTGCTGAGAAAAGGCTCTCCTAACTTATTCCGACTGTGGTTCCAAACAAGTCTCCAATGTTGCCATTGACGAGAACTGCATTAGTCGCCTTGTTATGCAGGTTTTTCATGGCGATGATTAATCTTGCATCAATGATGGCCCACAAGGCTAAAAAACATATCTTGTAGAGAGACTTTCCGAAGTCAATAAAGACATGATAGAGGTCACGTTGAGGCCGAAGATATTTGTTTAAAGAAGATTTTAAGATTGAAATTTTGTTCTGTCATCAACAGCAAGTGATGGTCGCTTCTTTTATTAGCTTCTGGAAAGCTACATGTTCTGGCAACGCTAGACATGACCTACTTCCTCACCAAGATGTAGTCACTCTGATTGTGATGTCTTCCGTGCGGGCCGTGCGAAGTCCATCTATTAGAATTTGTGTGGTCTAAGGGTGTTCGTTAGCACTAGGTTATTGTAGGTGTCGAAGTCTAGGAGATTGAGACCTCTCTCATTGGTCTGTTTATTACAATATGGACCACAAACGTCTTGCCAGTCTGCCTGAGCGTCTTTTCCTACTTTGGCATTCAAATCTCCTTGAATGACAAGAATATCCATCTAGGGTATCTGGTTTATGAGGCATTGAAACTGGTTTTATCCATGTGGCCTTTGAGATCATCTTAGAACCTTTCACCCTTTCCGTTCGCTAAGATTTTGCGCTGTGATGCCATGTGAC
This sequence comes from Potamilus streckersoni, assembly GCA_016746295.1. NCBI lineage: Eukaryota > Metazoa > Mollusca > Bivalvia > Unionida > Unionidae > Potamilus > Potamilus streckersoni. The sequence goes on along the minus strand of JAEAOA010000362.1, from coordinate 1,156,438 downwards.
CATCACCCTATTCCTCACATAGTCAGGAAGTCTTGTGGATGATGGAGTGTCTTAAACCTTTCCTTGTAACTTTCATCTTGCCCACTGCCTGTACAGTCCTATGAAGGTCTTAGTGCTGAGGTTATTGCACATATTAACGACTAACGAGTAATCGTTAACTTTCACCGTGTTGTGATACCTTTGAATTATAGTATTAATCCGCGTATGTATTGACCACCAATTAGGTTTTTGTTATTATATGTAGTTAAGCTATCGGCTCGGCTCTAAACTTTTCTTTGTCACCTCATCTGAGAATAAAAACGCTGACAACAGCTACAGAGGTAACAAACCCCCAGAGAATGGTTAATATAAATTGTTAGTATCTATGTTTGTTGGTCACGTGAAAATACCAAAATATTTTCATTGGAGAATGACTATACACCATATGACAGATTGTGCTGGTTTACTGGCCTTCGTCAACCATTGTTTATATCGCCAAGTCTACTCTGAAATTCTGGGACTGAAAACAGCCATGTTCAAGAGTTTTCCTGGAAGAAAAGGTATTCTACCCTCTTCAGTCTCTTTCGATGACAATATTGTAAAACGTTTATGGTGGAACAACGTCTTGTTTATGAAAAGAGATCTTGTCAGGAGCATTACAGTCGATAAATTTGTAATGTATTTGTCTGCTTCTACCGCCCTCCTCCTAGTAGAAAAAACAAGCTGACAGAATCTCTCTTTTTGGAGCAGTTTCCAAATCTCCTGGAGTATGGAAATTCTATAGATGGCAACCTAATTATTCTTGGTGATTTCAACATTTTCTGTGACAGTCCTGAAAATCCATGCACATCAAATCTCATAAATCTCACGTTTTCAACCTCAAACAGTCAGTTAGCCAACCCACCCATAAACATGGTCACATTTTAGATTGAATTCTTTACAGACCTGATGATAATATTCTTCAATCCTCCCTGGTGTCCTGAGAACTTTCATCAGATCACCTCTGCAGTATATGCCATCTTGACGTATCAGTCTCTAATCCTCCAACTTTATTTGCTACCAAGAGAAACCTCCGTGTGATAAACAGAACCAAACTGATGCACGACATTCAAGCAAACCTAAAAACTAGCTTACCTACTACAGCAGAACAACTTGATAACTGCCTGCGTTCATTGCTCGACAACCATACCCTAGCAACCAAGTGCAAAGTAGCAATTCAGAAGTGTTATCCGTGTTATAGCAGTGTTAGGGACCAGCTTCGCACTGCTAAAAGAGACCGTCATAAAGCTGAGAGACTTTGGCTTTCCATCAGACTCACTATTCATAAGGAGATTTATGATGCCGCTAAGAAGAATGTCACAAACATAGTCCATGTAGCGAAATCGGCCCACTACAGTACTAAAATCATGGAAATTTACAGCTGCAAAGAGCTATTTGAGATTACTAACAAGCTACTGTCAAGGAAGAAATGTATACCACTTCCAGCTACCTTCTCTCAAGTCGACCTTACGGACCTGTTTGCAAATTTCTTCCGTGACAAAGTACATACAGTCAGAGATAAACATGACAACACAATTTCAGTTGACTCGTCTTCCCCATACAGTTGCAATACAGACTTTCAGCGGCAACCATTAGCAGCATTTGAACCTGTCTCTATGGATTTCATACATGCAGTTGTGATGAAGAGTGCACCAAAGTCATGTGAACTGGATCCGATTTCGACGTCACTGCTGCTAGAGTGCTTGGATCCAATATTGCCTTCACTAACTGATGTTATTAATACGTCTCTCTCATCTGGGGAATTCTCATCATTTTACAAAACTGCCATCGTAAAACCTCTGCTGAAGAAACCAACACTTGACCATAATGATCAAAAGAACTACCGCCCAGTTTAGAATCTCCCATTCATGTCAAAAATTTTAGAAAAAGTTGTTCTATCCCAACTTGTATTTCATCTGAATTCAAACAGTCTTTTTAACAATTTGCAGTCTGCATATCGCCCTCGCCACAGTACTAAACCAGCTTTTCTGAAAGTAGTCAACGACCTTGTCTCTGCTTTGGATGGTGGAAAGACTACAGTCCTCTCTCTCCTTGACTTGTCTGCAGCATTTGACACTATAGACCATGATATATTAATTCACCGTCTCCAGCATGTTTCGGCATTCACGATACGGCCTTACTATGGTTCAAGTCCTATTTGGTCAACAGGACACAAATTGTGTCGCAAATGAAAAACACTCCAGCCCAGTTGATCTGTGCTGTGGTGTTCCACAGGGGTCTGTTATTGGACCTATTCTCTTCATTCTCTACACACAGCCACTCTCAAGTGTCATAGATCATCATCCAGTGTCTCACCAATTGTATGCTGATGACACCCAAATATACAAATCTAGCCATCCTGCTGAAGCTGAAGCTACCTTCCAGGATACTGAGAGGTGCATTTCTGATGTGAAATCATGGATGACATGTAACAAGATGCAGATGAATGATACAACTGAAGCCATCCTGATTACAAAACAAAGACTTTCTCGTTCACATCCTTTACCTCAGACAATAAATATTAGCAAAACCAACATTAAATTCAAGCAGTCAGTACGAAACCTCAGTGTCACTCTTGACAGTACTCTCTCATTGCATCCACATGTCATGAGCATATGCTGGGCTGCATTTCTTGAGCTGAGACTCATCAGCTCCATTTGCAAGTATCTGTCAGTTGTTGCCACTAAATCATGAGTGTGTTCCTTAGTACTTTCAAGACTGAACTATTGTAATTCAATTCTGTCTGGTTCATCTAAATACCTACTTCAGAAACTTCAAAACACTGCTGCTCGGATCATCCTTAGAGTACCACGATCAGAGCATGCCTCTCCGCTGCTCTGTACCCTATACTGGCTATCCATACGATCAAGAATTAAACACAAAATTTGTGCTCTGTGCTACGTTTCACTGACGGGCTCCAGTCCAACATACCTCTGACCTCATCCATGTGTATACACCTGCAAGATGCTTACGCTCCTCTTCTGACACTTGCAATCTCAATATTCCCACTATGAAATTGAAATCATATGGACAACGTTCTTTTGCATACCAGGGCCCAGCAACGTGGAACGAATTGCCCACTGCACTTAGACACAAAGATACAGTGATCTCATTCAAGAGCGCCCTTAAAACCCATCTCTTTCAAGTATAAGAACAGTCATAATAACCTAATAATGTATCCTTTTTAACGTATCCTTACCTTAACTATTTACAGCATATGTTCTGTTTCTAATTTTTGTGGTGTTTGTTTTTAATTTTTGTAATCATTTCATTATATATGTTGTTTTTAAAAATTCTTTTTAGACGTTGTCAAATGTTATAAAGTGCTTAGAGCTTCTATATAAAGTCACGCAATTATTCTTCTTCTTCTTCTTCTTCTTCTTCTTCTTCTTCTTCTTCTTCTTCTTCTTCTTCTTCTTCTTCTTCTTCTTCTTCTTCTTCTTCTTCTTCTTATTATTATTATTATTATTATTATTATTATTATTAGTAGTAGTAGTAGTAGTAGTAGTAGTAGTAGTAGTAGTAGTAGTAGTAGTAGTATTTTTATTTTTATTTTTATTATTTCAAATCAGTAACTCGCTAAATCCTTCTGCACACCAGATGATCACCATCTAAAGGATTTTAGAAGAGAGGTACATTGTATGTATGATGAATTACATATATACATAAAAGAGACAAAATTTTGTACAGCACCTGCATAATAATAAATCCGGTTCGATTGATAAATTAATGAAAGAATTTTTCAAATGTAGAAACTCTATCCTATTATTCTGTTTAACAAAAGAAATTGAAAACGTTTTTTTCAGAAATGGGCGTTTTCAAGATCTTGGCCTAAGTAATACCTTCTACTATTACACAAAATGGGTTAAATGCAAGATGTTAATATCGAGGAATAACTAGTTATAGTTTTTTTTTTAATTAAGCTTTATTCCAGTGCATTGAATTAACTGACAACAAAGCAAGTCAGAATCAGCAATGAATCACAGCTGCTGTATCATTGTTGTCGATTTGGAAATGGAAAATAACTTCATAGAGACGCGAACAGCGTCGAGTCAGTTTTCTTCAGCAAAAATAATTTCGGTGTCTGAAAGATAATGCAATATCCATTTATTTATTCTAGCTCACAAAGTGCTCATTTTTATTGCTGAAGTTACAACTTCTCTAGGCAAAAACAGACAGCCCCTGGGTCAAAGCTGAAATAATTAGAGATCCCCACATCATAGCCATATATAAACGTACTGGACATATAAAGATGATTTCAGACATGCAACTAAAATCATGTTGGAATCCTGGTTTTATTCTTATGTTCTTTGACTAGTTTTGTTTATGTGTGTGTAGTTGGGGCTGGGGATAACGCAGGTGAGCGCCTGGGCATGCATGTTATAAACAGTCGTTTGTCTTGATTTTATAACCACGTGCGCGACTATACATTAATAACTTTTATACGGGAGGAAAAACAACAACAACAAAAAAAAGAACACAAAAAACGCTACGTCATGCATAACAAGATATACTTCCAATCAGTTAACCGAGTGACTTCATTATATTCGTGTAATTTAAAAGCTGCTGGAAAAAATGTTGATGTGATTTACTTATGTGAATGTATGTTATTGTTTAATTCCATTATTTTCTTGAAGGTATTTGATTCTTCTATTTTCAGTCAGCGGTCTTAATATGCATCAGTATCTAAGAATCACCCTTCGTTTCTCTGTTCTTTATTGACGGAGAATTATTTTGATGTTGGCTTTCTTGTCATTACTCTCGTTTATCCAGCAACAGATGATATGTGTATTACTTGTAAGTCACATGCTTATACTTTATTTCAGATTCTAGTAATTTCTATCCTCTACAAAGGTTTCTCATATTCCCTACACGTGCTTGGTGTTTTGTACATCCTGAGCAAACCTAACACAATAGACTATATAATTACAGTTTACTTGGTATTCTTTGACTTTACCTGCTTGCTTCTTTTTGGAATTAAGGTTCACGATGTTGTGATGGGTATATTACAAAGTAAGCCATACCCGTAGTTTGCACTGCAGGATACAAGATGACGCTTCGACTATATAAAAATGTTAGAAAATTGACCATTTATTTACAACAAATATGAAAAGATTTTTGCTAAAGTGTATAAACGTGTTTATCTGATATGATTATAAGCTGCAATACATTAATAATTCGTGTAACTCACTTTTTTATAATATGCATCACTCGAATTCAAAAACCATGTATGTATGTATGTATGTATGTATGTATGTATGTATGTATGTATGTATGTATGTATGTATGTATGTATGTATGTATGTATGTATGTATGTATGTATGTATGTATGTATGTATGTATGTATGTATGTATGTACGTGATAGTACTATCAACAGATGGCATTATGTATCGTACATGCATTAACATACTCAGTTAATGTCTGACGCATCCATAAGTACTTTCATTAATATTTTACTTCGTATTGTCCTCCATGAACAATGATCTAAAGGGATAACTAGTCGATAACAATTTCAATTTCTGTCTCCCTAGTGGCCAATACTTTTATCAGTAAATTCGGAAAGCCGTGAATACTATTAACTAAGGAGATCAACTTTAGCGGAAATTTCATTATTTTGTGTACTCTAGGACTGCATAATCTCTGATATAGTTCTTTACGTTTCTATATTTACCTGCGTACCCAGCTATCTATTTATCTAGTATTTTCTCTTTATCTCTCTGCCGCTTTTTCGTTGCAAATTTTGAATTCAATCTTTAGGAATAATCTGAATTTACTTTACATTATAGATTAAGCTCTTTGACTCGTTACTTGAAAAATTCTTGCAACCATAGATAACTTGTTTTCTTAAAGCTTTACTTTCATAAATATTGATTGTATTGCACAAAACGATAAAGCGGCCAGATCCGGACGAAAATCGAAACATACGACGTAATGTAAATACAAAAGCCTGTGCTCAGTATTAATCCATTTAAATGCCAATATAACACACTGCAGATCGTAAATCCAATTTCACATTGTCTCTTGGAATATTGAGTACCTATTAAATTGTTGCTACCCTGAAAAGTCTATGCCAAAACCAATTTCTTGTTCTTTAATCTACATTTGACATTTACTAAATTAAGCTTTGTCGTATCCCAGCCTTGCGTGCTGTTCAGTGTTTGCATGTCTGAATCTGTAATATAATATATTAATTGGTCAAGAGCTGTAAGTCTCTCTCTCTCTCTCTCTCTCTCTCTCTCTCTCTCTCTCTCTCTCTCTCTCTCTCTCTCTCTCTCTCTCTCTCTCTCTCTCTCTCTCTCTCTCTCTCTCTGTAATGTAAAATATGCAACATATATGCAAATTAAGCAACAGTCCCTCAAAGAGACGAAAGTTCTACTGACTGATACGAATTTCCAAGTAATCAAATAGGATTATTTTTCTTCTCCTTTTAACTGCGAAGTGTTAAAACCATCTTTGATATTTTTCAGCATTAACAAGATGTTCAAATTAGTTGCTGTGGTGGACATATTGCATATAGACTGGGCAATCAGTTTCATTTGAGAATAACAAGGAATCATATGAAGTCTTCTGGTAATATAAGTCTCCGTTGTGGAGGAGAAACGAAAACAAGATTTTCAAAATGGATGACATGGTAATAGCAATGACAAAAATAATAAATGCAATAAATATGTTGAAATGAAAACTATAGAATAAGTACTTTCGTTTTTTAGGATTTTATTTACAAGATAAATGTAAATCTCCCACCTGTTGTGATACATTCTGCACTTAACAGCAGCATGAAGTGGATTAGAGCTAACAACATGGCAAACACACTTGGATTCTAATTAACACTAAATGACTGTTTTCCTACATAGAAACCTATTTCAGTTATCAGTCTTAATGAATGTGAATAACATACACTCATCTCCTTAGCATGCCTATTATTTGAACCATTTTACCCAGATGTGAGTTTATAAACTCAGTGACACATGAATATGGAAGCAAAGAGGAACTTGATTTTTACATTTACACAGGTCAAAAAATAGATTTTTACGTTTCAGCCTAAATTTAGGTTTTCCTCCTTTGACGATAATAACACACACACACACACGCACGCACGCGCGCGCTAAACAATACATATTTGCATTCCGGCAAAAAGAAGCAAAATTATCTTGAATAATGAATACGGTAAGCTAAAGGAAAAGAATAAAATAACATGACAATTAACTACATGCAACAAACTCGGTTTAGAGATGTGATGAGTTTTAGATACTGCATCCATATCTGTACTAATGTGAGATTATTCCAATACATATTGCATCGCAAGTGTGACAATACATCGATGTTGTATTGCTTAAAGGCGATATAGCGCGATACACAAGAATAAAGGACGAAATTACAAAGAAAATGGAAGATATTTGCATCATTCAATAAAAATATAAAAGATTTTGTTTACGTATTGTAATAAATTTGAATTATGCGCATTTGGTTATAGTTTTAATGTATTCTTAATACATTTTAATTATTTGGAAATATTTCTAAGCCCGAAATAATTAGCCAATTACTAGGAGCAAACGTCACGGAGTGACGTGTTAGTGAGTTTATATGATGTTATGGTTTACTTTTGGTGAATTCAGGTCAGAGCCGCATGAGTGTCCCTGTCGTTCCATAGTCCCTATTAAAATATATTGGTGTACATTGGTTGTGTGACTGCAGGTGCAGTATTTATGGCTGGAGACTGGTAAACTACACAATGGAATAAACAAGAAGGGACTGTTTCGTCGTAGGCAGATACCGTGTATGTCGTTATGGTGGAAATGTGATGCAATTGTACAGGCGAAATGTGGCACGAAACCATGATTTGACTGGCCAAAGTTGCCGTAGTAACATTAGTTCCCTGTGTTAGGGGATAGTTGTATAGTTTTACGACTTAAACTGCTAACAGTACGGAGTTGATGACGAGAAATCATGAAGATGTGCGGTTGATAGACATTTGGAAAATTGAGAGATCTGTGGTCTTGTGTTAATTAGAGTAAAATTAGATATAGAACGGACACATTGGCTTTCTAATTTACAACAGAAGTTGTATGGAAGTTATGGGATTAAGGGAGACTTATGACTTATAGCGGAATCGAGCCAGGGTTTGACACTTCTCGGTCAAAGCAAAGACCTCTGGTTTGTAAAAGTATTATCATCCAGATTTACGAACGCAAAGGAAATCGCCAATCCAACGACAGCCATAGAAAAATCTCTCTACTCTGCATCGCAAGGTCCACACCATGTTACTGCTGAACAGACTCACAGAGCACCTTGATCATGTCCTACTGCCATGAAGTCAGTGTGGCTTCAGAAAAGAGAGGCACCATCGACATGATCTTTGCTGCCAGGCAGATGCTAGAAAAGTATCCGGAAAAAATGTCCAGCTATACATCACCTTCATAGACCTGACTAAGGCATTTGACACTGACAGCCAGGAAGGCCTTTGGAAACTCACTTCCAAATTTGGATACCCAGATGTCTTCTTTGAAATGGTGAAGAAATTTCGTGATGACATGCTTTCCAGAGAACAGGATATTTGTAACTATTCCGAACCCTTTGCCGTTACCAATGGTCTGAAATAAGGATACGTTTTTTCCCCCACTTTCTTCAGCCTCATGTTCCCCGCTATGCATGCTGATGTATTCATTCAAGGACAGTAATGTGGGAGTCGGTCTCCGATACCGTCTGGATGAGAAGTTGTTTAACCTAAGGAGGCTTCAAAACCAAAACCAAAGTCTAAGGTGAGAACATTTGCGACTTCCTGTTTGCAGAGGACTATTCCATCAACTCCAGCAGGATGGCAGGATGCAACAGAGCATGAGCCTCTTTTCCCCAGCGTGCAACAACTTCGGACTCACCATCTCCACCAGCAAGACTGAAGTTCTGCATGAGACAGCTCCTGGAAAAGATTATCTGTAGTCATCATTCACTGTCAGTGGCCAAAAACCCCAAACATCTGGACAGGTTCAGACACCTCGACAGCACCCTCTCACAAACAGTCCATATAGATGATGATGTCAACACCAGGATTGCCAAAGCCAGCGTATCATTTGGCAGACTCCGCTCAAATGTCTGGGATCCGCTCGAATGTCTGGCATCAAGCCTGCCACGAAACTCAAAGTCTACGCAGTGGTTGTTTTCCCCACCCTCTTCTATGCTTGCAAAGCCTGGACTGTGTATAGCCGCCATTTTTTTTTTTAAAAAGTGAATCACTTCCACCTGAGCTCCCTGAGAAAACGGCTGAAGATCAGATGGCAGGACAAGGTTCCGAACACAGAGGTACTCACTCAGGCCGGCATGACAAGCATCCACACCATGCTGTGCAAGGCACAAATCCGATGGACTGGACATGTCCGCATGCCAAAAGAACGCCTGCCCAAGAAGGTGTTCTATAGAGAGATACAGCAAGGTAAGATATCCCACGGTGGTCAAAAGAGGAGATACGAGGCCTCAAGGCCTCGCTGGAGACCTTTGGCGTTGACCCTGACAGCTAGGAGAGTGCCGCTGAAGATCGATCTACTTGACGCAATCAAGTCAATGCCGGTGCGGCAGCCTATAGACAGAAAAGGCTGATGGACGCAGCTGAAAAACGTGTTCTGCGCAAATCCTGGAACACCATTTCCGCAGCTCCCAGTCAGCAACCTGTTCATCCAAGTCCCCACTGCAACATGGCTCTTCCGGGCCCGAATTATACTGATCAGCCATCTCCGGACCCACCCAAAATGAATCGATAAAATAGAATGGTCCTCATCGACACCGATGGACGAACATCATTAGCCGTTTGATATTAGACAATCCTTCAGGGATTTCGATTCAGTGCTATCTTTTTTGGAACTTTGCATTATTCACCCTTGCTAAAATCTCTTTGCATTTTCTAAAGAAGGTATTTGGGAAAATTTAATACGCTTGGCCCAGTTAGGATTTCAGCTCATTTTAATGTTGGTGTAAAAGTTGAGTCAGAATGCCGAAATATATTGCTAGAGGAGTCATTTCTCTTACAAAGTCTTTAAATTTTCACTTTATTAGCAGCTAAATCCCAAAATGAAACAGTAAACCCTAACGAAAATCTATTCTTGATCCGCCGACAATATCAACAGCACACAAGACTGGTCATGTATTACACAAGATTGGTGATATCATGTATCATGTAAAATATTGTTTCTGCATGTACGACATTTTTGAAATTAGTTTTGCACACATTTTCCCTTGATACCATATCGTCTCACAGTATTCAACTTACAGACATTTTATACATTATATTTTCCCTTCCTTGACCCAAACACAGTCTCTCAATGTTAAACCTATTGACATTAAATTCATCTTGTGCAATTATACAAATTTATTTCAAGATGGCCCCCGTAATGTTAATTCCCATTAACTCTGTACAGTCTTGCTTCGCCCCATAACGTTCTACCATTACTAAAGCAAGTAATTATTATTCTCTTTACGCCTCATTTATAATTTCCACTACGAGAAACAAAGATACAAAAGAATTTGCACAATAAGCTAGAGTTGTGGGAAAACGTAATAATAATAATAATAATAATAATAATAATAATAATAATAATAATAATAATAATAATAATAATAATAATAATAATAATAATAATAATAATAACTCCATGGCATTAGAGGAGGAGGATGCGCACGAGGAAACTGATAGGAATGAAGCTGAAGTAGGATTAGTTAAACAGAGCATCTACGGACTAAAATTATTTATTTAAGAAGAGGTGACAAATGTTCGCACCTGCAGTATCTAGTATTTCCCTTATTTGGCCATATTCGTTATCAGTTCTCTTATTTGACTCAGTACATAACATTTCTATAGAGGGACTGGAAGTCTTTGGCTGAGCTTATTCCTTATAAACTTTGATATTGCAAGTCAGGACGTAAATGCCGTTTTTTCCCCTGATATATCCTAAGATTTTAATTGATATTGCACGTCAAGACTTAAATGGCGTTTTTGCTGACACATTATAATCTCGAACTGATATTGCAAACATAGTTGAAAAAATCTTGCAAGGGCCGTGTTCAAACTTATTAGACGCCCACTTTCGGATAAGCCGAAATTTGGCTGGAAATCGTATTTTGAAAAACAAGTGTATTCTTTGTTTCATGTTACTTTCTAAATGTATTGATTTAACTATTCATGTAATTATCTTTGTTCGAGTACGAGAGATCCAGTATGAATATGACCTACCTTCATCACACTTCCTAAAGTCTAGCGGCATCCTTTGCAGTTTTAATTCAAGTTATATTACCATTTTTCAACTTAATATATTTCCTCCTACTTACTCAACATTTGTCACTCTTTCACCCTTGTATATCTTTCCTCATCCATTCACGACTACATATATATCGTACTCCACTAAGGAAAGAATGACAGCCAGACCCCCCCCCCCAATAAATCCAGAATACAACATGAAACAAGCTATACATTCATGTCAATGCATACCATGCATGGTGGCATTCATGTGTGTTTTCAGAATCTTATTTCTTGCAGTGTTAGAAATATTTGATCATATCGTACTATGGCCCATCACATAAGATGTGTTACCGTGTATGTAACCAGTCTATTGTCAGAGGAAAATTGCAAACGCAGAATGTGGTCAAAACAATTGAAAACCACATTTATGTGTATGTTATCATGCCATATGAATGTAACCGAGTTAATGTGACTGAATAAGATGGCATAATGAGTGTGACAGTAAGATGGCATAATGAATGTGACGCAATAAGATGGCATAATTGTTACTAGGATACTATTATACAAGTGAAATGTAGATTAAATATGAAGAGAAAAATGATGCCAAAATGGCATAAAAGTTCTTATTATAAAAAGTTCTTATTATAATGGTGATAAGGGGAGTAGGTATCGAATAGACTGACTGCTACTGCTTACAACCGCATGTCTACTCAGTCATATAAAGCTGAATTGACATTCTCACCCGTTCCTTAGCACTGTTTTCCCTTTCGCTGGAAATGGCTCATTGGTCCATTTAATCACATAAATTTGGTTGACCCGTTAAAGGGCGGTTAAGTTTACTTTGTGGTTGGATTATGAAACTAATCACAACTCCTTCACGCATATTTTTAAGCAAGGTCAAATAGTTTTACATGGTCGTATTATGAGATAGGAAAGATAAAGGAGGAAGAAACATAACAAAATTTGGGAAAATATGAATAAAGATGGTGCTAGATCTTGAATACATAGCAAAAGCAGGAATATGGGAACTTGGAGGAAGACAAAAATCGCATGCATCAGATCTTGCTTATTCCACTAAAGAAAGAATGACAGGGAGTGGAAAAGTAATAAATTAACAATGTAACATGAAACAAACTTTTTTGTTTTATCTATATCTATTTAGTGTTAGAAATATGGGATAATAGTGTATTTTGCACATGAAAATAACTAAAAATTTATTACTTAAATTATATTATGCAATCATGGTCATATATATTAACCCGAAATTATAATATTTAGGACCTTTTTCGGAGAAACAAAAATATACACTGAATGGCCATGTTAATGAGGTATGTATTTATCGACGTATGTATTTATCGACTTAATGAACATGTTTCTGCGAAATGAAATAATTTAAACGCTAGAAAAAATATTACAGATACGCATACTATTGGGTTGCGTTTATTTCTACTCATGCTATTGTCTTCTTCTCCGACAGATTCTCAACGAACGCATTCTTACGTCATTTTTGGATTTCTCACCATTTGAATGTCAATATAGGAAGAAAGGACGTTGCATTCAGGTGTCCAGTATTATGCTAATGGAGATGCTAATATCACTTTTATGGGGGGAAAAATCACGATTCCTTTAAGCCACGAATAAAAATATTTAAATTTTTCACCTTCGAGATGAAATATAACCGTTATTCCCAATTAGAAAGCAAAATTTTTTTTTCATTTTATGCTCGAACTTAATGACGAGAAAATGTACTGTAAAACAGATTCAAGTTGCAGATATCTTACTGGATAGAGCGTTTATGTTCTGCAGTGTTTTGTGATTATTCGCTCAGAAAATATAAAGTTGCACAATATCCCTTCCCAATTCAAAGTAAACTAGCAGACATTACAAAAAATAATTTGAATTTAAACTCGAATCGTCCTCAGTGGCAGGTGACCACATTTAACATTCGGCTACATGAACGTATGAAAAAGCGACTCATGGGTATAATGCTATCCGTGTCAATTGACGAACTGTAAAAAGTTGTCATATTTTTTTCTCACTCCAATGAATATCACCAATATTTGGCTCACAAAATCCAGTAATTCACGGTTAGGCATAAAATAAATATTATTTTCAGTCTTATATTAGTGTAGCCCATTAAATCAAATAATTGTTTTGTATTACTGGAATGCTACCGTTTACGATCAACGGGAACCTTAATTGACCTTTAATATTTATAAGAGACCAGCCCAGTTAAATTGAAATAAACTGTCAATGAACAAATTTCTGAGTGCGAAACTGCTTTTCTGCGATAAGTTCACAAACATTCTGATATATTTAATGCCAAAATGGAAATAATGCTATAAGTAATTTAAATGAAGAAAAGACGAATATTTATAAAATCAAAATGACCTATAAAAGTCATTTATTTTTTGTTCTTGGACACCTTTCATCTGCCAAATAAATAAATATTTAAATTTAATTTAAGCTGCTTCAATATAGGTTCCTGCAGATTTGTCGAAGAGTCAATCAAGCATGCTTTACGAATTCATTTTCGAAGCAACTAAAATACAAAATCTCTGTAAATCGTTATTAACATTTTTAAAAGGAAACTTTCTTCAATATAATTCACTTCATATATGGAAATAAATACCTATACTGGCTTACCCGTTCTAATCATTCATTGTCCTACACGCTGAAGTTGCCAGATGGTTAAACGGTTTATAGCTGGTAAGATGACTGGTGTTAGGAATATATTCAGAAACGTCAGTGTTTACTGAAAATACATTTTTTTTTGCACTGATTAGGTTGATAAATATTTAGACCTATGTATTACAGAAGTCGCTTATTTGAAATATTATTTTATAAGAACTCAGTGTCAATGTACGCACTGTGCTAAAATTACAATCTACCTCACTGACAAGTAGAGAATTCTACTTTTTACTTAGCATACAGACTAATATCATTTGTGTATCTATAAATAAACATTGATGCACTATTTTAATTACACCTGCGCAGCTTCTGTCTGTTCTAATATTTTTTCCTCTTTTAGAAGTAAAACGTGTATTGCAAAATATTGTTTTAAAAGTTTTAAGCAAAATTTGAAGAAAAGAAGTATCTCAACGTCAATTATCAACTTTTTTAAACATACGTTCAATTGAATGAGCATAGTTTTTGTTACAGATTCTTATCATTCTGTAGTAAGTGTTGAATTTAGCTTTACCTCTGAAGATTCAACTATTGCCATTTTACGTCATACCTAATGGAAGCATCGGTCTGCGTTTTGCAATGAAGAATGATTTTTTCCCCCAAAGGTATGTATTTACCAATAAATTAAAAGTTGTGTACTAGTATATAGCAATAACGATTTAAAAAAATATCTGAGATGTATATACAAATTTCACACTCGGAATCCAAATTTTCTATTAATATTGTCACAATATACTACATAATAAAATGACCATAGCTGTAATAAAATAAATGAGATGAAAGGTCACAGCCTCGCTTCCATTACAACCATCGTCCATGCATGACGTCACGCAACCACGGTATTTTTTGCCCTCAAATTTGAATTCGCTGCACACACTGTCAAGAGATGTAAGTGAACAGCCCCGGAAAGACATCTGACTGCCGTCTACAGCTGAATAATAATAATAATAATAATAATAATAATAATAATAATAATAATAATAATAATAATAATAATAATAACAATCATCATCCTCAACAACAACAACAACAACAACAACAAAAACAACAACAAAGACGACGACAAAGAAACCAAATATATCAAGAACAATAATATAGCCATAATGTAGATGATGTTGATGCAAATTACGATATTGGTGCTGGTGATCTGTACTATTGTTGGTGTAAATATAATACATCTATTTAGCCCTTTGGAAGAGGGAAGTTCATATTAAGAGGAAATCACATCCCAGCTAACCAGTAAAGCTTGCTATGGGTTTTGAGTGTATAGATACAACTGAGATAAAGAGAAAGTGGCCTTTTTCATTTCAAGCACTTTGAGCTGAGTAACTCTTTCATGCTAAAATCAGATGTTCTGTACTAAATCACATTAGTTTTTCAGTTTTCTAACTGGCGTGACACATACTGACACAATTAAATTGAATGACACAATTAAAGGTATGACGCTGCTTAAACTACAGCTTTTGCGAACAAAATTAAAGTCCTGACAATTATCCGTTTGGTATCATGACTATAAAATTGAGTCATATACTTTCTGACATCATGAGACGGCTACCGAAGCTCGATGAAGTTGTATATCTGATTTATCATTTCTACACGGGTTCTTTTCATCACGTGGTACCCTGACTACAACCATACTAAGGCTCACCATGAGCGGTCATCATAGAATTTGTCTGATACCGCCAAAACAATGCTCGATTTTGGAATTATCAAAGTTTTGACCAAGGTCTACTCACTCATGAATAGTAGCACGGCGGGACGTTGCATCTATGCAAGATTGAGGACGGTGGGATGTTGCATCTATGCAAGATGGAGGACGGTGGGATGTTGCATCTATGCAAGATGGAGGACGGTGGGCAGTTGCATCTATACAAGATGGAAGACGGTGGGATGTTGCATCTATGCAAGATGGAGGACGGTGGGCAGTTGCATCTATGCAAGATGGAGTAGCTCTTTCCAAATTATAAATATGCTAGTTTATATCGGGTGCTTGATTGTCCAGCATTTTTTCGAGATGAAACAGTAAGGACCTGCAGAACTCTAAATATCCAAGGAGTACTAAATCAGCTTCAAATAATTACGGGTGTTGTTGTTTGAAATGTATGTATATGCTCTAGTGCTTTCATACAGAACATGTAATACTGTTGCTATAATCGTTAATTGCAGAAAGATGAAAAGACCCTTCTCCAAAATTAAATAATGTGGGAAAATAAGCTTAGTGCATCCTTATTAGGTTTCACAATTTCGCTAAGGAATTTTATTAGTTGGATACACTGTATATTGGAAATCTAAATTCAGTGAGCAAGAAGTTTTGATCCAAACAAGACTGCAAATGGTCAAAGAGTTAGTAAGGACAATTTCGCAACTACTATGGCCTATGCTGATTCAGCCCGCTACATTAAATATTATAATGAAAGGTCCTGTGCCTCGTTGAATTTTCTTGCCGACAAATACATTGTCTTTAATGAAAGACAACATTTACCCTTTATTATATCAAGGACTGTTTGGCTGTAGTCAAATTCGTCTTGGACACATGGCCTGAAGTGTCTGCTGGTAATAAGAGGCAGTTTATCGTTTATTCCTGCATGACTCGTTAGAAAGGGACCAAAAATGCGTGTATTTGATCAAGTACCCACGTATTATCACAAACTTTAAATTGGGCGTAGTATTTTTCAAAAAGAGCCTAATCTCATAACATCGAAAACTTACTGTTGGTTCCTATGAGTTTGATGCAATATTTGGCGGGAAAGAGGCCTATCCGCTCCGCCTGGCCTTGTTTA
Organism: Potamilus streckersoni; assembly: GCA_016746295.1. NCBI lineage: Eukaryota > Metazoa > Mollusca > Bivalvia > Unionida > Unionidae > Potamilus > Potamilus streckersoni. Next base: position 1,139,726 of record JAEAOA010000362.1, on the reverse strand, counting down.
CAGTCCTTCTTGTAGACACCGTATACTGGATGAAATGGGTCACCACAATGGGGGTCACTGCCATTATTAGAGGAGCAGAAAAAGCAATCGATACTCCAGACTGAAATAGGAAGGAAAAATATTTAACAAACGTTGTTCGTATAGTGCTTTAGAATCATTGAAGATAATATCGAGAGAAAATCTCAAAGCACGCGTGTTTTGTGCATTTCTCAATATTCTCATTTCAAATCAGCGACTGTGCATAATTTCTAGGATGTCGATGAATTGTGCAGTTGTATCAAATGTCATCCATGCTTATATTTTCTCTTTTCTTATTCAATCATTATTGGGATATTATCAAAAAGCAGAGTGATTAAAGTCAAAAGCAGAAAATATTTAAGCATCTTTTCTATACGAGTGTTGGAAAGTATATTTTAATGAAATGGCTTTCCTTCCACAAGTATTTGATAATCTTGTAGAAGGTATGTAGGAATTCATATCGATACAAAAAGGAGGTTTATTTTCTTCACTTTCAGTGGGTTTTTTTTTTGTTGTTGTTGAATAGCTACGACTGTAACACGGGGGTCCTTACAAACGAATAATATGCCACTCATTTTTGGAGGGAAAGGTTTTTTTGTTGTAAAAAAATAACTTGTCTGATTGAATTAGAGGCAAGATAGATATTGTTCGTCCCTCCTCTACATCGTCCGTTCTCTGACATATACTCAAGCACAACTTGAAAACATTTCTTTATTTCTATGTCTTATGCAACAGTTGGAGCTGCTTTCTTAATACCTACACCCAGGGAACAGGATAAAGATGGCACACTTTTGATTAAATTGTTACGTTTGTTTTTAATGATCTGTTCAAGCTGATTATATGCTCCTCTGTTAATGTTGTATCCTTACAAGAAAAGAATGATGCTGTAACCTACAGTTAACATTTTACTGGTTTATGTAAAGATGATGCGTTTGGTTCATTAATCAATTCCTGAAATTAGGCAAGGAGTTGCATCTAGACGAATACTACAGTCGCATCACTGAAGTTCTTCAGAATGACATGACAAGACAAGACGAAACAAGACAAGACAAGGCAAGGTAAAGCAAGACACTCAGGCTGTAAAGTTTACAAAACTTGAGGTATAAAAGAAATAGGACATGAAGATAGCGTGTGATAACTTACAGCTTAACAGGGATATAAAAATTCGGAAAACACTAATAACCTGCATATATTTGTCAAGACTTGTATGTTACATGTATTCATTAATTGACTTTATACACACACAAGTGTGTGTGTGTGTATATATATATATATATATATATATATATATATATATATATATATATATATATATATATATATATATAGAGAGAGAGAGAGAGAGAGAGAGAGAGAGAGAGAGAGAGAGAAGCAGTGTGTTAGTTTTATAGTGCACTGGGGCATAATGCCGCAGACATGCAGCATGATGTCCCAGCCAGTCACATTATCCTGACACCAGACCGACTAGTACTAAAACTAACCTCTTAAAGATGAGCACCATGCGATGCAGCTGTTAGTAGCATTTTTGTAAGTATTTGGTATGACTCGGCCGGGGATCGAACCAACGACTTCCGAGGCGGATGCTGTAACCACTAGGCCACCTGAGCTATTAGTTTCAACAGCCTTTATTAACTATTTAACTGACACAAAACACATTGATTTCTCCATACGAAGCTAAACCTGAGATCATTTAATAAAGATTTTAGCTCTAGCATCTGTTTATTGTCATATTACCCACATTTTACGTTTCACTGTATCACCAGGATCCTGCCCTGAGAGTCGAGTCATAAAACTGGTCTATTGTATACATCTCTGTTAAGTATCACATATTTGTAAGAAAAGCAATTTACTTTGACATACATTTCACATTTTACTGGCTTATCTTACGATTTTGCGTTTAGCTAATTTGTTAAACAAAAATCCTATACACAGTCATACAAGTATTATATTGTTTGCATCTCTGTTAGTACTACATATTAGTAAGAGTGTACATTTTGTAGAAAGTTATTGTAACACATAACTGAGTGAATCTTGTCCTAGTCAGTGTGAAACGTAACAATTGACATTGACGAATTGGTTAGGCCTGCAATAAATCGCTAATTTGCAATCGGTTTAATGTTCCTATTGGGGCATGATTGATTTTTAATTGGAATAACGAAGAGATACAGATGAACAAGGCAAGTTTAATTGGGGTAAGTAGCGGAAAAACAAGAAAATTGGAGATAATCCAGAGACAATTTGTGCCATTGGAATCAATGTCATAAAATGAGATTTTCCATAAATTGTTGTTCAGAAAGAAGCAAAAATATGAGGTGTCACTCTAACCTGCATAACTAAAAATGTATGTGTGTTTTTCCAAGACCAGATTCAATGATTTAAGTATTTTCCCTCACGAAATTATTCAAAATTTCTGCGGAAAGGCAAGTATATTTTCTTGTTAAAACTCTAAAAGAAACGGGTGTCTGGAAGTGAGAGACACGAAACCTTAAAGGAACAAAGAGATTCTCGATCGTAGATATCACTTGTTAAAAGTATACGAAATTTGTCACTTCCATAGCACGGAACAATACCGAAAGGACGATGATTCAAGTCCAAATATTTTTTTCCGGCTACGTTAAAAGAATTTCTAAAACTGAAACAAAAAGCTAACGGCCATCCTTCCTGCTGCCAAACGACCAGGAGACATTTAAAGAGCAAAGCCAAACTTAAGTAATGCGTGGAATAGAACGAAAAAGGATTGACTGATTGATTGTAGTCTTACGATGCACGGTAAGGCTATTTAACGCCACAGAAAAGGTTATATGCTAGATTATTTACAGCTGATAAAAGGTTCGATATCGACCAGCTATAAGAAAAACCTAATAATTAAAAGCAGAATGATGAGATGATTAGGAAAATATATAAAGGTTCCGAGTCTGGGAATCCCCCCCCGGACATTCCCACAGACTCCCCCCCACCCCCACCCCCCGACATTATCCCCTGACATTTCTTCTGCCCCATCAAATAGGATTCCCTCCCCCACTCATTTCCCCCATGATCATAAAAATTGATTCATTTAATAGGACATTTTGCCAATAAAATATAAATACTTATATTGTCATGTTAAAAGAAAAAGGTTATTTTAAATAAATTTCAGTAGTAAGTGTTAAACAAAATTATTATCTTCATATATGAACAAAATGTATTGTTTAAAAATTAATGTTGAAAGTAATGGATTTTAAGTATACTATGAATGTCACGATTGTCGAAGTCTGTGACTATGTTTGCAATTCTCGAAGAACAGTCTTTGTACCAGTTCCTTGGTTGTTGAGGCAAATGTCCACCGATGATCTTCTTTAGGTTGCCATTATGTAAGCTCTGTTCACAACTACAAATTAATTGAACGATGGCTAATCCTTCTGTTCTTTATCTTAAATATACCAAATATGCACTATAAATAAAGGTTAGACTCAAGCCTCTTCAACATACTTCAAAGAAACCTCCTGTTCTACAGCAAGTAAATGCACTAGCAATTGATTGACAAATAGACAATGCCCCTTTTTGTTATAACTAGCAATGCTTAAAAATGGGTGTGAATTTATGTTCACAGTTCAAATGTGGTGTCAAGATACCATTAAAATCCATGTGTGTGTGTGTGTGTGTGTGTGTGTGTGAGAGAGAGAGAGAGAGAGAGAGAGAGAGAGAGAGAGAGAGAGAGAGAGAGAGAGAGAGAGAGAGAGAGAGAGAGAGAGAGAGAGAGTATATTTTATATTTAATAATGCATTTATTTCAGGTGACAAGTCATACCTGTGCATAACGGTGATGCGGGATACGAATATACATCAATGCTAAATGTTACTATATATCAAGAAAAAGTAAAAACATAATGGGGGGAATGACTTGAGGGGGAGTCCTATTTGATGAAGTGGGTCAAGGGGGAAATTTCCATGGTGGAGATGTCCTGATATCGTGCATAAGCAATCCTACTCGTTTCGTTAGATTGTAAAAAAAAAATACGAAACTGTTAGGTATCCTTATTAATACTTTATCCGGTCCATCCAGTTTGAAACATTTTTTGTAGAAGTTTCTAATTAAAACTGGAATTTTACCAAGGATTTAATGTTTCATGTAAAATCAGTTTATCCAAAAAGCGCACAATACATTTGTTTTTATCAACATTTTGTGGCGAGAACCCCACAATTCCTCTTCCTGTCAGAGACTTACAGTTTGTAGATAAGAGCAGCCAGGATGACTTGAAATGTCAATGATATTTTAACACATACATTATCTCTTTTCATCACTCTTAAATGGATGTCAATTAAATATTTTATTATTTTTAGAAATTCTTCTCTAACTTTCAAGGTTCTTAATAATTTAGCACCTGAGTATGTTAGTATTTTAAGTTTGGAAGAAACTATTGCACTAAGTTAATGCAAAGAATTATGTATCTTTTCCTTATGCCGGTACAGTTATGTTAAGTAGTTTGTAGAATGATATAAAACAAGTGCTTGCTATTTTTTTTTTGTGGGTGGGGAAAAGAAACTATACCACCGTAGATATTTCAATGAGAAATACTTATTTTATGACCGTATACCATTTGTAAATGGTAGCTGTGATACATGTTTGTGGCAATAGCATGTTAAGCTTGTATTATTTGTATTCTGTTTTATTATATGCTCATTTTTTTCACCGTTAATTTTACATCGTCAGAATCGTTCAGTATTAACCGATATTGTACACCTTCATATTGTACTCCTCGCATTCAATTCAAAGGAACTATTTTCTAACGTAAACATTTTTTTTATGAATGAACTAAAGCATGGACTGCCACATACCAGCAAATGTTTCATAGAATGACATAAAAACTGCTTGGCACATTCGGCGTTAACTTTTTTTAATACAAAGTTTCAGATTTAGGCTAGCTATAGACGCCATACAGGGTCCTCAGAATAATACGCAAGTTATAACACATAAACTGTCTTCTTTAGCTGGTAATAAAAATGGCAAAAAAATATACTTAGGATTTTGCATCCTGAATTCCCGCTATAATATACTTTCGTAGTTCTGTAAATCTGAATTGCATGTGCCATGTCATGAGTTCTCAATGTTGATTACACAGTTTGAAATTGTACTATAATTTCGAGTTTTACATTTCAAGTGCAGTTACATCTTGCTTAATGCACTCAAAATGAAATAAACATTAAATTCCACATTATCTGTTTTACAATTGCAATGGACAGGCTTCATAATATTTCCACATTATGATCTGAATCATTTAATGACAGCAGAAACACGCATGCTGATGTCAATACAATTCAATACGAATAAATTGGCAGACGCTGCTGGAATTCGATGCAAATCATTTCATGTAGATAAATCCAGACCATAATCATAAGGTTGTGTTGAATCGCCAAAAATACCAATATTCCAGATCAAATAGAAAAGTTGTTGCAATATGTATTCATTAACAACATTACTCCAAATTTAAATTTTAAGTAGACCAAACGCCATTTTCTTTCGAAACTTACGTCTAGCGCGCAACCAACTGCAAATTCACCTGAGCTTAGTTATGCGCTCAGCTCACAGACCTATAAAGTCAAAACCCATATTCAGTACCTTAAAGGAAGGTATATACGCGGTTTCTCTGAGACGTACCGTATGTCACCGCTTATAAGACGATTCCAACCTAAAACATGCGCAGACTCTGATCTAACGTTGTATAATCATCTGGCAGATCTGGGTCTGTGCAGATTGTTAGGAGTTTCAGTACGATGAACTATAAAAGCCCTAATCTCCTGACGCATTATGCGTCGGCAGATTAGGATCTTTGTTGTTAGCAGCTGAACTCGGTCTATGATTGAGACTTATGATAAATACTGAAGGCAAACCGAATCTAGCACAACTGCAGATAGATCTCGGCAGAAGTATGGCATATACCATAAAGCTATGACCAATTAAAAAAAGCATTATTCATCGTTTAATCATAGTGTCAATCAGATAACAAAAACTTGTCATTTATTGTGGGAAGAGCATAATTACTCTTAAACGTATGTCAATAAAAACAGACAAGTGGTGGAACCGCTAAATTGAATTTAAAATGGAATTTCTTTGGTCACTCGGCATATCTAACATTCAGAGAAACTGGTTTCCATGACAAATGCATTTTTCTTGAATGGATTTACTAAGGAAGGCTCCATTGATTTTCAAAGGATATTCTATTTCATTAGGTTCAGCAATGAATTTTTCTTTTGATTATTTGTTCTTGTACTAGTTAGTGAGTGTCGAGTGTACTATTTCAAAAACTGACAGCATAGCAACGCTTAAATTGTAAACTATTATACGTATAAGTGATGGGTTTTGATAAGTATAAATAGGGTAAAATGAGGTAATGTGTTGGAAGGGGTTTCCAAAACTTCAAAAGAGCCCCAACTTTCCTCGAAATATCACCAAAGTAAATCTCCCTGAATATTTTTACTCAAAGTTTGCATAATACCTAATAAAATTGAATAAGAATAAAACAATTATAAATGTGTGTGTGTGTGTGTGTGTGTGAGAGAGAGAGAGAGAGAGAGAGAGAGAGAGAGAGAGAGAGAGAGAGAGAGAGAGACAGAGAGAGAGAGACAGAGAGAGAGAGATTTGGATTTTCAACGTAGCTTTAAACAAATTTAGTCGTATTTTTACAGTGTCACACACACACACACACACACACACACACACACACACACACACACACACATATCGTCTACTCCAAGGGAATGCTCCGGTAGCCTGGTGGTTTGAGCGTCCGCCTCGGATATGTGAGGTTGCGGGTTCGAACCTTTCTCTCTCTCTCACAAACACACACTCACACACACTAAATCTACTCTAAGGATAACAGGCACAAGCAAAAATACATACACGCGCTCGATCGTCTTTGCTTATGACCATTATCCATGGAGTAGAAAATCTTAAATAAATTGATTTATGAATAATTTTAGTAGCAATGTATAAGAAAACACTTTGCATGACAGGTGGACCTAACGGAGGGAAGTGTATTATATAACCATCTGTTCAGTAGTTAAAGGGGGATATAAGTCCTAAGAAACCAATCAAGTTATTTTCAACAATTTCAACATATAATGCGACTAACGTAATAAATTATTACGAAAATATTAAATCGTTCAAAGAAAATACTGACTGCAAACATAACCGGTCAAACTGACCGTCATAAATTTTATTTCGACCAATTGTGGTTCTTTACCATTTTAGATTTTAAGAGGGATACTTGATTAATCGCTGCTTCAGCCTTTAAATAAAAGCTGTGTTGTAAATTAAATTGCCCTCCAAACAAGTATACAATTCCAAGAGCTCAACAGTTTTACACTATCATGGGCTGCAATGAAATTTTCTTGCAAACGAGCAATTACTCTGAGTTAGACAAAAGTTATTGTTTCCTACGAAGTCTGAGGGACCCATGGTGGAATCAATTAGTCATGGTCAGTTAATTGAAATGCGTACAATCACGATTGCTGTCCGTCAACATTGCAGTACATACATGGAAATCTATGTGTATAACCATTATTTTAATTAGAAAAAAATCCGCGTTGCCATATATAGTCTTGTGTCACTACCATCGACAACGTGAGCGCATGGTTTTATAAATCCAACAAGATCAAACCTGTCACTATTTTGATGAGTATGTACTAGATAAACCATCAATCTTAAATGGGTGTAATGGAATATGAAAGATTTTACATGTCTTTGAAATTATTGGTACACCAAAAAGGGGACACCGTAACCTTAATTTAAACAAATTAGGCCAATTGTCTAATAATGTATCACATATCATTGGCATGTTAAACACAGTCCCTGACGTAAACATGCATGCAAACTTTTCTTTTTTTTAAATTGTAAGACTACAAAAAGAACTTATGATGTATTGGTTACATTAGAGGTCTTTATCAGTCATATTCTAGTGAGACTATCACTGAATGCGACTTGCACCCATCTGGGAAAATTCTCGATCCTGAATTTAAAGGAAATACCATATGCAAGTAAGCTTGAAACAAAGCATGAACGAGTCTGACTAAGCCATTATTTTCATTTAAAGGTCAAGAGGAGACTGCATGAATGCAGACAGCATACACATTTATTATCAGTAGAATCAACGTAAGCAGAGTTGAATTCAGTCTATATACTTGTCTGTAGGCAAACTGGGAACATGACTGTCAATTCAATCTGGTGAAATTTCAAATTTCAATGAACAAATTGATTTCAGAGAACTGCAAAACAGAATGAAATTAAAAAGCAAAGCTCTATCGGGCATTAAGAACTGACTCAAAGATAATTAAATCGAAAAGTCGAGGGAAAGGAGATACTTCTTGCACGGCATTCGATTTATCTGTGAATTTAAGACCTAAGTTGTAGGGAAAGAAGCTTCGACTGGTAGAGATAAAGACCAAAAAAAGACCAAAAATTATGTTACAATATTCTGTTTTGCTTAAATACCAATCTCAAATTGTTTGGGCTTATTTGAAAAAGGTGTTTACAATGTCTGCAAAAAGATCGGCGTTAGAGTGCACTGAATGCAATGTCATTGATAAGCATTTGAAAAAGTATAGGCATTAATATATAACTCGAATGATACAACTTAGAATATGATTGTAATTGGATGTAGTTTTACTCGCATAAACAACCTGTAATCGATATGATACGAGCCAAGAAACAGATTTTGAGGAAACTTGTAGGCTGACATTTTTTTATAAGCACCGACTGATCGATTGATTTTTATTAAAGGGAAAAAAATCTGCATCAGTAGTTTGCTAGATTCAGTCGCTCGTAGCCACTAAGCAATAGATATCGTCACGGCAGTCTGACATGCATTTATTAAAGTAGGAAACCTGACTCTTGATTTATGGGGAGTTGGTATTTTTTATGACATTGCTGACATGCTTTTAAAAATTTATAGATGAAACAGATATTAAGTGAATAAATCTTTTAATTTCCCTCACGGATTGCGAATACTTTGCTAATTTCGGTGGCTTCGGAAATATACACATTACTGCTAGTCATTTTTTTTAAATGAACAAGGGATTGACAGAGTCGATATTTTCATAATCTTATGTTGAATTCCTTTCAGAGTAGTCGATTTGCTACTCTCTATGTTAGTGTTAATGTCAGTTAATGTAATTGAAACTAATACGTTCTGGTAGCCTTTCATTCACCAAAGAATAAAGTTAATCATTGCTAGGTTGTGTAAAACTAGACCTAGCAAGCGTTTGGGAAATACTAGTTACCGGTAAATAAGTTCATTTGGTCTATAAATAGTTCCATTGACGACAATTTCACATGCACTTAGAAGTACTGGTTTCGCAAATGTTGGTTATCGCAGGTGATTCCAGATAACTCTGTTTTCAATTGTTTCTGACAGAGGCTTCTTTAAAAAAGGATCATTTATACTTTACAATGAGAAATAAGGCTTTGTTCCTGTATAAACGATAATTGGTCAACATTCTACATTAACGACAGTAGTTTCGTTTACTTTGCGTTTGGGTGATTTCACTAGTATATTATTATGGTTGTTTTCATCGTTCAGTTTGTCTAGCTTGTATGGGAGAGTGTTGTTTTTTATATGATAGTAAGAAAATAGTGGTTCCAGACTAAAAAAAATCTAATACAAGAAATGTAGTTATGAGTGGATCATTGTTTACTTCCAATATAAAACAACTGTTTGCCATGACATTCTCAAAATATTTTGCAATATTTCTCCAAGTTTGCCATTTGTATGAACGATCTAAACTTTCGCAGTCATGGCTCCTTGTTCCTTTCGCCGTACCTGTCTCCATATCATTATCAAAACGATCTACGCTGACAAAACACTTGGCAAGTGAAAACGCTCACTTGGTAGGTGCTATTTTCACTTTGTAAGTGAAAATACTTGGTAAATGCAACAAATGGTACAAAACTACATGTGTGAAGAAATATATTTATCTCTACATCATCAATTATTTCTATAAACTTTAAAAAAGATCCACTAAATTAACTTTTTATAAGACCAGAAATTAAAACTACTAACGAAAAAAGACCATTTAAATTAGTTTATTAAATGATGAACAACGAATGTATAATATTACCGAATTATATGTTGAAAGGTACAAAGAATAAACGTTTATTACATTTGACAACATGTTTTGAGGATATGAAAAAATCGAACAGTTTCTTTAAATTTTACTGCATATGAACGAATACAGTTTTGTTAATGGTAGAGATTTCATGAAAATTCGATGCAAGAAAGTACAGATATACGAGTTTTGTACATATCAAATAGTTTTTTTTAAGCACATAATATACTAGACAGAGTGGCCAGTATAACTGGTTGACGAAAGCCCGGGGAAATCCATGTATACACCACCAACCCATGGGAAGCTCATAGCAAGCTTTTTTATATACCCACATTGACCGAGCCCAAGGCTCGAACTGAGGCAGACAAAGGTGAGATGGCAGTGATTGGTAACATATTAAATAATATAACTGGCCAATGTTGGCAGGCCTTCGGTTTACCTACCTTCCTTATAATATCATGCAAAAGTGACCAATGGCCAGCTCGGATATTCAGTAAACAATACTTCAGTGACAGGAGGCTGTAGCAAAATGGAATTTGGGATTCATCAATTAAAACGTGTCAATTGCAGCAAACTGTGTTTTATTGTTGGCGATTTTTTGTTGTGTTTTGTTTAGAAAATAAAGTAGGAGCCACAATACATTTGATTTTACGAGCGTTGCTATCTATAATCATATATTTTTCACAAACTGGAATTTTCATTCATAGTATTATCGCCTACAAAAGCACAAACACTAGAAACATGCATTATTTTTTATCAGTAATTGTTCTGATTCTGTTATCAGTAGTGAGGACGAATTCAGTCGTAATTGTTAGTTATTCACACTGAAAGGAATTGTAAATTCCTACAATTTAAACGAGATTCAGAAAAAGTGGCGTCGACACAAATCAGTTTATTGAAAAAATCGTACTTTTATTTAGTGGATTATTATGACATTTATGGTAATTGACCCTTAGGCAATCTAGTGACTGACAAAGTGACAGAGTAGAGTGGAGCACGCTAGTGAGAGAGTGTTACCTAGCGAAAACAATACTTGGTGACTGGGGCATTCTTCGCTATCTAGTTCATAGAATGCGAGTGACAGTCCAGACAGGGGTGGGGATGGATCTGATGGCATGGTTCGCCTAAAGGCGCAAGTTGAAGGCAGCCACCCCTGAGTCCAGAATTTGCTGACATCATCTAGGTGATTGTCACGAGAAGCTGTTGTGTCGTGGTTACCTCATGTTTGCTGAAAGGTTAATGGATTCCATGATTCCATGAGTAATTATTATTTATTGAAATTGTCGTGAAAGTCGATTTCAATGATTAATACATATTTATGGAAATAGCTTTTTGTATACAGATTTTAAATAATAAAACCGCTGTGGATGTATTACAGTAGTGGTCACCAACCCCCGGGCCGTGGACCGGTACCGGTAAGTGGATCTAATGGTTCCGGGCCGCCCAAGGAACATTAAATTATTCCATGTTATTCACTGTGGTGTATTTCTCTCGGGTTTGTGCGACTTTCCGTGGACGAGAGGTTAACCGGGAGCTGAGAGTCGTCACGTAAAGCCGCACCAATACCGTTCATGCGCAAAATATCGTGATATCGGGGCGGTTTTAGGTCACGTCTGGAGCTGAGCGGCTGCAAGAGGCGGTGGCGTTGTAGTTTTGGTGTATCGCACTTTTCTCTATTCACCTGTACTTGTTTAACAGTGCTTGGTTTACGTGTATATTGTGTTTACTCAAATTTAACCCACAAATTAGCAAAAATTAGTACGAAACAGACGTCGATAGAAAGTTTCCTTGTGAAAAAGAAAAGGCCCAGTGAAGAGATAGACGAAGCGCCTCCAACATCAGAGAAACAAAACTTTTAAAAGACTGTACCATGAATCCTACTTGAGATATGGATTTATCGGAACATATGATTCCCACACACCAACCCCGCTCTGCATAGTTTGCGGCGACCAGCTCTCTAATGAAGCAATGAAACCTTCAAAACTGCCTCGCCACTTCAACATCAAGCATCCTGGATTAAAAAACAAGCCCCCTGGAGTATTTTGAAAGAAAAAACGGAAACACGAAGGACAGAAGAAATTTATGAGAGCCACCACGTCAATAAAGGAGAATGCATTGAGAACATCATATTTGGTGGCTAACAGTATTGCTAAGGTTAAAAAGTCATTCACTATCGGTGAAGAATTGATCTTGCCCTCCACTAAATATATTTGACGTGAACTTCTAGGAGAGGCTGCTGTGGAAAAGATAGCACATGTGCCTTTGTCGGCTAACACCATGACTAGGTGCATTGAGGAAATAGCCGAAGACGTTGAGACACAATTATCGGAGAGGATTAATACATCACCGTGGTACGCACTCTTGGTTGACGAATCTACATATATCGACAACAAGGAAATGCTACTTGTTTATGTGCGATATCTATATCAGGATGATGTGCATGAGGATTTGTTATGTGACTATCTTTGCCAACCAACATCACAGGAGCAGAACTCTTCAAAGGCACTGGATGGTTATATATCAGGACAACTAAAATGGTCTTTTTGTGTCGGCATATGAAAAGACAGAGCCGCTGCAATGACCGGACGACTATCTGGTTTAACTCCTCATATTAAGGAAGTTGCACCTGAAAGTGAATCTCCGCATTGTATCATTCACAGGGAAATGCTGGCAAGCTGAAAAATGTCACCGTAATTTAACTGCGTATTGATTGATATCGTTAATGTTATTAAACACATCAAAGCACACGCCCTTAACTCGCGTCTGTGTCAGCAGCTTTGTGAGGAAATGGACGCAGAGCACAGATGCCTTCTCTTATGCACAGAAATAAGATGGTTATCCAGAGGAAAATCGCTAACCAGAGTATTTGAAATACGAGAGCCATTGCAAAGATTCCTCTCAGAAAAAAGTCACCGCTGGCAGCACATTTCAGTGACAATGTATGGGTCGCAAAACTGGCTTATCTGTGTGACATATTCAGCCTGTTTAATGAACACAATCTGTCCTTTCAGGGGAAAATGACAACTGTTTTCCAATTGGCAGACAAAGTACCTGCATTTAAAGCCAAACTGGAGTTGTGGGGACGGCGCGTGAACAGAGGTATTTTGGACATGTTTCAGACATTAGCGGACATTTTAGGCGAGACTGAGCCTGAGCATTCATTCTCTCAGTTGGTACACGGTAACCTGTCTTTGCGTTTAAAGGAGTTTGAACGCTACTTCCCAACCACAAAAGACCCACGAACTGGTAAGGAATGGATCCGCGACCCATTTGTCAACAAACCAGGCGAATCTTGCATGTCCGTGCAAGAAGATCAACTGCTGGAGATTGCAAATGACGGCGGCCTTAAAACTACGTTCGAGACAACAACTCTGTTGGTGTTCTGGATTAAAGTCATGGTGGAACACCTTGACATTGCCACATTACTTAAATCTCTATTGCAATTTCCGACATCCTATCTGTGTGAAGCGGGGTTTTTCTGCAGTGACAGCAACCAAATCAAAACAACGGAATAAACTGGACATAAACAACACTTTTAGGGTGCCATTGTCTCCTATTATCCCCAGATGGAACCGTCTCGTTGCAAAGAAACAAGTTCAGGATTCTCATTGATTTAGCGTTCTAGTGAGTTAAAATGTTAAATCAATTTATATTCGTTCTCTGGTGTAACTATTTTATTTTGAAGGCATGTTTAAATAAAATTAAATTAAAATTATTAAATCAAAACAATCTAAAATATAAACAATCAACGTCCCCTCCCCTCAGCGGGCCGCGGTAAAATTATCAAACGTTGACCGGTCCGCGGTGATAAAAAGGTTGGGGACCACTGTATTACAGTAACGGTCTTCATAGAAAACTTAACAGGGCAGTCTGGCTCGGGCAATTAATCAACCTACCAATTTAACAAAAAGTGACGTCCTTGTCCACATAATAACTGCAACACTTCTCAATACAGCTTGAAAATGATAAACATTAACAGCAGTTTTTTTTAGCAAACAATAGTTATTTTAGCAAAGTAAGCATAAAAAACGACAGTTGTATCTTCTCTGGTACTCTTCTTAACGAGCTTTCATCAGACGACACCTAGTTGTAAGGCTTGTATTGTACGTCACCAATTTTGACGCACCTTATAGGCGTCTATATTTTCCTGTGATACTATTGTACATAAATCTCCTGCTAAAATAATATATTTTAGAGCAACGTCAATATCACCTAAAAAGGTTTATAGGTAAAATGACATTAAAAAAATTAAGCATTTCTAAAGGTTTTCTTATTCTTATCAATCTCTATTTAGGAACAGTTTGTCGCAAAAGCCGAAAATAATTAGATTGTGGAAAATCATGTTCTTATCAAGATAAAAATGTTTACTTGCGTTTAGAAGTATTATATATAGTGTACGATTGTTTTCCAATACTTAATTTGCATTGCTAATGTACAGAACCTCAACCTTTGAATGTATTTTTTTTTTACAAAAAAAAGCTTTAAAACTGGTTTGCATCCTTTAAACCTTTTGTCCTTAAGAGTATAAATGATACAAAATACATAATGTTACAGGAGATTTATTGTAATTTATTGCAATTCTTATGGTTATCAAACCAATTAAAAATAATAAATTGGTTAAAGAATTTAAAAATATTAATATAGCACCCTTAGATTCTAATCATTCAGCTGCTCTTTGTCTTATTAAAGAGAATAAAAAGAAAATTTAAAGAATTGTTGAAATATGAATATAGTGGCGCCTGATTCCAGCTTATAAAGTATGCTGGTGTTTGCATTATAAAAGTATTTTAGCAAATGGTCTAAGAGTAAGAAAGAGAGAGAGAGAGAGAGAGAGAGAGAGAGAGAGAGAGAGAGAGAGAGAGAGAGAGAGAGAGAGAGAGAGAGAGAGAGAGAGAGAGAGAGAGAGAGAGAGAGAGAGAGAGAGCACCAAAACTGCATATTTCTTTAAATTATTGTGATTGTATACATGTAAACTGGGTCGATGAGCATGTTTTGGGATAGCCTTGGGGTCTTTCCATCAGCAAGTTTTATCAAGAGGAAAAACTCCACAGATCTTACATGGTGGAATTTTTCTAATCACTATCTATTTTTTTGGTTTGATTTTATTTAATTGCCTAAATGTATCCTGGGTAGTTGAAGGTGCTTTGGGACAGTCTTTTGCTGATTTGGGGTAGCCATGGGTCATTCATTTAATGCTAATTACCAAAAAGGTAAAAAAAAAAACTCTCCTGATCTTACTCAATAATTATACAATGCAGGATTTTACTGATTACTGTCTTTGTTAAGGTTTGATTCAATATAATTGTATACATGTTTTCGGACAGTCTTGTGCTAGCCCCATCTATTTCAGGTTAATAGGCAGACAAATAAAACTGTTGGATGTCTAATTCATGCACGAGTTGTTGCAAATAATTAAACAAAATTGCTGGACAAATTTGGGGAACCAAACAAGTGTTAAAAACAATGATTAAACTTTAAGAAAACTTTTTGCTTTTAAATTCTTCAAAAAAGGAATAATCTATGGAAATCTTGGGGATGCACACATTATGGTCAGCAAGTATGTTTTGTTCGACTAACTACATACTAGACCTGGCAACGAAATTACATATAAAGCCCTTCATTCCAAGCCATCAAGTCTGTGCAAAGGGTCTCTAAGAAACAAGATTCTATATAAATCGAAAGCAGTGCCTTAGACAGTTCTTGGCCAATAGATGTTAATAAATTTGGTGTAAATTATATAAATGGGGCCGTCCATAAATGACGTCAATCACCTGGGAGAGGGGGTCACATGTTTGTGACAATGTGACGAGAAGGGGATGTTTATGTAATGTGACGTCACATCAAAATGCCCAACTTTAAATAAGTTTCACTTAATTTCGTTCTTAATTTTTTGATAGCTTACAATTTATTTAATGACGTTTTAAGTAGCTTCTTGCGTGTTATGCATGAGCTTAAATTAAAATGGACTCGTATTCGAACTACAAAGACCCCTACTAACCCTAATAGTGGCTTATTCCAATTAGCATTCTTCCGTTTCCGGTTCACTAGTGCCCCCAGGGCGAGGTTGAAATAAGATTGGATAGACAAAGAAGAGCTTGATATGATTGGAAAACCCATTCCACACATGTTGAAAAGATCCATGCTCTTCCTATATATACCATGAAGGAACATTTTGCTTCGCCATGGGAGAATGGAGCAGCATAAATTTTGCATTTTTTGACTAAATGTTATTAAACATTTTTTATAATTCCAATGATTCTACCAGAGCTTTTTATTTTGTGGAATGCATGATGATTATCATAATTCTACTATCTCCATTCTTCTTCGTTCTACTACAAAGTTTTAAAGTATCTGTTTTAGTTATAATTACTTTATTTGATAATTATAAGAGAATTTAAATGCAATATTCTGAACATTTGCAGTTTTAGCTAGACGACAAATATTTTCAAAAGGCTTTTAATGCCTATTTCAGCTTTCCAGTATATTCTTTTTATTACATGTTTCTCCTACAAGATCACAGTGCAGCACCACGCTAAATACATTCTACAATGACAATAAAGTAATTTGAAACATGTTTAATTTTCAAATAGGAAATACGGCTTAGATGCAGAGCTTTGTGACGTCATGTTTGAAGGGATCTGATTTTTTGTGAGGACGTGTGACGAGGGGAATGGGGTCAAAATTTAGGCATAATTGCGTGACGTCATATATGGATGGCCCCAATGCTAATTTATCAGACTGGATTCATGGGCATAATGCTGTATTCAGATAAAATCCCATTTCACCCTGACAAAATTGGTTTTAAAGCAGCGAATCACAACCTCAGTCGTAAGACTTAACATTTTTGACGAGAAATCTGCAAGAATTAGAATCTTATAAACAGCTAAGAATTAGAGATCCATACCGTATTCTGTCAGTATTTAATCTAACAGGTTGTCATGTTAGAGCGTGATTGAAATTCAAATTCACTGTTTGTATCCAGTAGGTCTATTCTATATTCGAATTCTCCATAACAGTTGTAGCGTTGATGTTGGGTCGGACAACTACGTTGAGGAATTAGCAGGTAAAGCAAAAAAAAAAAAAAACGCTTAGGCTACATAATGTTTTTTTTTTTTGCAACATTAAATTCATGTTAAAGAAGCTCCCTCTAACAATCTCTCTCTCTCTCTCTCTCTCTCTCTCTCTCTCTCTCTGTATATATATATATATATATATATATATATATATATATATATATATATATATATATATATATATATATATATATATATATATATATATATATATATATGTATATATATATATATATATATATATATATATATATATATATATATATATATATATATATATATAAAGAATACAAATCATATGGCGAATAACAACCCTCTCAAGCGTACTGGATCCACCAAGGGATCACGTTTGTCAGGGATTAATTAAAATAGATGCAATAAACTGACGACGAACAGTACGAAACTAGTAACTAACTAGCCTAAGCGCTTTCGACTCTTAATGAGTCTTTTTCAAAGGCAAATACAAAACATAGTTACGACAAACAAATAAACACAAAAACGTTGTGTTTGTAAACCTCTACATTTCTATCTTCACATGTGCTAAAACTATAAATACAACCAGCTTGTATAGACTAGTTGCGGAAACTGAAAACGTTGTATAATTCCCTAAAAGTCTACAAGCCAAAGCGACATCTATTTTTACTATAAGAATAACCGGTATAGAATCAAATATCCGGGATATAATCTGCGTTACATATGTACACAAAGTAAAAATAGATGTCGCTTTGGCTTGTAGACTGGAAAAATAAGGTAGTTGCAACAATCTTATGTAATTCATTGTTATTACTATGATGATTATGATTTATTCCTATCTGCATGAATTTATTTGTTAAGTTTGTAGATTTAATTTCTTGATTAGGTATACATATGTTGAGTTAGTTTATCAAAGTCCGTACAGAGATATTTTTCTTTATACAAACATTGACTACTTGTTGAACTTACAGTTCGTTTATTAATTGTAATTATGTATTTAGAATTTTGTGCCTTGTTTTGGTTGAAATGCGAGAAGCCGTATGAATTTTCCGAACTATATCTGAGTTTATGTATTATAAACATAGTAACTAGGAATTGCATTCATTCGTGTAATCGCGACTAACCTGGTAGTCTCGGTAGTGGTGTAAGAATAGCCATTTAGTTGACCACTAATTTTGAGAAACGAGATTATTTAGGTTCTGTCGAGGCCAGTTAAACTAGACAGCCAGATAATCTGTTTGAATTTAGAATAGAATTTATCTGACCTAACGAGAGGGGGTGTGTATTAATTTATTAACCCAGTATAATGTGACGGAATATTTATTTTGTTTATTTTGTTATTTTGGAAGGACCGGGATAGCTATGAGGTCTACGCTCTAAGTAATAAGTCTTACGGACCCAAAGTGGACACAAAGTGGAAGGACGGCACCTGCAAATTTGGAAAAGAAAATCAAAGTGAAGGAAACTTGGACTTAACAAAACAGGAGAGTCAAAGGGAACAGTAACGGTGAAATTCGGCTGAAACAAGACTCTCAGGTTACGAAACTGTATTATTCAGTGTGATCAAAATGAAGATTTAATTCTATCACGTATCACATCGGCTATTGGTCTCGCTCTTTCTTGTATTCGTAAATTCGTGCAAGAAGCTAAGTGAAAAGAAAGAAGTGTACCCTTATATCGTATTGTACTATTTGTATTATTTTTTGTTTGAACTGTATTGTTAGAGATTTTGATTAATTTTTGTCTTTGTAACAGAGGCTCAATTTATCTGTTCAATATACCAGCTCAGTTCCTTACCTATTTCACCTCTAGACAACTATAACCAAACGGCGAACACCAACCGCAAACAAAAGTGGTAGGGGTGAAAACAAAACCGCCATGTTGGCAAAGATTATCAGAGTTCAAATAAAAAATATACATTTACCTGCAAACTGTAGACAAGTTACTGTTGCTAGTTATAGCCACGTAATCTACTATCTTGTCTCTCCAATCATCGGCATTTTCAAAACCTAAAACTAATTATAAGTCCAGTAAATAAATCATTCAATTAATTTATAATTTACATAAACACAAATCCTATTGATTCCACGTAGTAAATAGCCCATAGAGCTAGACCTGTTAAACCAATTGATTAATGTCCGTAAGGCCATGGGAAAGTGTGCTGTAAAGATTCTGCTTGTTAAGTTTTAGACTGCAGAGGCAGAACATTTCTTGAAATGTGGATTATATTCAACATGGCTATGTACAAGACTAGAAAATTGGAATTAGTTAAATCATATAAACTGTCCCTACTACAGATGAAAGATGACAGGAAGGAGCCGAGTTTTGGGGAATGTAGATGGCATAGCAAACAAGAATACTGTAATAGTGCAGTTTGCAATTTTATGCTATGTCCCTTGCATTCAGGCGTGACATCCAGCAACATATGACATTTAGCAGGGTCGTCTATTAAAATGAGTGTACGTTTGGTCCTTTTTGTCGGGGAATATATTACTAATATTTACTTAATACCTGCGGGCTGAGTGGATTAAAATGGAGATAATGATTTTGTCTGATAGATACATCTATTTTTCTGGAGGAATCGTGTTTGGAGTTACATTAATAATTTGTTGATAGGAGGCGCAGTTTCGTAGAAAGATTTTACCTTTCTCTACACAGAATCAATTGCTATCTCCGTTGTAGGCAGAATTACCACATAATCAAATATTTAGAGTTTTCTTGCGGTCGAGGAGCAATGCATATTAGAGATTACATCCTGTCCACATATTTAGAATCTTGTTTGTGATAAAAGCTGGAGAGGTAAAAAAAAAAAAGCTTCACAACAATATGTAAGGTAACAGATAAAATGAGTCTATCCTCAATTAAAATGGAAAGCTAATAATTTAGTAAAGTAAAAATAATAAAGAGCGTAATGGAAAGCTAATAATTTAGTAAAGTAAAAATAATAAAGAGAAGGAATATAGAAAAGAAGCAGACGTAGCAAGATTTGACAGTTTAAGATGGAAGTAAAAAAAAACAACAATAATAATAGTCAACATCATCAAAATCATCATCACCATCATCATCATCATCGGTATTGACTTAAAATGGAAACTAGAATGAAAAATTGAATAGCAGCTCTGGTCGATAACATCCAATTTACACTTCATAAACCTCCTGAGAAATTTTATTCAAGAGACAATGTTTGCTTCAAGCAAGTTTGTGAGCCTTTTCCGATTCACCATGCGTTATGCCTAATATCATACACAATAGATGGTATTACAAAAATCAAATTCCAATATTGTTTTGGAGTAGTGCAATTACAGAAAATCTCTCCCATTAGCTTTTCCTAACGAATCAGATCTCGAAGAAGGAAAACAACTGGTAAAAACAACATGAGATATAAATCGCCAAGTAAATCAATGAATTACACAATCCCAACAAATATAATTCTAAAAAAAAGTTCTTTGTTAAAGTTTGCTTTTTCTGTCATTGGTTTGGATGAGTCTTTAAGATGGGTACTCAGGCACTATTTAAGAAAGTGTCTGAGAGGCTATTTGTAATTAGAATCAACTGGACCTTAGAATAAATGCTTGTGCCAAGTTTTATTACAGTCATGGCAATGTTGCAAAAGCGTAAAGATAACAATATGATTGAATATGTGTCAACTTTCATGAAAATTCCCTTAGTAGTTTTGGAAAAGTAGCGTCAAGACTTTTTATTATGGCCACCAAGGAATTCCCTTAGAATTTTCCAGGGCTATTGCAATATCTGGTCAATCAGACCTCAGAAAAAATATTTGCTTTATATTCATAGTAATGTTCACATTAAACTATGACGAGGAGAAGTAATAAGAACAAAATATAAACGGAATTACGACGAAGCACGAAGGATGAAAAAAAAATTACGTTATCAAAAGAAAGCTACATTACGTCTATAAATTAGAGCGGAACGATGATTTTGTAGGTCTAGTGCTTCGTGGACTCCAAATCAAGGAAGTTGGATGGTTTACTGGTTGTTAAAATCACTTTCAGCACAGCGTTAACTTGATATTGCCAGTTAAAAAAGAGCCAGCTGCATTTTCTATAGAAATTCCCGAGGCATAAAGACAATACGGCTTGAGACAGCCGTTAGAGATCGGATATTGAAAACGCACAGGATTTTGTTGAACGATCTGGCAACTCGATTGATAATACCGCTAATGCTATTCTCTAGAAGAGTTAAAGAAGCCAGATTTTGAAGTGTGTTTTTTGAATATGAAAAGCCAACTTTTTATTTTTTAAAATAAACAATATACTTCAAATAAAGACTTCCCTAGCAGGAGGAAATAATATAGCCTTTATTACGTAGTTTGTAAATATACAAACAAAATGCATATTTCGGTTTAATTTAACTTTCAATTGAGGTTTTCAGCCATTTTTTTCAGAAACATTTACAGGTTGAGTTTTTAAAATTTCATACAGTTTAATTCACTACATATTTACCCATGTTCCATAAACTAATAATTTTGAGAAATACATTAACACTGATGCAGTAAAACTACTGGAGTTCCACCAAACATTATATCTCTTATACCACGATTGATTTATGCGACACGACTTTTACAAGTAGACAAAAATAAGCCCGAATTCATTCTCATACATAGAAAGAATCGGTGGAAAAAGCGAGGGAAGAAGTGGCTTCCAGTAATGGTGCGCAAGTCATCCGTAAAAGCTGTTAAGTTTTTACAAAACTGTACTCGTTCAGGTTTATGCATTGGAAGGGTCCTGTAACACTGTAAATGTCAGCACTTTGCATATACAATGGACAATTTTACCTTGAAATTCAGTTTAATGCTATCTGATTTTATCATGTTATTGCATCCATGGAAAAGAACTTAGTACGACCACTTTCCTCGTCATAGCACATTTCTTCATACTAAGGGAGATTGTCACAATCTCCGAATGGTCGAAACTATTTTGCATTGGTAACATTGGTATACACATGATTATGCCAATTAAAGATGAAAAGTTGTCTTAGAGATTACAACAGTATGTGTTTGTGATGTTATAAATCTTCCCGGAAAGGTGAAAAGGTCATGGTCACCGAAAGGCAGGAACCATCCCCCATGAATACAAATTGAACAGCGTTTTATTACATGAAAACCCCTAGCGGTATTGAAGATTAGGCTAGTCCTTGTGCACATTTCTTTTTTCGTAAGAGGCGATTAATGGAGGTAACCTGGATAAATGGGTTTTATGTCAGTTGGAGAATAGTTTCCCGATATTAGCCTGGTTCCCTGACCTCCCATGAGGTCAGCACACGAGGTCAGGCTTGCAGCATTCAATAAGCGATACCGGCGGAGAAATTTAGCATGGCGGAAGTAATACAAAAATGCATTAGTAATAAACAAATATCAATAAATCAGTTATTTCCAGCTGCGTCTCAAGCGGCTTTTTCGAGGAATTAGCCAGAGCCGTGTCAATTAATGCAGCATTTAGTTGTTTTTTTTTTAAAGGTCCTACTATGCCGTACTGTTATTTTTAGCCATTTTGTGTTAGGCGAGGAGTGGTTACTACCCCTCATTGTAGTTAAGGAGACGAGAGGCAGGTTTGTTGCCACTCCAGTGCAATGCACTACATCGTCCTTAACTTTAGGCTAGACATGCAATCAAACGGACTCTAAATGATCGTTCTGAAAGTTATGCCAATCTTTATACCTTTAAGTCAATGACAGATTTAATTCCCATATATCTTCTTCAAACTCTTCAAGGTCGCCATCACGAAAAAAAAGAATTATATGCTGTTGTATTAAGAACCTTGCAAAGGATATGTTTTTGAAGGCGATAGCAAAGGTAAAAACCGTAAGGATTCTAATTTTTCGAGTAAATCACCCTTTGTAACCTTGACTTGAAACACACAACTAGTCAGCATAAATCCTCTTCTCTTAGAGTTGGGTTGGGGTACGGAGAACGAAATAATGTTCTTACATTATGGACGAAAGTGAAAAGACGAGTGCAGAGTAGTTGGAAACCGGTATAAAAATCATAGCCAATGTTTGAAACTTTTCTGTCGAAAGATATTTGGATTTAAGTATTCACTTGAAATAGTTTTTATTTTGGAAAAGAAACATAACAGCTCTGTAATACACAATACATATTGATAGGAACATTGCTAGCTCATTTCAATATTTCCATACGTCTAAACGCGTTATTCATAGTACAACAACTCTAAAATGAGAGTTTATAAAAGGAACTGACGCTCTGCTGGGCGAATAGAATATCCAAGAATTCAAGATAAGACCATCTCTTCCTTATAACTGCCGAGTGTTAAACCATATCTCATATCCTTCTGCGATGACAAGATTTTCCAATTAGCTGCTGTGGTGAATATATTTTAGATTAGCACTATTTTCATTTTGGCAAAAGCTGGCATCATTAGAAGTAAATTTGGTGAAAACTGTCACAATGATCATCCGTTCAGGGAAAATAATGGCGTTTAATATAGCCATCGTGGCAGCCATATTGGATACAACGGGCATCATTTTCGTTTAGAACCACCAATGTATCAATAAAGTCTATTGGCCCATGTTGATATAGTCATCCATTAAATATAACACTATTTTCAGGATAGCCCATGTTGATATAGTCATCCATTAAATATAACACTGTTTTCAGGATAGCCCATGATGATATAGTCATCCATTAAATATAACACTGTTTTCAGGATACCCTATGTTAATATAGTCATCCATTAAATATAACACTATTTTCAAGATAGTCCATGTTGATATAGTCATCCATTACATATAACATTGTTTTCAGGATAGCCCATATTGATATTTTCATCCATTAAATATAACACTGTTTTCAGGATAGCCCATGTTGATATAGTCATCCATTACATATAACATTGTTTCAGGATAGCCCATGTTGATAAAGTCATCCATTAAATATAACACTATTTTCAAGATAGCCCATGTTGATATAGTCATCCAATAAATATCACACTGTTTTCAAGATAACCTATGTTGATATAGTCATCCATTAAATATCACGCAGTTTTCATTATAGCCCATGTTGATAAAGTCATCCATTAAACATTAAATATAACATTGTGTTCAGGATAGCCCATGTTGATAAAGTCATCCATTAAATAGCATATAGCCAAGATAGCCCATGTTGATATAATCATCCATTAAATATCACACTGTTTTCAAGATAGCCCATGTTGATATAGTCATCCATTAAATATCACACTGTTGTCAAGATAGCCCATGTTGATATAATCATCCATTAAATATCACACTGTTTTCAAGATAGCCCATGTTGATAAAGTCATC
Source organism: Potamilus streckersoni (assembly GCA_016746295.1). NCBI lineage: Eukaryota > Metazoa > Mollusca > Bivalvia > Unionida > Unionidae > Potamilus > Potamilus streckersoni. The sequence goes on along the minus strand of JAEAOA010000362.1, from coordinate 1,115,284 downwards.
CATTAAACATTAAATATAACATTGTTTTCAGGATAGCCCGTGTTGATAAAGTCATCAATTAAATATAACACTGTTTTCAGGATAGCCCATGTTGATAAAGTCATCTATTAAATATAACACTATTTTCAGGATAGCCCATGTTGATATAATCATCCATTAAATATAACACTCTTTTCAGGTTAGCCACTATGGAAGCCATACTGAGATTTAGTCGTTTTCACTGAAGACCAACTAGACATTAAAAGTCTTTTGATGAAAACCCCATATCAAAATGACTTTCTTTTCAGAGCAAAAATGAAATCGATATTTTCAAGATCACCATATACTGGACGTCAGATGAGCACCAAACAAATCTCATGCGCGTGAGCACGAGTGTGTCTGTGTCTGTGTGTGTGTGTGTGTCTGTGTGTGTGTGTCTGTGTGTGTGTGTCTGTGTGTGTGTGTCTGTGTGTGTGTGTGTGTGAAAACCCATGCTAAAATTAAAAATTTATTCCAGTTAAGCAAAGACGAAAAGATGTTTTAGCTGGCCACTTTGGCAGCCATACTGGACTTCAGATCGACACCATCTTTGATACTAACTGAAAAAAGAACTCTTCTGGTGAACATACCACAGACTTGATTCAAAAGTTAAAGTCAGATGTAAGGTGTAAATGTATATTACAAATACAACATCATGGTATATACATGAATACTGGCGCCTATCTTGAGAGTTTAGGACTTTGATGTGAATTGCGGTTCTTCATTCTCGCACTACCGTTTGCTTCATTCTCTGAATTTAAACCTTTTATTTACATACATTTTGAAAAAAAGGGGTCGGGTGACACGTCGTTACTACCTAAAATAGGCTCTTCACACACCACCGATAGGAAATTAAGATGCATAACAGCACAAATTATCATACAAATATTTGTACATGATTCAGGGTATATGAGAGAGAGAGAGAGAGAGAGAGAGAGAGAGAGAGAGAGAGAGAGAGAGAGAGAGAGAGAGAGAGAGAGAGAGAGAGAGAGAGAGAGAGAGAGAGAGAGAGAGAGAGAGAGAGAGAGAGAGAGAGATTTTGGACGAGAGTACATACACCAATGTCACGGAGGTGTGGTCCAAAGCACTCACTGTCACGGATTACTGCCATCTCACTTCTGCGTGAGTTGGAGTTAGATCCTTGGCGCGGCCAAGCGGCCAATGTGGGTATGTGAGAAAGCTTCCCGGTAGCTTCTCGTGGGTCGTTTATTCTTTCCAGGGTTTTTACGAGTTCTTCCTACACCATTAATACTGGCCGCCAAATTTAGCTTATCTTGTGCTGAAAAATAGCGTTAAGGCCTATAACATGGAATTGCGTGTACTTTTTGAAGTGGTTTATTTACATCTTAAATTATTTAAAAATACTGAGGTCGCTTCACCCCATACTGTTCGATTAAAGTGCTTGCAAGGAGAAGACCGATAACCATAAGCTAATTCGTCGTGGCTTGCACGATAGCCAGATTACTTATGGACTCGAGATAGAGAGTAACGTCACAACACAAAATGTTTTGTTATGAAGCTGTCCGTTCTACGGACGGCTTCCAGAAGAAACAAAAAGTCTGTATGGTATATTATCTTAAAGCTTGCTTTGCTCATCTAAATCAATAATCTTTACGGCAGCAATTTACAGCAGGAGGGTACGTGAAATATAAGACTGTATTCTCATTTCGCTGTCTGTATTATGTGATAGAATCGTTTGATATATTGGATGTTCCAGTATTTGTTCCATATTTTACAGATAGTGAGACCCATGTCACATAACACCATATTATTAGAGATGATATAGTTTGTTTCATATCCAGTCATTTTATAACTGAGCAGACGAATTAAATTCGTTTAGATCTAGCATGCACTAAAGGATGAGTAAATGTTAAGAGTTCCTATAGTTATGAAAGATTACTTTTGTACGAACAAGGTTATTATAATAATAGTTTTGTTTACAGTAGTTCCGATGAAATGATTTGATATGTAATAAGCGGCATCATGTGTGCGCATGTGTAGCGTATTATCATTGCATCTGTACGTGACAATGTCTTTTGTATCACGTGGCTTTAGTCATTATATTTTCCTGTCTTGATTTGGAGGCGTGCGTATGGGTCTGGACTTGAATGTATAATTTTGGGGGTGCAATGAGGATGTGTTATTTTTTGTTGCTGTAGAGTTGATATATTGGCTACAGAGTCGTAGCACTAGGTGGCGTTATGTATAATTTGTGTGCTGCTGTCCGTGATGACGTTGGCTTGGAGGAAGATAATGGTTTTCTCGTGTTGAGGGACCAAAGCTTCTGAGCCAGTGGTTCGGAGGTTATGAGGGATCCTTAGGCAAACTGGTACTGAAGATATTTTGTGCCCGTCAACTGGACGCAACAAGTTCTGTGATTCAGCTTTTGAATTTATCAGTATCATTATTTGAGTTAAAATCTAAATGTATTCAGAATCACTATTTTTGACTGAAGATTATATATATATATATATATATATATATATATATATATATATAGATATATATATATATATATATATATATATATATATATATATATCCTACTTCTGGCTGAAACATTAATTGCATTTGCACAAATTCCATACTTTATTCACCCCCTGGTGAATAACATATTCATAGATGTGTAAATCCATACTCTGACGACCCTAAGTGGTAGATTAATCATGGCTCATTTTTGTGTTTAATTTCTAAACAATGATCATCCATGGTGATAGATCCATAAGTCAATCACATTATTAATAATTTTTTGGGACCCCGGGTGGCCCAGTGGTCTAAAACACCAGCCTTTATCTCTATACAATTTCACCTGCGTCCTCGTGGGTTCGAGTCTCATGCTCGGTAATTGTGCTTGTGTGGGAAAGGTTTCAGGGGTCAGTGGTTCTTTCCGGAGTTTTCAGTTTCTCCACCAAATATGCTGGCCGCCATGTGTAGACTATCTTGCGCTGAGAAATTGCCTTAAACCTAACAATTATAATTTCCTCTCCATTAATTCTTGTTGCTTACTTAAATTACATGATATATTTTTTGTTCAGTTAGGAACGGTATCATTTCCCTTGTATACCAGTTGTATCAGAGTGTATCATTTTGTTACATCCATTGTTGGACTTCATGCGCACGGGTATGATGTCAAATTCATTCATCGTTCAATCACTTTATAAATAAACATCTCATTCATGAACTTGCTTTTAGTGTCTTCGCTGTATTCTAATCCCAACAAAAATCATCTTGTTACAATCAAAATGAATACACAAGTCTACTCAATTGCTAATTTAAACATTTAAATCTATCTTAATCAATATGGCAGTAATTATATGATTAGAGAAATACATTTTGAATTCTCCTTATTTATCTGAAGGATATCGGGTTTTTGATGCATGTTTTAAACAAGTTATTAACATTCACCTAAAAACGATAATTTAGAATCTGAAGCAATTTCCTACGCTGTTCAATATAGTATTTGCAAGAAAATAAGTAACGATGGATATTTTTTATATTCTCAACACAAGTACGCAATGAGTTACCACTCTCATAAATTACTAGATTTATTTATAATGTTAGGGTCCAGAAAATAATTTCCTTTTTGCAACCAAGAAATGAGCGGGCAATTGTATTGTCTTAGCCTCTGTTTTACTTTGAAGATTGATTAGCTATTTTCCCCGTTTTGAACAAGGCAGTAAATTCTAGCATGAATGGAACAGTGTAGAATAAGTTATGATTTATTTCTAGTCATTCAAAAGTTAGAATAAAATTAGTGCCATTTCTAACATTAAATCTCTTTGTCAAATATACCATTGTTGGTAGAAGTCCTGGATGATAAGAAGAGATTCCGTATATATTGTTATGAAAGTAACACAGGTTATTCAGCTTTCGTTTTATCTATCAGAATAGGTCGACCTGTTTCTTCTTACGACACAATACATTTCTAATAAGACCAGTCACAATTCTCCGTGCTTCTAATTGCAGTTTTTCTAATTAAAGAGTCTTCATCTGAAATTATTCCATACAACGTCAGCATATTAGAGAGCGTGTGTGGGAGTAGGTGGGCGGGTGGGATGTTTTCTGAGGGATATATAAACTATGTTACATGTTCGGCCATAGCTGCCTAGCCTATTAAAAGTTACTGAAAGGTGTTATGGAAATCAGCAAAAGAGAGAAATTCATTTTTGAATTTTATTTTAGGAAACACGGGCCCTTGCTTACACGATAACAACCTTACCTAGGTTTTGTAATATAACCTCACTTTTTGTTGGAAGGAAGTCAACCAACCACGGCCTTGACTAGTCATCAACCGTTTGTAGACCTGTGTTCGTGATATATTCAATGTCATAGCTATCATTTGATGAATACGTCTGTGGGTTATCGTCAGCAACCGTCGTCGCCTATATCTTTAATAAAATTTTCATGATTCTTGTTACCTATTGATTATCTACTATTACATGAAAACACGAGAGTATAATTCGTTGTGTACATTACTTTACTTCCTAATGACGAGTAACGCCAAAGTAACAGGTTATATTCATAAATGGATCATGGTTGGCTCTGGGTTTTATCCAAATCGTTCTACAATGCGTTGTAATGAAACCCTGCCATGAAAAAATACACATTCTTTGTCTATGAAAACTGTTAGATTATGTTGAATCATATGCCCTGTCATATCAACTGTTAAACTGACCACCTGTCTATAAATAATTTCCGAAAATTGAACATCTCGGTTGAAACGCCGGATTCCGCTGTGTGCTTGTGAAAAAGAAGAGTTTTACAGCCCAACACGAAGAAATTTAGTTTTTACGGAAAGGAAGTGGTAAATGTCGAATCGTTTAGACATTCCACGTGATTATTACCATATTACCAACAGCAGCATTATTGTGTTTATAAAATAGACAGAAATCAATCACGAACCCTCTTTCCATTCCTCTTGCTTCCGCCATTTTGATAGCTCTCTGTGTGAGGCAATATATTCGCTGAAGACCGGCATCATTGGTGGTGAGTTATGACTGTTTATTGTGTATACAATAGCGTTTACTTGTTCCTTTTTACCGATAGTCACGGATAAATTGCAGATGTTTCTTTCTATAATAAAAGTATCGGTTTTTACTGATTTATAACCGCTTATCAATCACCCTAATGTTTTGCTGAGTAACTTACTGTATTAAGCACTCACTCCGTACGAGGTTTCTGCTGTCAGATAGATTGGAGAAGTTCAATCCTTTAAGACATATGGTGGAAGACGGCAAATCAAACAACATTTTATGTTTCTCACCTATTTCGTAGTTTCCATTGAGTTTGGTTCTGAATCTAGAAAAATCAACTGTTTAAATAAAAAGTAAATACTTGCAAAAACGCAAATCTATGCATGAATACCAACAAGGAAAAAAAATCATCTCACTTTTGCCAATTTGTACTGATTTTTACTTTCTCCATATTGTTACCCAGATTTTTTGCCTCGGTTTTAGAGTTTTGGAAAATAAAAATTGAACAATTCCCAGAGTTTTGTTAGCAAATTAGGGGGGGATGAGTGTAACACTGTAAAAATTGATATTTTTGGCTGTCCTTCGCTTGGCACGCAAAACCTCTTGACGTACCCCCTCGTGGCACGCATGCTGTAGGTTGCCGACCCCAGTTATAGAGCACACATAAGTATATGAAGCAAAAAGGTCAAGATCGGCACGCAAAGTTATCTGGTTTACAGAAACGCTTACTGAGTTACTGCTGTGAATGTTATTGCCTTCAAAATAGAGACTAAATGACTATTATTCAGTCATATACACAAGTCAAAGGTACAAAAAGTTTTGTAATACACGAGCTCTTAGCAACAATATCAGATTATTTTGTTGGACTCAGACTAAAAAGCGATATATGATAACAGGTCCATACAATAATTATAGGTTACTAAATTAGTATGGAAAAATATGAACGAGTTTTTCGGATGGCTATATTGCACGACCTTTGGAGTGCAGTATGTCCATCCGAAAAAACGAGTTCATATTTTTCCATTCAAATGTAGTAACCTTTTTATTATATGCTAATTCATGTTTCATTACCAAAGATTTAATAATAAAATTCACAACCAAATGTATTTAATAACAAAATTTATTATTTTATTATTAAAATAATAAAGTTCACAATCATAGATTGCTTCAATGCACAAATAATAGTACTGATCTTTAACTTCATAGCGTAACCGCGCGCTCACGTGCATCAAGCGCGTTGAGTGCAATATGAAGGTGTTAAGTATAGTTTTGGCCATTTTTATTAACAGCTAAAGAAGACAGTTTATGTGTATAACTTGAGTTTTATTGTGAGGACCCTGTATAGCATCTATATCTAGCTAAATCTGAAACATTGTATCAAAAAAAAAGTAAACGCGGAATGTGCCAAAGCAGTTTGTATGTGTCAGTATATGAAACATTTGCTGGTATTTGGCCGTCCATGAAATATCTGCTTTAGCTCATTCATAAAAATTTATTTACGTTTGAAAATAGTTCCCTTGCGCGCGGGGTACAGTATGAAGGTGTACAATATTGGGTAATATTGCACGATTCTGACAATGTAAAGTTAACGGAGGAAAAAGATGAGCGTATAATAATCCCTTTTTTTGGTATTGTTTAGCTTTCACAGGCTTATGAAAACCATTATTTTTTTCTTGAACTTTTGATAAGGGCTGGAAGTGTTTGAAATTGACATTGTTTGCTAAACAATATGTGTGTAAATAAGCTGACTGTCACTACAAATCTCGTCGCATTAGCGCAACAAGACAATGATTGCGATAGTAAACTATATTTACTATGCAATCGCAAATAAATCTATTGTTTTCTGCAATCCGAATTCTCACTACTCTTTTAACTGATTGACAAACGAGATTGCTAACAAAGTAATTATTATCGATGGTTAATTTAATTTTGTCCTCATCGTATAGCTTAGTATTTAATACCTTTTAAACTTCAGCTACCCTCATCTGCCAGAAATTTATGGTTAAATAACTGTGATAGTTAACCGATGCCATCATTATCTATTTTGGTTACATATGTACATCACAAACCTCTTGTTTTAAGTCTAATATTTATTTTGCCTTTTGTACTGAGATGTGCAAATAAGTTGAGGTCTACATGGAAGACTGGCCTATTTACAAATGTATCGCCTCATTAGACATGTTTAACAAACGAAATATAAATAAAATATAACATCAACTCACACTGACAGACTTTAACGTACACATACTAGTATACTGCTTTAGGACAGTGGGGACTGTTCGAAGAACGGTGCGATTTCAAAGGAAGATTTGGTATGTCATGTGTTTTACGGCACATCAATACGCTTAGAGGATTGAGTGACGAGGCAGTTGGAGATAATGTGCCTTGCCCAAAGACATGCTATGGCAGCCCACTGTTCCAAAGGGAGAATTCAAACCCATACTCTTTCCGTCGCGAATTCAGAATGCTAACACTGCATCTACTATCTCCATTAGTGTCCTCTTACAACATACAAGAATGCACATAGGTCCTGTTCTACATCCTGGAACCCACTGTGAGATTAAAATACACGTACAAAAAGCATAACTGTAACATGCAAAAGAACAAGGACTAAAATGATAAATAAAGCAGAAAGTTATGGCAAGCCACATAACTGATGCTGATATGACAGCGTTTTTAAATGTGAAACCCCCAAAAAGACACCATTTACCTGCTCACCACATGCAAATACCGGATAAAGTTTTTTTTTTATCTTCATAATCATTACTACCATCGGTAGCAATGCTGAATACTTTATTCCTTATACAATCTAATATCTGACGAGCACTAATATTTCCCAAATTATAGATGGTGTTACTTGTTTTGTTTCTAACAGACACATACTCTTTTTGCAATCTGAGAATCTGGGAACATATTTCAGAAAAGTTTTCCGGCATGATCTGTCACAGATTGAAACCGGTGTTCCATAATAATAATTTTAATGTTTACACTTGGCCATATCTGGTTGTGCAGATGTTTCTTAATTGTCATCAGACATTCTTAAGCTTTTAACGTAATGCCACCATGATGGTATATGTTTACTATAATATTTGCTTACTGAAAGGTCCCAATTTTTCAAACGGCTGGCAATGCTCTCCGTGAAACAAAGTAACAAAATATGTCGACGAAACGCTTTCGGGGGATTCTATCCATGGTCTTAAAAATGCGAGGCGAGAGAAAGAAGAAAAAAACGGCTAAACGAGTTAGTTTAGCGAGTAGCTTTTATATTTCTAAATGATTTTTTTTAAACTTCACGACATAAAATTAGGAAGTTTTAACAGTACTTTTGGAATGCAGAATTACAGTTCCGAAGTCGGAATGATTACTGCGAAACTGGAATTGATCTTTATTTGTTTAGGTAATGCGTGGAAATTGCTTCAATTGTTTCAGTATTTAGGACTATGAACCATACAGCAGATTCAATTGACCAACATTTTGTTGGTGGCAATAAAGAAATTTGATTCGTTATGTCTATGCTTCTTGGTATTGCTTTCTAAGATTCAATTCAAATAAAGAAACGTTATTTCTCTGAACCAATTAGGATTTATAAACAATGCAAGGCTGTATAGTGTACAGTCGTTTCCATTTAGATGAAAAAATACAGCATAACATAGGGTGATAAAAATTACACGAATTAAAATATTAGAAACATAGATAAGAATATCGTTGGCATATAAAAATAGCATATAGAAAGTAAATACTAAGGTTTATGAATTTACAGAGGGCTATAAATATTTATTTTAATTCTGATCAATCTGTGAAGATTTGCAGTTTACTACATTCTTCAGAGTCGGTAAAAATTGTTTCTATAAATATAAATAGATTATTCAAGTAAATACTTAAATCCATCACCAACATTATTCAAATAGCATAGTGAGCTCAGTCATTAACTAGTATCTAAAGTGTGCCATCCTCCTAATGGCCATTGTACACTAAGTCATTATGCTGCACACATTTAATAATATATATTATATCCCACCCAGTCACATTATCGTAACACCTTGTCGACCAGTCCTGACGCTAACCTCTTGATGCTAAGGGCTGATAGTACCATTTTTCTAAGTCTTTGGTATAACTCGGGAACAGCTACCAACATTCATTATCTCCATAACGGTACTCAACTCGTAGAGCTGGTTAGTAATGTTTTCAGGCCAACGCAACTATGTAAACAATCCGGAAATAAATAAATGCGCGTGTTCATCTCTTGCCGGTCTAAGTGTGTGTGTGTGTAAATGATTTTATTGATAGACATTAAAGCATTAACTGTTGCACAATGTTGTTTGTCGACAAGAAGTCCCGCGCAGTATCTCCACAGAGGAACATATTTCTTATCAAATATTGTGCAGGCAGTCTGTGATATCTTGTGTGCAGGGAAACCGTAGACCACTGCTTTCAGGCTACATTATAACTGGCAAACATGCAATTTGCTTACAAAACCAGAGGATCTCGAAGGTGCAAGAAAACTTGCTACTGAAAACATCATAGAAAATAAAATCCCATGAAGAAAGAAAAAAAGAAAGAAAACGGCTTAACTAATTATGTGCCAAACTTTAATGCAGGAGGTTTACTTATTACATGCTGGTATCAAACAACTGTCTGTACCTCGTAAAGGCAACAAATCTGATCTTTTTTCTGCCGGCAGAATTAATCATCTTCATATGCCGTTAACTTTAATATTAGTGAATTCCATTGACCTTCAATTTAGGGTATCTTGTAATCACAGATTTAGTATTTCATCGGGAAAAATTAATGCACCCGAACAATACAAACAAACAACCAACAGTCTCCCAACGTTGCCGACATGTCTTTTATTTGTTTTAGACCATTCAATTAAGAATTCAATCATGACTTTATTATAGACCTTGCCGTTATCTCGCGAGAGATAATGAGAGTGTCACTCGCTTCGTTTATCGGCGGAGGAAAGTAGTAACCCTACTGTTAACCAAATGCATTGCTATGCAAATATTTGTTTTTAAACAGGTGGGGTATTGGAATGGCATGACATGGTATGATAGATGCTTTTAAAAAAATGGGATATTGGAATGACCTACTATCGTATGTTGATTGTTTTCCAAACATGGGATTTTAAAATGGCCGGTCATGGTACGTTAATTGTCTTCAAAACTTTGAAACGGCAGTCTATTATTTTAACTAGATTTTGGAATGGCATACCATATGTCGTAGTAATAAATGCTAGCTAACAAACCCAAGATTTCATAATGCTGGTGTCAGCTATTTTGGATTGATATCAATGTACCAGCTATTTTGGATTGATATCAATGTACCAGCTAATTTGGATTGATATCAATGTACCAGCTGTTTTGGATTGCTATCAATTGACCAGCTATTTATGAATGCTATAAAAGTAACAGCTATTTTGGATTGCTACATAAGTACCAGCTATTTAGAAATCCAATTCAATTAGAAATCACATACAAACAGAAATTACCATATATTTAGGAATAATATAAAGGAAACAATATGAGGGTTTTTTATGAACAAGTACCAGCTAATTAGGAATGCGGTGCAAGTAAGCGGTATCTACTGTATAGGAAATTTATACTCTGGATGAATGTAAAAACTAATTAGGTATGTTATGCACGTAAACAAAAAACACCACAAACTATTATGGCATGTTATACAAACATGTCTAACTATTTAAGCATGTTACAAAAATACAAAAAGCAGCAACAGCTATTTCGGAATTCTAGACAAATAACGAGTACCAAGCTATGCAGGTAAATAATAAACAAAAAAAAAGTAAGAGCTATTTGGGAATGCTAAAAAAGTAGCAAGTGTGTGTGTGTGTGTGTGTGTGTGTGTGTGTGTGTATGTGTGTGTGTGGATTTTTAACGTATCTTTTTTTTAAAAAAAATCAGTCCTATCGTTACGATTTCTGCAATGTGGCAGCTGTTAGTGATGTCTATCACTGCGGCATCATGCCGCAGGCATGTAACATGATATCCCATCCAGTCACATTATCGGAGTATCCTGACACCAAGCCGACTAGTCCTAACATTAAATTCTTAATGCCGAACACCTAGCGAGACAGCTGTTAGTACCTTTTATATAAGTCTTTGGTAGGACTCGGCCGGGGTTGAAGGTAAAAGCAATTAGCAGTTCATTAAGAATATTATACCTGGAATACCTATCTGCTCATCTCGAATCTCAAGGAAGTAATAAGTACTGGCCATTTAAAAAATGTGCATAAAAATATACTTGTCAATCAGAACTATTATATCAGTCTGTTCCATTCGGGTTCAAAGGTCACACAAAAGTACAAGTAAAGGTGCTACAACTTTATGTAAAATAAAGCTAAAAGCTTCACAAAAATAAAAACCAGTGTTGCTTACAGTACCAAGCCCAACTACATAACTGCCTACTCTCCCACTCTGCTTTTGTTTGATTAGGGGTTATTTATTCAACATGTTAGAAACGGTCGATAAAAAAAAAAATGGATCAGATTGGTTAGATTTAGGAATTGAAAGATCGTGCACCTATTTCACGCATGTTCATTTCACCGATGCGCAATCTGTCATCCTCACCGAAAAATTAATATTCCATTAACAGGGTAGACTATGGAAGAGCTGGGGCAAAATCTTACCAACGACTATCCTTTCTGAATACCAAGATCGCCTTGAGCTGGAACACGTAGAACAGAAGGAAGGAAGAGGATTGTTTTTTCAATGCCACGACTTTTGTCATCAGTATTACATTGAACTTAATGGATTACCGAGTATGTTTAAAAAAAAGATCCCACAAGACGATATAAATCGTTTAATTTATAACTTCTTTACATTAAGCTATTCAATACTGTCTAGTGTTTAATTACATATGGCTTAGCCCATAAAAACTAAGTATACTAAAATAGTTTACGTGATCAATTAAATATTAGGAACTAGTATATATGAACATACACTCAGTACATGCCATACTAAACAGAGATGTAATTCAAAAATCTACCAAACATTACCCATCATGTATTAGGGTAAATTCATGAAATTACTACGCATTCCTACGTATCGAATATTCAGTTATCAATTCTCTCAATGAACTGATAATAGAAAATCAAAGAATAAAATGTCGTGACTAACATTTCACTAAAACCCTGAAAAATGAAATCATACATACAGCATAACATCAATACATTTGCAAATATATCAGCAAATGAAATAATATATTAAAGACTGGAAACTAAGTTTGCGTACCTTTGACGTTTTATTCGTTTTCCCCACGAACTTCCAATGTATAGTATGTCTACTTTCGCCTTACTCAGTCACGAGGGAACGCACTTCTTACGTTCGACCCGGAGTCCTGTCTGACTTCTTCCAAGCAAGATTGAAGACTGAAGCAATTTTGCAAAGTAAAGCTATTTCTTTCTTTTAGGTTTACACCCTTAAGCTTCCATTAGCCAATCAGAATCGACTGGTTCCTAAATTTTCCTACGTAGAATATTTGATTAACAAGAATAGGCTAATCATGCCGCAATTAAATTTCCTTTAAGCAATCAATTATTGACGTGCTTCCCCTTTGAACTGGTGTGAGTTTGAAGAGGGTTATGCCAAAACCCTTGTACTATAATAGATGACTCGGTCAAATTTCGTGAAGGGAAACCAAGTTTCCTTTGACGTTCAGAGATGAAATGAGAATAATCATATAACTGACTCTGGCCCTTTCTACTTTAATTAAGTTAACTTTGGTACAATTCATTTAATCAATACTTCTAAGAGTTTCAAAATTCAACACATGACAAACTTACATAGAGTGCTCACTAATGCACACATATGCATCAGTGGTATGGAACAGTATACCTTATATGCTTTTAACGTATCATTGCCGACAGAATATGATAATCATTACAATGTAGGATTGAATGACCACCAAAAAAAAACGAAAAAGGAGGTAGTTTATAAATAATGGATGGTTTGCACATGGACACGCAGCTGCAAGACAAGTATTTGTTGAATTGCATGCATGAACATCTGAGACTGAAATTGAAGAGAAGTATTCCATTTGATGACAAATGTTAATGATTACAAAACTCGCATCGAAGAAGCTAGACACTACATACTACGTGTGAAAATCTTATCTAAATTGGGAAGTGGCATTCGTCAAGTTCTGAATAGAAACAGTCAAGTTTCTTTCCGACGAGTGGACGTTAAGATCTGCTGCATTGCCTCTGAACTCCTATCCAAGATAGAAGAGCATGTCTTCCATGGTCTTCTGCCTAAACGTTTGTTCACTGGCATCGTTCCAGCAACGTTGCCGTCAACGGAGTTATTGATCGAAACACTTTCTTGCTCCAACATTTCAACGTGTCCAGGACATAAATAACCCAAAACGGTCATACGTTCTGTGCCAAACGTTTTGAACCTAACCTTGCCTAGAAGAATTACTTGCAATCTTTCTTGATTCTATTTTAAGCAACAGGACAACTAGGAACCATACGTATCCAGGGCATTTCGTACGATGACTATGAAGGAGTATATTGTTTGTGATTATTTGATTTCGCCCCAGATCAAAACAGCGATGAAAGAGGTTTCCACCCTATAAAACCAGACCAACATGTGGAACATCAGTTTATCTAGTGATCCTAGATATCACTGTGAACTTAATTCTGGTATACAAAATTTGATTAAGCTCTGGAAATCAATAGTTAGAGAAAAATGATCCTATCCTATGAAAACAAAAACATGGAACACGAAGTTATGGACAATCACTAAGATGATGTTCTATATCCAGAATAGAAGCCACAGCAGTCATTGACGTCAAGTGTATAAGAAAAAGAAGAGAAAACACACAGTCATGAGGTTGCGATGGCCAGACAAGAACAGCACTTAGTGTCTTGTTTTACTTACACTCCTGACCAGATATCTTTGCTATGGGCATCAAATAGTCTGTACTATTCCAGTGCAACGCGACCAAATTTGGAGTATGAGTCAATGGAGAAAACTACTTGGGAAGAATTTCTGAAGAGATATGGACACTAATCACAGATGAGACGATCTTGAAAGAGCGATAAACTTAGGTGACCATTCCATAGATCCACTGACTTCCTTTGAGACAAAATATATAGAAACTATCTTACAACAGACTCCATGTTATCGACTTACTAGACACATCTTTTAAATGAAAACATCAAGTATGAAATTATTGCATATAATTACCGACAAAGAATGAATATCTGGAAACTTAATTAGCTCCTGACATACAGCTCCCTGGAATCTATAGGTGTATGCAAAAGATGAACTTCCTCATCGAAAAACTAAAGACTTTCCAACATAGACGTGACAAACAATATTCACAAATGAAAGCATTTGTGCGTAATGTTTGCCATATCCGTGTCTCTCTTTTTTATTTGTTTTTGAAAATGACTAAGTGCGAGTCGAATTTGCTGAGGTAGTTAAAAGCTAATTTTCCACTTTTCGTTTTCATTTTTTTCACAATTATTTTATAAATCCCTGTAATATACGATCCCAATCATGACCGTATATCATATGATCGACTCGACGTTCGTTAAACGAAAAAAAGTGTCAATACATGTGGTGCATACATTTAAAAACTTGGTTATTATGAAGCGTCTAATATAATAGTGACAATCTGTCCTATTTTTTTCAGCTTGTTTTTTTTTTCAAGCCAGGAATCTCGATTTGAATAATAGCATTGCGACTGCACAGATTCGTACATTTGCTTATTCGTATTGAGCTTAATCCATTTTCTTGACATAGGATTTTTATCCTATGCATGCAACGGGTTAAAAATGATGGACTGAAAACCTGAAGGTTTCCTTGCGTTCGTTAATTAATTCATTTGCAGACTAAACTGGTTTAATAGACCTAAAATTGAAAACGTTTCTATTGATTCTAATAGATCACTTTGGTCTTTCCATTAGACAAATCAATTGATAACAAATATATCTGTTCTACATTATGCCTACGTGGTAAAACAGTATGTGTCCAACTATTGCATTTCTGATTAACAACAGGAAATATAAATTTACACCAAAGAAATATCGTTATTCAGATGCTAAAGTCGCTGTCGGGGAGTTCAGTCGCTGTCGGGGACTTCAGTCTCGGATTTCTTATTATTAATGTGCATGGTTTGGTTACGTGGTTACTCTTAATGCCAATAATATTACATGTAAAAAAAATGTCATAAACCATTCACTCAACTGTCGAATAATTTGCGTTTCTCTTACTGAGGTAATTCATTAATTTCGGCGCCTTCTTTGACAGGGAGTGGCGGGTCTATATGAACTCAGTGACAGGCATTGCCTCTAAAAAGGCAGCTCAGTATTAATTCCACGGATGCAGATAGCATAGTATTCATTATGCAAGATACCTGGGTGGTTCTGATATCGCTCACATTTTGTCACCTAATAGCCAAAATGAAAGACAGGTTGGCTAAGAAATCTTCATCAATAAGATGTTTTCTTCAGAAATTGATTTAGTTGCTGCAGATTGCACATTTTGAAAACTACAAACAATTTAAATCAGATTTTTTTGCCAACTTTGCTTAAATTATTTTAGGCTCTTTTGTTAAGATTTTATATAAAGGCTTTTATTTATTTAATAAAGTCGATTATTTTTGATGGGGAAACAATATTATTTGTATAAATTGAAAGCCATTCATGCGACGATACTTTCCATGATAAAGTAAAGTTCAGCAATTTTTAAGAAGTAATTTAAAAATGTCTTCTTTTAGTAGCAGAAAATTGGTTTCATGCGTAAAATTCTGAAAGGCCTTCAATCCAGAATGGTTTCTTTAAAATTTGGGTACGTTCTGTCTGTGTTTTTTTTAAACAAAAGAACGTTACTTAAGAGATTATTATCAGGATACCAGTTACGGCACTTTAGATCATTACTCAGAACTATGTCCCAGTGAATAGTTCCCGATACAAACAACCTTTGCTGATATTCAAATAATGCACACAATCTAAATCTGACCCCCAGCTTTAAGGTTATACCGACATCATGCAATCAAACTGTCTCACATGTAATATTAGGACGTATAAAAATGTAGAAAATAAATTTAAATGGAGAATGCGTGACAGTGCGTGATATTTACACCCATGGTTCATGTATCAATATGAAAAATATTGATGCAGAGAGTTCATGTACAAATATTGTGCATGGTTCTTCAGTTATCCACAAGAATCATACATTTAGAAGGTCAAGGACAAATATAATATAAAACAACAATAATAAGAACGAGACTGATTTTAATTTTGTAAAGATGGGGTGATTCTGATGGTTTGTTGTGTTCTGTCTACATCAAGATCGTTGCCATTTATTTCACTTTTCTATAATCGAATGATTTAGTTCCTTCTAACCTGGTCACTATCAGATCAACAAACTGACATGTGGCATGACCGAATATTGATTATCTCAACAACAACAGCGGTTCTTGGATGCAGATGCAGCTATTTGCATCTTGATACTGTTGATTGGCGTTGGATTCGTGAAAAGAAAATAGGGTTGTAAGAGTAGGCTTTTTTAAAGCATATCAAACACAATGACAATGTCACTCTTTCATACATCATGATGACAATGTTGGCATTAGCTTCATTCAAGTCTATTTTTCAGACTAATGGGCAATCAATTGAATTATACACTATATGCACTCTTTTTATTTGAACTCGCATTTCTGTTGTAACTAGGACAAGAATTACAATCTTGCGGTCCTGTTTAGTTCGCAAGGATTTAATTTATTTCAGCTATGTTGATATTTGCAAAGGTCCCTGCTACTCGTATATTCTCTACTGTGATATGAATAGGTCTCTAATTGCAAACGTCTTTAATACTCATATCTTTCCTATTCTAGTCTGAGTTGGTCTGTAATACATCAAACCATGGATTTCACCAAGTGAAAAATTATCTGCAGATCTATCGGCAATATATTCTAAGATATTGTATCATCGACCAAAATTAAGATATATAATAAGAAACCAGTGCTCGTTGGCTCATCGTCGTTACAATAAACGTATCCCCT
Source organism: Potamilus streckersoni (assembly GCA_016746295.1). Taxonomy (NCBI): domain Eukaryota; kingdom Metazoa; phylum Mollusca; class Bivalvia; order Unionida; family Unionidae; genus Potamilus; species Potamilus streckersoni. The sequence goes on along the minus strand of JAEAOA010000362.1, from coordinate 1,098,263 downwards.
ACCCCCTCCCAAAAAGAACAACTGATATGCTGTATTTTGTTTAGTTATTGTAAACACACACACACTCTCTCTCTCGGCCGATTCAATTAATATATCAAATTTTAGGATTATGAGGAACACTGTTTTGGAATTATCAATAGCACAGAGTAAGCTTTTCGCTCGTACGATAAAAAACAGAATAGCTTTTGTCAATCACGTTTTAAACATTTGTAATTCTTCCGTATACACTGAATAAACATTTGGTTAGTAATAATGTACAATGTGTATGCACGTTATTTTTGTGAAGGAAATCATTGATGAACTCATAAGTTGTCGTTTATGGAGCAATTCTTGCAAGGATTTTGATAGCACGTCAGTTCTAAATATAAACAGGGGGTAACGTTTAAAATGAAAACGAACGTAGGTGTCAGTGGTAATCTATTGAACCAAGTAGAAATATTCACATTATTTAAAACTTCGTAAAAAAAATACTTTCTTAGTCTTATCGTTGACTAATATGCAGTTTGCGTGCAACTCCACAAATTATGTACATGTTTCGGCAATATCCGCGATAGGAGCTTTTTAACCAAGGTATGTATCATCCACGACTAAAGGTACTACAGCGTAGAAGTAGACCATGATTATTATAATGATAGTTTTCTTTATTAAAACCTATCTTGCACAATAATGAATTCCTATTAAGAAAAAGAGAGGGATATTTTTTATCTATATAAGTTAATCTGGACATGATTAAGGACCGAAATTGACCTTTACAGAATCTATCCCTTTGACGTTGATTACAAGAGGTAAAATATAGAAAGTAAAGGATTAGAAAGAAAGCAAATAACTTATACTGTTCTCCTGTATTGCTTTGTAGGGCCAAGAAATAATTTGTATCTTGTTTACCTGAATTCGGCTATAGAAACTTTCAGTTATATTGTCCAGAAAAGACATACAACGGTGAACATCGGTCATGCACTTCAGTTACCGACTCCTAATGCTATAAAGCCATTCTTAAAGTAAACGGATTATAAGTACGTTTGGTTGAAATCTGATGAAGAGAACGTTTGGGCTATAAGGTCTCACTGGATAGTTTCGTATTTTGACACCCCCCTAATTTTTAAGGTAGAAGGCATGAACCTGATTATCACAACCCTAGCATTTATAAACTCACACATAAGCTAAATCTGTAATGTGGTTTACATTTACTTTGAGTTAGTCTTGTAAATGGGTTGCCTTGTTGGTGACAGCCTGTCACAGTTAGACTAGCACTGGAGATCAAATGCGTAACTTAGTCTGCAAATGTGCATCCGACTTGGCTTACGTATTTACATGTGTCTGCTTCAGAGGTAAATATCTAAAAATCTACATGGTTGAGGGGTGATGAAAAGTATGTTAATTTGTTATAGTACTAGTGAACTTTCAAGATAAATAAGGTACATACTGACTCTGTGAGCCTGCTTCTCACAGGAACAGGTTGAAAATAGCTCTTTTCTGTCAAAAATGAATGTAAAAAAGAGGGTTGGTGGTAGTATAGGTTCAGTATCAAAACCACCAGTTGCATAAGGAATTAACCTTAATACCTTAGTCAGAATCTTACAAGCATCCTTTCAACAAAAATCATTAGTTAATTTTTATTTGTATCTTTATTGTAACATTATGATCATTTTTCTGTAATAGGTCATTGTCGGATGAAAATTTGGCAATACAACTGTCCGGTGAGACCTAAATGAAATGCAAAGGCCGCATCTATTTGTAATACAAACAACCTTGACGTTGAAAGTATACAGACAAGAACAAATCAATAGTAGTCTTTCATAGTCAGATGGGAGCACGTTTATAAAGTTTCCTACGTTTTCACTGTGTAGTGCTTAAGTTATTTATCAGAAAAAGAAATTCAATGGTCAAATCTAAATTTAGGGACTACAACCTTCACCTTAGTGCTATACTGATCCAGAAATTAATGGGTTCTTTCACGGCTAACCGAAACAAATGACTTAAATTCGTTCGAGTATATCTAGATATTACGCTATCAGCAGGAAATAACGTACAATGCTAAAATTTATTTCAACAACAGACAACATGAGCATGAAGCTTCTAACCCCAAATCGTAGAATTTTATTGATTAATTAAAGAGAACAATTTTACTAAATCTAGTTTAAATATATAATATAGAAATGTAATTTTCATCCAAAAATTAAATAAATAGACAGATATTTTAGCAAAAGTGACCTTGAACATGGACTACTGGCTCCCAACTCACTAGAGGTCTTACCTGTGTTAAGAAAAAAAAAAAACAAATCTACCAAGGTGCCTTAATATCTATTTGGTAGAACTTACCATCCGGAAATTCAACATAAGTAACTTCGAACTACTGACCCCAAAATCAAAATGTTCTTTGGTGTAAATGAAAAACAAATGTTCTATGCAATAGTAAAACCTGGCCACAAAACTAAAGTTAACAACAGAAATAAAATGTTTGGGTAGAAACCAATTTTAGCATTAGTGAGATTGGCCTTGGCGGTGATGACCCAAAAGTTGATAATGCTCTTCCCTGCACGGTGGGAAATACAGATGTCAAGAGTTAAGTGGAAATCTGTTCACTAGATCATAAATCAGTTTTTTATATATAAAAAACCACACACCACAAAACACTGGACGTCCGCTTGTTAGTCGTACGTCTTTGATAATTGTAAAACTGCAAGTTTCGTTCACTGGATGTAAAAGTAGATAACTTAAATGCAAAATACATATTCTACTCCACTCCGCCAGCAGCAAAAAAGTAAAAACAATTTAAAAGACAAAGAATGTTTTGTCTTTTGATAAAATGCTATAAAACGTGAAAATGTAATCAAATAATCTGAAGGTGAAAGCAGCGATATCAAATTTACTATGTCCTCCTCGGGTGTTTTTATTTTTGTTAAATCGTACTGACATGGTTTTTATTTTACGAAAATCAAGTCTAAAAAGATGAAATATGTGTCATAACATGTAACATTCTGTAATAGCCAGAACATTTAATCATGTCTTCTACATATAATACGAATTTAAATACATTACTTCACACTAAATGATAATTGCTAAATCTTGCTACTAGTGTATTCGTTAAACACTCTAAACAGTTCAACATCGTATGCTTGCAAATAGGCAAACAACATTTCATTTGTCTACGTTTCACAATCAGACCAGCAGTCTTCTCGAGACGTACGAACCGAGATCAAATCAAGCAACCCTTGCTTTAAGTAATGTGGATGGGGGAATAAACACAGAAAATGAACAAATTAGATGATTGTTTGTAAGAAAATAATTGAAGAGCTGTTCTCAAAACCACCTTCATCAATTATGACAGCTATAGCTGTTAGGCTAGGCAGACTTCTGTGTAGCTTGCAGATATCGAAGTCAATTTCCGTCTTGTAATGATATAAATCTTGCCCCCTACGTCGCAATTATGCGGAATAATTCTAACTCTTTGGCTGTAACTTCGGTCGAATGTGTTTTTAGAAATGAGAGTCACTGATATATACAAAAAATAAACTGACATAAATACCCGCTATTTCAGTGGGTTTTTTTTTTGTTTTGTTGTTGGTGCGCTACGCCATTTTGGTGGAAAACAATTTTCATAATAAAATGACAGGCAAGAACTTGTTTTTATTCAGACGTCTCCATTTTGAAAAAAAACACGCTCAGTTCTAAATAAATTGTGTCCAATAAGTTTGCCTTGTTTTGTTTTGAAGACGACATAGGAGACCTAGGACTCTAAATTACTAGTTATTTAGCTCAACTGGTTTTCTTGCCTCGGATATTCTCAAATACTGCGATCAATTTATTTCAGTCGGATGAAAGGACTGAGATTTAAAGCTAATGCAGAAAAAAATCCTGTATGATCCAAATCCTTGTGACATGAGACGGAGAGATTAAAACAAGATATCCTGCAAAAGATAGATATAAAGCATCTTTATTGCAAAGGAACATCACTATTTTTGTATCCTATCTCTTTAATACGTACATATTTGTGATACTCTGTCGGCACATACCCGTTAGTTAAAGCTCTAAACTGATGAATCACATATGTTTTTCAACAGAAGCATTTCATGTCAAAATTTACAAATGAACGTATAAATCTCAATACTCATGGGACAAAGTTCAAGTTAATGCAAATCAAAGGAAACAAGCCACATTACTTAAAGTGATAGCTCAAACGATTCCCATGGCCAAACACCTGCTTGGAATCTCATTTGCTAAAATGGTATGGTATCAAATTACGCAATTTACTTTATTAATCTTTTATTTCTTTCTCCTTCAGAACATGCATTCTGTACATAATATATTTCATTTCATGGTGTAATAACTAAGTCACACAACTCACACGTATAAGCACGCAAATATATTTGGTTTCATCATCCCAACAAAGTGGTATAAAAAAAATGAAAGGAGAGATTATCGTACCTATCGCGCAAACAATCAAATTGTGTTATAATCTAATAGACCCATCGGTTTGTGTAACAACGGTTGCTGCATTGGTAGAGCCTCGGATTCGTAATCCAATAGTTAGCGAGATATTTCAGTTTTGATATACATGTGAAAATCACCCCCACCCCCGCCGTGATGTACAACGTCAAATCACCATTGTTATGCTGTTGTCGAGTGTGAACTTTTTATACAGTACTTTTTCTGCTTGCATCATGGGAATGAGGTTTATCGTTGGTCGAGCTAGAACGTCTTTGACGTCTTAACATCATGAAAAAAGAGTATCATCAACTACCAGTTTCTTCATCAGCTAAACGTCAAATGTCAGGTCGTGTCATATGTATTATAGTCATGTATACACTCTCGTGTTTTATGACTTTAAGCCCTGATAAGGGCTAGTGGCCTTTCCCCCTTCCCGGGCCGGGCTCACCCGTGTCTCAGTGCTATACACTTTTGCCCCGGCGCGTGGGCCTATTAACCCCCCTGGTGGCTCACTGCCTTGGCCGGATGTTACCTTTCGGTAACATTGCTATCTAGGGAGGCGCTTAGCCCTAGGGCTGGGCTTTTGGTCGTGATGTTGACCTTTATTTGCTGACCTTAAGACCCTTTGGTTGGTTGCGTATTGTAATAGAGCGTAACGGCCTTCCGCCTCAACTCCCGCCTACTAAAGTCCCCAATGTCTAAGTTCACCTAAGTTTATCTCAGGTGAATTATTGTCAAATTTAACCAGTTTTTCCTACGTGTGTTCCTATACCAATGATGTGTTAGCCACCTATTCAATTATCCAAATGTTCCTGAGTTGTGAATTTTGAATATATTTTGATGAGGTTGAATTTTGCGTACTTAGCGTACTTATATGGTTCTAAAAAAATAACTCAATCTCTAGGTGTATGTCACCTAATTTTGACATTTACCACCGCTTTGACTATGTTTGGTTTTTAATTTTGACTGCCTTTCCAAAGGATCTCGTTTTAATGTTGGGTCTTCCAGGCCAAAGCGAAGACATAGGTTGTAGACTTATTTTCGAACAGTTGGCCGCGCGGCCCGGACTGTTCATCGCTAATTGTCCGTTCTGTTCACTTTTGTGATTGTAGCCTTTACCAGGTTTCTTTTTGGTCTTTGTGTGCGTCCGGCTAATCGGTCTACTCCGCTCCTTGGAGTTAGGGCTATCAGGTGGGAGGTTCCTGATTTTCCCTTACCGGCCTTGACCTTTTTGTCCTTGTCATGGTGGGAAATCTTATCCTCTATATATAGTGCTTATAGGAGTCAGGATCCACCCAGGCTTGTGCTAGTATGAGTCCTAGCGCCTGTTTTATGGTATGGACTAGGTATGGTGCTTGCAGTTATATATATGTTTGTATGCGGGGATGGGTTATTAGGATTCCGATACAGGCTTATTGAATCCCTTTATTTGATACTGATGATTTGTTCTTGTTGATGGTTTGTTGTAGGCATCTCTTTTGATGTTGGTTCCCCTCCTCCCTCCTATGAGGTCCTGAGTCCTTTCTTCTTTATTCTTGCATTTTTGATTTAGTAATATTGGATGATTCAAAATTATGAGGTTGTTGTCTCGTCGGTTTTGATTGGATGATAAAAGCCGAATTTTCAATCCTATTCTAGTTTAATTTTGTTGTCCATTTAGGTTTTATAATAAAATTATGTTTTATGGTATTTCATTCTTATTTTTGTGCTTAGTTGTAGTATTATAGATGGTTATCAATACTAACTAGAGTGTATATATATATATATATATATATATATATATATATATATATATATATATATATATATATATAGTTATTATAAGGAAAATTAAAATACACATACAGTATATGTATGTTATAAATAGTTATGATTATTGTTATGATTTAATTTTGCTTATAACTAAGGCTGCATTGACTAAAGATAAGGAGCAATAATTGCTAGGGTTCTTATTACAATGGATCTAAATTATTCTTTTTAGTTTTATATTTTATATTAAGTTTAATAAGTGGGCATAATTCCCAGAATTATTGAATTTTTGACAAAGTGGGGAGCGTTGGGCTAATGCTGAATTTCCTGCTTACGTCATTAGAATGCCATATTTGATTGGTTGTTGTAGATTTAATTTTCAATCCTACTCTGGCCCGATATTAAATTTTCTGTATGGGGAAAGCGCGCCTAAATTTTGGCCAATCAAATGCAATCTTAGATGGAAGGCTTATTTATATTGTATTACCTAATTTGTAAGCTGGTTCAATATTTTACCCGGCACGGGAAAGGAAGAATTTTGTCTGGCGAGTGAAAATTAATGTTTAATTTTTTTTTCTATTAAAAGTTTTAGGGGTCTTTTTTGTGGAGAGTTTATATGATTGAGTAGTATTAAGATAATGATTAGGGATATTGGTGTGGTTTTATAATATTGCCCAAGATAAATGTAGCGCACGTATTTATTTACTTATAGACAAAGGAATTGTTGTAACTGATAGATTTTTTTGGTTTAGTTAATTTGCTTTATAATTATTAAGAGAGGGTATATTTTATAGTGTTAGTCATAGTCGAGAGTTATTTTAGGTGAGAAATCAGTTTTAGTTAGATTCATTATATATTTAAATTGTGTCTAAGATAATAACGACAGTAAAATTTTAATGATACTGATAGTAATATTTATATTCGTGATTTAAGTAGATTTTACTTTACCTTAGCCTTTTTTAAGTCTAGTATCCATTATATGAAGTGAATCATCCAATATTATCCTTAAAGTCCGGGAGCTCCGAAAACACGTCCGCTCTGTTCAACAGCCCAACTAAAACTCATGTACACTCACACTCTCGTGTGATGTCATGTCATATGAAAACGTCAAATGAAAATGCAGTGTAGGAACGCATAGGTATCTTTGGCCGGGGGTGGGTGAGGAGATTCCATATCAGGAAGAGGTTTTGCAAGCCAAGTAAACAGGCAGTTATTGAAGGTGTTTAAGGTACAGAGTTCGGGAGCATGGTCACCAGATTGATTTTGTTGCATAGGGATGGGGTGGGGGTGGGGTAGGATGGGGTGGGTGGGGTGGGGTGGGGTGGGGTGGGGTGAGTGAGTTACAGCCGGGAAAGTTGATATAGTAAGCAGTCTGAAACCAAAGTGAATATTAATTAAGCGTTTTGAACATAATTTTGTGACATATTTTCAGCTTCATTTGCATCATTAAACTTTATATATATATATATATATATATATATATATATATATATATATATATATATATATATATATATATATATATATATATATATGTATATATGCTGCAGTATGATTTGGGGTGTCATGTGACTCACCCACCCCACCTTGACCTATGCTGCAGGCGCCCATGTTAAGGAGACATTATGGTAGCATTGATTAGTTTCGTGAAATGGACCCTCTTTTTAACTTAAAAGATTCTCTGGATATTTTCAACTACAGGGATCAGACTACTAATTAATATCCAATAAAACTTAATGTCAAGATATACAAACTAAAATGAATTTCTTCATTTGATTGGTATACAAACAACACGTGTTTATTTGTTCGATTCGAGAATTTATTTCACCTTTCACAAAACCTTGTTTCGCAGTGTTTCCTTGCTCTCGTGCTGCTAAACAGAAACTCCAATGTTTGCATCTATAGCATGGCCTTGCATCAAGATTACATATGATATGTATCAGTAGAAATCTAAACACATTGATATTAAAACGAAAGCAAATATTTTGTTGTCATCAATTGCTAGCTGATGGATGCATCTCAAAATGCATACTACTGTACTTTTTTTTATTTCCCTACCAGTAGAAAGGTTACCCGGATGTAAAATAATAAGCGGCCTGATACCTACTAGAACTCAGGTCACGATTATTATCTACCAATCTAATTTTGCTGTATTTTTTTATGGCTGTGTTTGGCTTAGATTTTGGGTCTCATTTAAAAGAAATTGTGTATTTTTTATCATTTAAGGAACATTATAGAGTGATTATCTGTGTGTATTTTGGCGACAGTATAAGGTAAGACTCAAGCATTCATTTGTGCACATAAGGATAATCTATGACCCATATTGTTTTTGTCTTTGTTTTGGTTGTTGTTGTTTTGGTTTTTTTCTTTTGGGTCTTTTTTCTGTTCTTTTTATATGTGTACCATTTATAGTTTTCTCTTTTTTTTTTGGTTCATTATCCTAGACATGTACGGTACCAAGGCTAGATTGTCTTGAACTCAACATTTTCATATATAGCTTATTGTGAAATACTTCTACTATTCAATTGTAAATTATAACAAGAGATCCTCAAAGGGACTGACGCTCTAATAGGCGGAAAGAATTCGCAGGCATCCAAGATAAGACGACTTAATCTTGTTAACTGTAGAGTCTTGAAACCATCTCTAATATTCATCAGCAATAATAAGAGTTTCTAATTAGCTGCTATTGTACACATATTGGACGTCAGTTTGGCACTATTTTCATTGAGGACCAAGTAGATATCATTGGAACCTTTCGGAGAAACCTCCTTATGATGACGATCTTGAGTTAGGGGAAGTAGTAACAACAATATTTTAAGGCATGGCTGGCATCATTTTTATTTTAGACCAATTAGGTATCATGCACTATCATACTAAGCCTATGTTGATAAATCCATCTAGTTGGAGAGGAGTACAGATAATAATGTTTTCGATATATGACTTTTCGTGTAAGAAAAGTAGCACCAATAAGATTTATAAGATGGCTGCTGTGGCGACCATACTGGTCCTTAGATCAGAACCATTTTTATTTAAGGCCAATTAAACGTTATACAAAGGCTGCTGTGGCGACCATACTGGTCATCAGATCAGAACCATTTTTATTTAAGGCCAATTAAACATTATACAAAGGCTGCTGTGGCGACCATATTGGTCATCAGATCAGAACCATTTTTATTTAAGGCCAATTAAACATTATACAAAGGCTGCTGTGGCGACCATACTGGTCATTAGATCAGAACCATTTTTATTTAAGGCCAATAAACATTATACACAGTCTTCTGATGAAACCCCCACGTCAATAAAAGTCTCTGTTCAAGTAGAGTTTTGAAAAAAAGATTTTTAAGACGGCTGCCAAGAAATATCAATAACTAGAATTTGATGATGGCTGCCTTGTCAGCCATAATGGTAGTCATATCAACCACATTTTCATTTGGAACCATCTAGACATCATAAACAGTCTTTATTAGGACCAGCTAGACCAGGTAGTAAATGTGTATGTAATGTTTCAAAGCAGTCCTCAAAATAGGTTACGAGGAGCAACGATAAAAAACTTGTGCCAACGTACGTGTTGACGGATGACGGAAAACGTCCCATCACATAAGATCTTCTGGTTATGACTAATAGAACTAAACATCAGTTCACCAAATTCACGTGGGCTATTGTCTGAGGAAGAGAAAATACAAGAACAAGTGAAGAAGATAATAAAATAGGATAGGAAGTTTGTAAGTATTGAAGAAATGTGTGATACAAACACTGATTTTGTTGTTATTGTCTTTGTTCTGCATTGGAAATGTGAAGCCTGGTAAAGAATAATAGAGAGAACAGCTGTTCTAATAATTAATTAATTATAACGTGGGAAAAGATTCTAATAAATATATCTAATTTATCGTTGAATTTTGAAACCAATTTACTAAAATTGCATTTTATAGTAATTATTCTGTGAAGTATTATATCCTAGAAGCATTATATTTTAGAATTTCCATCATTTTTTAATACACTTTTAAAATAGATTTCCATATCTCTGGGCTATAATTAAAGAAACAGAAACTTTTATTTTCATTTTGTTTTATGTATTAGAACGTTATTATTACTGTTAATGGCCTTATTCATTTTTTTACACCCCTTTGTACTTTATTGCAGCGAGATTAAAAAACGTTTTATCTGCAAATTTAATATTTTCATTTTCCTAAATAGGTACATTTATAATTTCACCTAAGGAATAAAAGTTTTTAATCCACTATCACTTATGTGTTTCTTTTTCTTTACAAAATTGTCACGTTTAGGCAACCACTGTCGTAGCTTTGTATAATTATGTCTCTTTTCATTCTGTTATTTTGCCTTGCCAAATAAATTTGAAACACGATTTACTTAAATGTTGTAACAAATTATCAGATGGGTTGGGTAAAGCCGACAACAGATGATTCAGTTTAAAGAGAGCTGTAGTTTTAGTACTGTTATATAATACTCGTTTTAACCATTGAGTAAGAAGTGATTGCATCTTGGGAATGTTTTTTGATAAGCAATATCTATCAATTCATTAAGGTTTGCCGAAAACTCTATACCTAAAAGACTAAATTGTGATTCATTCCGTATGAATTTCCAGCCAGCGTGATCTATACTAAATTTGGTACTCCCTATCCATATAGATTTTTGGGTTCATCATGATTTTCAGGCCTGATATTGAAGCGAACATTCTAATAGATTCGGAGCGAAATAGAACGATTTCTGGAAACTGTCCGGAAAGTGTTGTATCATCCGCCGACTGTGTAACTCTATGTTCTTTATTATTAAGTACTAAGTCTTTAATAGCTGTATGACCTCTAATCGAAACTGACAATATTCTGTAGAATGAATTAACAGGTATGGAAAGACTACATCTCCTTCTTACTGTAAAGAAAACTGTTCCGTAACAACTGCTGAAGACATACGGTATAAATAGCTTAATCTATTTTTGTATAGAATTCCCAAAATTAAAATCATTTTGCAGAACAATTCAAAATTCTGTATCAAAGTGCTTTTTATAAATCAATAAGATTTTATTGACCCATGATATATTTTTTTCAACAGTTCAATAAATCATGTATTAATAAGATATTATCACCTCTGTATCTGCCTTGAATGAATACTGATTTTAGTTATCGTGTTTAATATAACTTTCACCATTTTAGCTATACATCATGATGTTAATGTATAGACCCGCTTTCTTTTATCTTATCTGTAGCAAATTCGTTAGTGTTGCTCCGTATTCTTATTAACAAAACGTCTAAAAATAACCGATTACCAATTGTACACTAGATTCTGCCGCATTCTAAAAATAACCGATTACCAATTGAACACTGGATATCTGCCGCATTCTAAAAATAATCGATTACCAATTGTACACTAGATATCTGCCCCATTTTAAAAATAACCGATTACCAATTGTACATTGGATATCTGCTGCATTCTAAAAATAACCGATTAACCAATTGTACACTAGATATCTGCCGCATTCTAAAAATAACCGATTACCAATTGTACACTGGATATCTGCCGCATTTATATCATTTAATTCATTAAGGTTTTAAGCATATATACATTTTGTTTCTTTTTGCTCTTTTAATTGTATCTTTCAATTCTGTAAGATGCCTCAAATCTATTAAAAGACTATTATTAAATTTTCATAATCCTTTTTCATGTGTAAAGTTTTCAAGTTGTACCTGTAATCTAATGTAATTTTTTGTGATCATTTGCCAAGTTAGTTCGACATTAGGAAATAATAACAAAATATAATGCACCTCGCTTTGTTTTATTTTTTCATGCGCCAAGTATATCTTCGTAGACGTGAATTAAGTATTCTATAACAGTCAACCATGTTATAACCCTCCATAATCTTTGTCTAGCTTTTTGGGTTATTAACATTCACATAACCTTCGAAATCCAATGTAGGATCCAATGCGAAATCAAAGTCACAATATCAAATGCTGACTGGATTATTTATTTATTCAATATTATTATGCATTCAATTATATGCCAAAGTTAAGCTCATTCGAATGGGCCACCCAAGGTAATAAATATTAATATATTATTTTCAACATTCGAGTGTAGTCCCAGTAAATTATCTACACCCCACCCTGCCGCCGCTGCCCCTCCCCCAGTCATTTCTCATTGTAATTTAAATTTAAATTGTATGCTTACTTCACTTGAATTTAACTCCTGTGAGTTAAAACTACATCTATATCTCCAGTATGTCTCAATATATTAGTCTCCCTTTTATGTCAAGTGAGTATATCGTGAGCACACAATAAAATACTTTTCACATATTTTCTTTTATTTGGCATTCCCAATTTTGGCAAGTTGTTTTGCTTGCAGGTCATCCTCTCAGAAAATGTACTTAGAGTACACAATTATTGTTTTGGATTCAATTTATCGATATAGAGGAAACATTTATTTTATTTGTTATTAATATAGCCTATCAAAGCAGCATTATCATTGTATTTGTCGTTATCATCCTGAATTAAACTGAATTTGATTGTCACATCATAAAATGATAACTGCATTTTGTCTGAACATATGTACATGCAGTTTTTTTTAAGGTATAACGATAAAAAGTAAAATCCAAAATTCAACCTTCATATAGGTCATTAATGAAATAAAACAACAAAATAACAATGTGATATGCCTGAGATAAAACTCGTAAAATTTGATACCGACAATGTTTTTGATACCGACAATGTTCTTTGTGCGTCAAGTCCTTGAAAATGCATTAAAAATAATGTGACCCTTTTTGCGAATGTACGTTTGCTTAATGTTTTTATGAATTTGTAATCAATGGAGCAATTAAATTGAAACTGGAACGTTCTAGCAGCTATTGATTTTGGGGAGTTATGAAAACTGGAGTCATTGTGGCTTGCAATCGTCACACCGCCCGCCGTCTGCCTAAATAAAATTGAATTACAAATCTACAAGTGGTTTCGCTCTTGTTCAGTTAAACTTATCGAAGAAAGCTCCATACAGAAAATACGTAAATACAAGAAAAAATATAAGACAGAGTTACACATTACAACAAGCAGCAAACAAATACATCAAACTAATAATAAACAAGGACAACAAACTAATAATAAACAAGGACAACAACGTTCAGTTTGCGGATTAGAAATAATCCTTACACAGAGTAAAGCTTTAATGAAGAAAGCATATTCATCTCTATATAATTATATTTATGTGTATATAATTATATTCATGTGTATATAATTATATTTCTGTATATATTTATGTTTATTTAATTATATTCATGTGTATATAATTATATTTCTGTATATATTTATGTTTATGTAATTATATTTATGTGTATATAATTATATTTCTGTATATATTTATTTGTATATAATTATATTAATGTGTATATAATTATTTTTCTGTATATATTTATGTTTATATAATTATATTCATGTGTATATAATTATATCTATGTATATAATTATTGTTATGTGTATGTAATTATAGTCATGTGTATGTAATTTTATTACATGCGCATCTTTTTTCTCCGTTAACTTTACATTGTCAGAATCGTGCAATATTCACCGATATTGAACACCTTCATACTATATCCCACGTGCAAAGGAACTATTTTCTAACGTAAACAATTTTTTTTTTAATTAATGAACTAAAGCATATATTTCATAGACGGCCACATACCAGCAAATATTTCATAGACTGACACATACAAACTGTTTTGGCACATTCCGCTTTTTTTTTTTTGATACAATGTTTCAAACTTAACTATATATTGACGCTATACAGGTTCCTGACAATAAAATGCAAGTTATACACATAATCTGTCTTCTTTAGTTGTTAATAAAAATGGCCAAAAATATACTGACAATTTTACATCCTGAATTTCCTCAAAAAATATATTTTCGTAGGTCTGTAAATCTGAATTAGACGAGTTATGTCATAAGTTCTCAAAATTTGTTTATACATTTTGAAATTCTACTGTAATTTCGAGTATATTCCAAGTGTAGTTACATCCTCCTTGCTGCACTCAAATGAAATAAACATTAAATTCCACAGCGTGTTTTCGATAATGGAAAGGCTTCATAATTTTCCCACATTGTAATCTGAATCATTCAATGACAGAAAAGAAACAGGCATGCCGATATCAACACAATTCAAAACATTAAATTGGCAGACGCTGCTGAAAACCGATGCAAGTCACTTCATGTAGATAAATCCAGACCATAATCAAAAGATTGCTTTGAATCGAAAAAAATACCAAAAGGTATTCATTTCACATCAAATGGAAAAGTTGTTGCAATGTGTATTCATTAACAATATTACTCCAAATTTCAATTTTAAGTACAGCAAGTGCCATTTTCTTTCAAAACTTACGTCTAGCGCGCGACCAACTTCATATTTATCTGGGCGGGGTTATGCACTCATTAATAATGTTGTGTAGTGATCCGTCAACGCTTATGTATTATTTAGTTCGGAATACGGCATATATTTAGTTACTTTGTTTCTTTCACTGTATTTTTGTTTATATATTTAAGCCTTGGGAAGAATAAGAAATGAGCATTTAATAAAAAGGTTACTGTATTTGTATGAGAAAATATGAACTTGTTTTGTCGGAAGGATATACTGCACTCCCAAGGTCGTACAGTATATCCATCCGAAAAACTCGTTCATATTTTCCCCTACAAATGCAGTAACCTATAAATATTTATATGCATGTATTTATATTCATGAGCATATAATTATTTTGCTGTCTCGCCAGGACTTCCGCATTAAGAGATTGATGTTTAGACTAGTCGGTCTGATGTCAGGATGATGTGACTGGGTGGGACATCATGTTGCATGTCTGCTGCATGATACCCCAGTGCTTGATATCACTACAAACTTCCACACTGCAGACATCGTAGCGATATGACCAGAACATTTTAAAACATTCTGTTCAAAGTAATACTAATTTTGGACACACAGGATACATTCCCGGAGTTTTCTTGACTAGTGACATATTCTACGCATGGCTTTAAAAAAAACACAAAAAAAAAACAACCTGATGTTAATGCATCGGGCTATGAAATGTAACACATTACTTTGGACTCTTTATGTCAGCAATTCAGACGTGGAATTAGGTCTGGTTTAGAGCTGATTTTATAAAATTCAATGTAACAATGCCACTCAATGGCAAGAAATATTATACAAAATAAATTGATCTAGTAAAAAAAAAATGTAAAAGTTAAACATTTATACAAAAAAGCTACAATGTTGAAGAGAAACAACAACTATTAAGACATAATGTATACAACGTCTCGTTTATGGAAAAAAATATACCAAAGAATTTAGAAACAAACTATAAACCCAAGAATTTCTTGAGAAGCGGCCATTCGACAATTTCGATAGCAGACGATAAAGTAGGTGTCGGATATATTCTTGTAAAATTGGAAACTTGGATTAATATGCAGTATTGTTTTAAGGTAAATAGTTCTGCCTTTAAAATAATGTACTTATTTGGTATGATTCTAAAAGAGAAATATTAAATAGGTTTTTCTGGGTTACAGTTTCAAAAAGGTCATGGAGTGGGTTTTCAGGATGACATTTAAAA